>OX421965.1:76395238-76894369 GCA_949128115.1 Anaspis maculata | reverse complement strand
TCGAAAAAATTTTTTGTATGCAAACAATGCAAACTTTATTCATGTAGGTAGGTGGATATTTTTTTTTTATATGAATGCACATTTTTTTTTATGAGCGTTATCAAAACATTTCACATAAAAGCCATCGAAAAATTGATCTTTATGAGTGACAACAAATTTATTTATGCAGCGTATGTAATTTTTTTATTTGCGCCAATGATTAATTATTTTTATGCGCCGTTGGGAATTATTTTATATGTCCGTTCTACCATTATTTGTACAAGCGCCCGAATTTTATTTTTATGAATGCTAAGATAGTAGTTCCACAAATCACCTATACATAAAAATTTTAAGTGGCGCTGCTGTATGTAGCGATGTGTTGTGGACTCTGGATGTGGAAGTGGGGACCCAGGGTTGGACAAGGACAAGACACATCCGTGATCATGACCGGGACCGTCCGCGTCTAGTAGTCCCAGGTGCTGGTGCTGCACTCGGCGTTGCAACACTTGGAAATAGATTTCTTATTTCCTCTGCTACTCTTCCGCTACCTATGGTTCGGTTGGCCATCCTTGTTGAAATATTGGTATCGAGAGCAGGTGCGAGTGAAGGAGTACCAGGACTTAAAGCACTTGGAGTCAGAGTGGAGAAACCGTGGCCACTCGATCGATTCATAACGTTTCTCACATTTACAGCGAATTCTTCGCTGGTTACCACTTCGGTGATGGCTCTTCTTAATTCATCGTTGGTAATAATTGGCCTTGCCATTTTTCAAGTCGTCCGTCGACTCGTACGCGAAAGAGATTAAAAGAAATGTCTCGATTACGATAAATATGATCTATTATACTTGGCTTGGCTTGTCAATCTCCGTCCCTTCCGTTCGGCAAAGTTAGGTTAGGGTCATGATCACGGATGTGTCTCGTCCTTTTCCAACCCTGGTCTCCACTTCCACATCCAGAGTCCACATCGTTACATACAGCAGCGCCACTTAAAATTTTTATGTATAGGTGATTTGTGGAACTATCTTAGCATTCATAAAAATAAAATTCGGGCGCTTGTACAAATAATGGTAGATCGGACATATAAAATAATTCCCAACGGCGGATAAAAATAATTAATCATTGGCGCAAATAAAAAAAATTAAATACATACATATAAATAACTTTGTTGTCAGTTTGTCACTCATAAAGATCAATTTTTCGATGGCTTTTATGTGAAATGTTTTGATAACGCTCATAAAAAAAATGTGCATTCATATAAAAAAAAAAAATATCCACCTACCTACATGAATAAAGTTTGCATTGTTTGCATACAAAAATATTTTTCGATCGCGTGAAAAATTTTTTTTTTGTTTATAAAAAAAAAATATCTCACACATAAAATATTAATTTTATAAATTTTAAATGTAAATTTTATTATTTTTTAACACATAAAATAAAGTTGCAATTTTCGCACAAGAATATATTTTCCGAACACTTATAAAATTATTTTCGCCTTTGCCATTGCACACATAAAATATAAAAGGACTTTTTCAGTTTTAACAGCAGTGCATATTTTTGTATGCGATACCAATAATAAAGACACAAACGGCGCCTCATACTATATAGTTAACAGATTTTATTTCGTAAGTTTTCTTGGTAAAAAAAAATCATGAAAGTTTTGGATCATTTCAAATTTGGCGCGATGACGTCACAATCTTTCATAGGCGGAGAAGCAGGCTTGACAACACTACAGAACTTACTACAAAAAGCACTAGCGTCAACCCCTCAACGCTCGTAACAGCTGATTGTTATATTGTTAATAACGCTTTGTGTATCTGTGCGGTGACTCGTGTTGTTTAGTTGTTTTGCTTGAAAATTGGAAAGTTGGTAAAATCTTTCATGATTTATGAATATTTCAAAACTACATCAGACTTCAATGGTTATGTTAAGCTGGCAAACGTCAACGTCAACACTGCGTGCTTTCCACCTAGCCTCAAGTTCGGTACACCTGCCATTTACGCATGTGCAGGTTCCAAACGGTGCTTTCCATCTACGTGTTTCTACTCGGTTCTGCGCCGTTCATTGGATCACGTACAATTTTGTGCCACACCATGGAACATGTGCCGTCTGGTGGTATTTGTACCGTCTAGGTGGAAAGCACCCACTGACACACAGGCAACGGAAGTGGGGTCATCCCCACTACTGTCAAAAGATTGAAACGTCACAGCCCGCTTTACAGCTCGGTAGATTTGAAATCGTTCGCAAAAGTAGCCACTTTCAAGGCAGATTTTGAGACACTTGGAACTTTTTTTTTCGAATTTCCACGAAACGTAGTCTTGTTATTAAGGCTCTACATTCGATTAGTATGATTTTTTTTATATTTTTCGATGGTGGTCACTACCCTATTAAAATACCAATTCAAGTCCATTTCTTACATTGGTCATCATTCTAGATCCTTATTTTACCATTATATTTATGATCTGTCACCCCAAATTAGTGATAAACAACACTTTTGACGACCTCAAAGCTCTATAAGTTAAAAAACTCTGATTTCTGACTTTCTGGAAACCATTTTGAATAATTTCGCCGCCATTTTAAATTATTTGAAGGAGAATTTCGTAATTAGTGGTCCAAAATTAGTAGGAATTGACACTTCTTGCGCCTCTATAGCTCAAAATTAAATAATTCAAAATTTTTGACTATGATTTTGGCTTCAATTCCAAAAGGGCCAAAAGTTTCTACCGCGAAAGCTAAGAAAAAATAATTCTCTTCAAGAAGTGAATATTTGTTGTTTTATTTTTTCAGCGAATCATAGTCAAAAATTTAGGTAAATTACTACATGAAAAAACAGATACCTCTCAGGCCAGGAGCTACTTACTACAAAGAATCAGCATAGCAATTCAGCGGGGTAATGCGGCTAGCGTTTTGGGGACTATTCCTCCGACGGCTGTTCTTGACGAATTGTTTTATTTTTGAGTTTATAATGTAGGTGGTGTTAGAACTTATACCTTGTTTATTGTAATTGAAATAGGTAATAAAAATGTATTTGATAACTAAAAAAAAAAAAATCAAATTATTTGTAGGTAACCTTCAAAATCGGCCGCCATCTTGGATTCTGGTCAATAAAAAAAGAGGTAATACGGGCAAAATCGTTCCAAATGATCTTACTAACAAGTGTGCAAAATGGCTTGTCGCTATCTTCAAATGCACTTTGGGACCGCGTACCGCGGCGACTATATAATGTATGATCATTTTTATTTTCAAGGTGAATTTCATGATTCCGCCGCCATCTTGAAATCTCTTACTAGTGGAACGATTGTCATGAAACTTGGAACCTACTCTTGTCTCGCTATGGTTCTGCCACAAACAGTTCACTTGAATATTTTGAAATAACAAAGCTAGAAGAGTTCAAAGTTTTAGTGAAAAAATTGTTAAGTACTGTCCTGCACATTGAAGAGTTAATGAGAAAATGGAGCTGGCATGTTTTAGCTGGGACCTCATGCATATAAAGAGATATTTCTATTTCTTACATAGGTACAATGAAAGCTCTATACCTGCTGCTAAGTGCAAATTAGGATCAATTAGGTTTATCTTTAAATTTATTTATTTAGAAAACATAAACATTAGTGTAAAAGAGCTTAAAAGTGACGATTGATAAAAAATTAATCACCTTTTCTAAATTGGGTGTGTGTAGGTCGCAAACTATTGGCAAGAATATTAAAACTTAACTGCCACAAATACTTCTGTGTAGGAACGTATACCTATCTATAAAAATATGAAAAATAAGGCATAAATTTAGTTTCTCAACAGATCAGTATAAGCCCCGGATATCAGATCTTCCTTTCCAACTCCCAAACTCTCCATCAAAGTCCACGCTATCGTTTCGCCCTCTTCGGGTGCTTGCTGCTCATTCAAAACCACCTAAAAAACCAAATTTTCAGCTTCCATCAGAAGCTTTTTGTATTAGTCACCTCAAGCTCCATAAAATCACCGAGGCCGTCCACCGAATCTACGTGGACGCGCGTCTGGCCGACCATGAACAAAAACCGAGTCTTCTTAACGACCCCGCAAGATCCCAAGGACTTGTTGAGCACTTCGCTGAGCCCCGGGATGCTTTCTTTGGGCAAACTGGCTTTTTCGTACGAGCTCATTTTGGGGCCTTCCACATCTTGGCGTTCGTAGTAGATCAGCTCGCCGTTGCCTTCCTGAAATAAGGCTCAAGTGAGGCAGTTTCGTGGGGGCTGTCGGGAGACATAACCTCAAACTTTCGCAACTTTAACCTGCCGTGCTGTGCATTGTAGAATGTATCGAATTGTTTGATGGTTTGTCCATCCGAACCGCTCAGAGCTTTGGCCCGTTCGATTAAAGCTTTCAAACACCTCACTTTCGCTTTGATTTCGATGTTCCTCATTTTCGCGCCGGGGTTGGTCGTTGGTTACTTTGGTTTTTCATGGTTTCCTCGTCTGGTCGTCTGGGGCACGGCTGCCAAACGTCAAACAGGAAGTCCCTAGAAGTGATTTTTCCAAGCCGAATTTTTCTACAGTCTGATCCCATCATCGTTGTTAATAACGCTACTTAATCAACGCTTGCAATGCAATTATTGATTTATATTGATATGATATAAAATAGTCACGTAGCGGCCCAGTGGGACGGTAACCTAGGGACTTTTACTGTGTACAGTTCACCACTTGACAGAAGTTTCAGTAACGTCAACGTCACATCGAAAGAAACGTCAAAATTCTTGAAAACACAACTCATTCCCAACAGGCAAGTGGTGAGATCAGTGAGTAGCGAAGTGCATGGTAAACTAGAATTTCACAATTCAGAAGTGGTAAAAGTAGGAAACACTCAGTCGACAAGCCATGGCTAAGATCAACGATGTAGCCACGCAATACAAACAGCTAAAATCCGAATGGAACGCCTCGAAGCCCAATTTGGCTCGGTGCGAGCAGATCCTTTCCGATTTGAAGGTAAATAAAATCCCAAATTCCAACGATTTCCTTGTCTCACTTCCAGCCCTTTCCAGTTGGAACTGACGAACCTGATGTTCCTCCCGACGTCAAACGCCACGGCTTCGAAGCAAGAACTTCTTTTGGCCAGGGACGTTCTGGAGATCGGCGTTCAATGGAGCATAGCCACCAACAACATCCCCGCTTTTGAACGGTACATGGCCCAGCTGAAGTGCTACTATTTCGATTACAAAGCGCAACTGCCCGAATCCGCTTTCAAATACCAACTGTTGGGACTGAACTTGCTGTTTTTGTTGTCCCAAAACCGCGTCGCCGAGTTCCACACTGAACTGGAGCTGCTGCCCGCCGATCACATTCAGAACGACGTCTACATCAGGCATCCGCTTTCTATTGAACAGTATCTGATGGAGGGAAGCTACAATAAAATATTCTTGGCCAAGGGCAATGTGCCGGCCAAGAATTACAACTTTTTCATGGACATTTTGTTGGACACCATCCGTGGCGAAATCGCTGTTTGCGTTGAGAAGGCCTACGAGAAGATTTCGCTGAAAGATGCGGCCAGGATGTTATATTTGGCCAATGAGGAAGCTGCCAAGACTTTTGGCACTTTTGGAGAATTGAAAATCTGCTACTCTCTTCAGGTTCTCAAATTGGTCAGAATAATTTATAGTGCTAGTGGTTCATGAAATAATACTGCAAATTGTGGTAAAAGTAACAGATTTGGCGCAATTATTTCTTGAACGAAAATGAACGATTTGGCCGCCTGCACTAATCGATTAACCGTCAGGGGGGCGGGGGGGGGGGGGATTTCAAGGGGGCCAACTAAAAGACAACTATTATTTTTTGAAGCATCAAATGCCCCTACAGAATCATACTAGGCGACGTTTCCTAATCAAACGAATGTCAAGATCATGATTTTGTCTTGGCAAGACGCCACGGCCGCTGGGAGCCCAAGTGTCCCTCCTCCCCCTGTTGAATTTGGAATCTCTCTTGAACTGGTTGGCAATGGTATTGGAAGTGGACGTTTGATATGTGTCATTTCCAATGTTTTCAGGTCTGCGAATGTAATTCTGCAGACGAAATTTGTTTTCAATCAAATTTGAGGGGAGGGAGGACAAAACGAAATATTAATAGGTTTTTTTTATGCACTTCGAATTGCCACTGAATCGGCCCTGGTAACATTATAACATGAATTTGATATGTAGATCACGATTCCGCCACTAACGGAGCGGCGCGACAACCGGAAGTCTAGTAACAGTCACCTATCTGAATTTAAATACTATGGTATGTTCACCTGTACCGTGATTCTAGTCGGCTGTGAGATTTTGTTTTCAAGTTTCCAAATCTGAAATATAGAAAATCCCCAAAACTTTGCGGTTGGCTGCTCTGGCTTCATTTAGCGTTCGTCGTTCGGACCACTTTTGGAACGCATTTTTTACGCATATTAGTACAAGAAAGATAGATTTCAACCTCGGAAAAAATATGGACGTCCTGAAAATCTGATATTTCGTTCAGAATTGAGTGCTCTACAACATATCCAAAATCGCCAAAAATCGCACTCGGGGGTTTTGAGTTATTGGAGGGGGGGGGGGGGGGGGGTAAAAAATTGCAGGTGAAAATGGAGGGGATGGAACCCGTCAATCCATTGGATGTGAATACATTATAGTTCGACGTATCATGTCCCATTGATACGAGGGGCCAACCACTTCGAGAATACCTGTACAAAATGTTCAAAATACTTAAGAAATACTAGGGAATACTTGGAGAATACTAGGAAATATATGGAAATACCGGGAATATCCGGGAATACTCGGGAATACATGGGAATACTCGAGAATATGCGGGAATATCAGGAAATATCTAGGAATACCTAGGAAATACTTGTATCAGAAAATCTCACCAGAGATCTGGAGATGAGCCGTTTCCGTTTGTTATGGGAAAAATATTGTCGTTCGAGAGAGAAACGAGACAGAGAGAACAACACAGCTTGAGGGTGAAAGAATCGGTGCTGTGAATTTCTGGGAAAAAGCGTTAATGAAGGGAAGTGTAGACTAAATTGTCATACATTTTTACACATTGCTTCTCCTGATGCATGCGTAAAATAGTAGTAATTTTCATAGAATTAACAGCTTATTTTGACCTTGTTCACCTAGTCTGAAAAATATTGTAGACTCGCTGGAAATTCTTGCGGAAATATTATTAGGTACGGCGAGGTATATGGCATAAAAAACAAGTGAATATCCCCTCACGTGAGTGAGTCGCAATAGCGCATTTTCTCAGCGCAGATCTGTCACTGATGAAAGTCAAGGTTAAAAATAAAAATGTTCATACGAGGCTACGAGGCAAGAGTAAGTTTCATGTCAATCGTTCCACTAAATAAATGAGAGATTTCAAGATGGCGGCGGAACCATGAAATTCAGTTTGAAAATAAGAATGATCATACTAGACAACGGTAAGTTTCAAGTTCCATGAAAATCGTTCCACCAAAAAGAAATTCCAATATGGCGGCCAAGATGGCGGCGAAATCATGAAATTCAATGAAACGATTAGTGAAACGATTTCCATGGAACTTGGAACTTACCCTTGTCTCGTATGTTCAAACTTATTTTTAGCGCATTGTCTTAACAAAATGAGGCTTATATGGTCGGTTTGTCTGTCTGTCCACCTGTCCGCGTATAAATTAAAGAGTTGTACTCCTCCTCGGGGAATGAAGCTAGGGCCTTGGAACTTTTTCCGATGGATAGCTAATGATCCCAAGGGTGGCCATTGGGCATTTTTTATCGATATATTGTAGTTATCATTATCAAAGACCAAAGACTTCCTGTGAACTTCAAAGAAATTGAATTCCTCCTCGGGGAATGAGCTAGAGCTCTGGAAATTTTCCGATGGATAGCTAAGGTTCTCAGGGAGTGGCCAATAGGCAGATTGGATTTCATGGTTGCGAAGCCATCTTGGTCACCATATTGAAATCTCTCATTAGTGGAACGATTTTCATGAAACTTGGAACTCACCCCTGTCTCGTATGATCATTCTGGGGGGACTTTCACGCTCGAAAAATGTGTACACCACTGCGCATTTCTCGGCAGTGTGGCCACTGCAGAGAACCACTGCCCACATTTCCTAGCACTGCCCACAATTTATTGAACACTGCCGAATTTAGCCACCAATTTTAGCCTTCTCTTCTTTAAAATAAAATAACACGTGAAAAGCGATTTCCGTAAGCGCGGTAATTTTTCAACATCAAAAAATGATATTCTCGGAAGCTCTGGCTCAATAACTCCGGATCACACAAAGATGATTTTGGTGTCAAATTGTAGCTAGATAATTCAGTCTGTTTTAATGTGCACGATAACATTTCTATTTCATTTCTACCACAGTTTAGATATGTACTGTCAAAAACTTGTTTTTTGAACTCAGTTTTTGAATATGGCGGCGCCCGCTGCAAAAATATTAATCGGAAAAGTGCGAATTCAGAAAAGGCACATCAAAATTCACAAGGATGTGAAATTTGAACAAAATCGAAAAAGTTTTGAAAAAGTTTATGAAATTATGAAAAAAAATTGTTTTGACATTCCCCACTTGTATTTTTCCAATGGTGGGTTAAGATCGAGGCTAAGGTTAAAAAAAAATCATTTTGCTACAGAATAAGATATCTGAAGTCAGAATCTTCAGTACTGTAGATACTGTAGATAGTAAATAAAAATGATACCTCCTTTATCCACCTTCCACCTCCACCTTTATCACTATCACTATCACTAGCGCGCATATCAGTGAGCGCATACTCCATCTAGTACAAACGGCTACTACAGACCGCTAGTTCTGGGTTTACAGGTATGCGTGAAACTTTCATGGGAAAGGTGGATTTTCTTATGACCGTGGCAAATTCATTTTGGCGCCTTCATCATTGTATTTGCCTGTGGCAGATGTCAATGTTCCACCATCTTTTTTCATGATCTTTGATAGTTCAGAAACCGATTCAGACATGGTCATATGAATTCTCACAAAGCCGGACAAGACAAGGCTATTTGACACCTTGTCGTGTGCCTTGTGCACCTACATAATTTCCGCCATTTTGGAAAGGGCCCAAAGAGGAGGGGGGGGGGCATTCGAATCCTGAGGGATGAAAAAAGAAGCACTGCGGGTCAAATGTGTCTCAGTTATGATCCTGCAATGTGGTTTGCCTTTATCATCATTTGCAACTTGTTTTTCTTTTCGACCCCGTCCACTACCACTGCCTCGTCTACTGCAAAATTTGCTTTGCTCTAACTTGAAGGTACGTATAGTACTCGGTATAGTAGTATCGCCATTAGGAGTGTCACACTTAGGAATGAAAAGCGAGGGGTAAAATATGATTCTTTTTTCCCAAATAGCTGTACATTGCTGTACATTGTTAACGTGGAAAATTTAAATAATTTGAAACACCCGAATCGAGACCCAAATTCAAAAATAGAAACATTATGAAACTAAGAAAAGACCAATGGCTGAAAATAATCTGTTTGCATTATTTTTCACTTGGTCAAGGCAACGTGAACAATGCTCTCCAGCTATAGACAATACAGCACGTTGAAGAAAAAAAACAAGACAAAGAATGTTTCTTTAGTGGGCCTAATTGCACCATTGGCTTTGCAAGATGTCAATTGTAAATTTCGCGAAGTCAATGATGCAATTGGGCCCTGGTCCCGGTCCTGATATACACTAATTTTGGTGATCTAGTAGACACAAATCACAATTTAGCTATTTATGGCACAATAAGACACCACACCACATTGATTTCCATGGTTACGAGATCAACGCACAAGGAGGTTATAATTATAGCAGGAGGGAACATGAGCTCAAAAAAGTGAAGCCGTGTGACGTCACGTTCTGGGTATGCAACCCGTAAGTTATGAACCACACGAAGGCACACGACCACGAGTCACAGAGGTCCATCCCACAGAATCATGAATCTGTCACTGCGAATAGCGTAGTGACAGAATAGTCAGTTTTTGTGTTTGTGTTTTTCCTTTGCCAATTTCTCATTTTCATAATGGCGGAATCAGTAGCTTTCATGGCTTTTGGATGCCGAGACCACTAGTGGTCACCGCCCAGAAAGAAATTTTTCGAGCAGAAAAAGCAAAAGGGCATAGCGTAGCAGAAATGGGAAGCAGAACAGAAGGAACAGAGACGAACAGAAGCAGGTGCAGATAAACAAGCTACAAGACTCTAGATATGCCAAACCAAGAATAGAAAGAGCTACAAGGCAAAGTGCCTAGATGCACGCTTAATCCAAATGTGAAGGCTGGAAGCAGCGATTTGCAAGGTTGTGGTGTGGTGATGGGGTACAGACGAGTAGCTACTGGAAGCTACCAGGGTATATCATATTGTGGAAAGGAGTGAGACGATGGAGCACTTGAGGTCATGTCAGGAATCGCTGAAGGAGGGCAAAACTCTGAGGCAATTGTTGGGAGATGACGAAAAGGGGCTGAAATGGATGACAAAGATTGAAAAAAAAAACAGAAGAGGTGCAACACTGATGCAACTTTCATATTTATCAACATCCTTTTTTTTTGCGGCGTAGTGTGAATAATACAAATAAAAATGTAACATTCTCATAAAATATCAACAATGAAACTCAGTTCTTTTTCGACATCAAGTATCAAATTTTTCTTGATGTATGAACTTCTCATCGTCTCTTGTCTTCCGCGAGTGTTCTTCCTTTATTCCAGCTCAGTCAATTTTCTGTTATTTATCTTACTGTTGCATCCTATGCTTCTTTTTGTCTTTCCTGATTTCTTATTCCTGTCATTCTCGCTTATCGTTCTACTGGTCTATCCTCGTTCATGCTCTCTAGGCGTCCTCAGCAACTTAGTTGTCTCTTATCTACAAATTTTGTTGCAGGCCTCATCTTAGCTCTTTTCTTACTCGGGGTTACGAATTGTGTCTCTTCAGTATTTTTTTTACTCCGCAGACGCATACTTCATCCCCGTTGCTTCACGCTCCTTCTGCATTCTCTTAAATAAGACCTCCATGTCTCACCTGTGAGTCATCAGTCAGTACTGATCTGAAAATCGTATTATAGGTACTTTCAGCTTGGTCTTCTTTGTTACTCCTTTTTCATTTGTGTCTTGGTAGTACATATTACTGGTGGTATTCTTTTACAGACTTTTTATAGCACTAGTTAGTTTCTTTTTCACTCCTTGTTGCTCTCTGAATTTTTTTATGTATTGTGAAGATGAGGCTTTGCACGCTACCTTTTTATCGGAGTCCACTTTGAGTGTTCAGCAACGTTGGCTCTATTGTCTTTTTCAGTTTCTTTCCCAGTAGTTGTATATTTTCATTGGCATGTTCAGCAAGGTGATGCATTTATGGTTTGCACACTCGTTAAGAACCCCCTTTTCTTTTCTTTGCTTTATATTGTAGATTTCCAGCAGCAATCTTTTTCCCTCTTCTCTCAAAGCTATTTATTATCTCTGATGTAAATTTATCATGTCCAGGAGCTTTGCCGTTTTTCAGTTTCAGCAATGCTTTTGTTCTTTCAGGTCTTCTGTTAGCGTCCCTTCATTTCTGTCTTCGATCGTATTTTCTTTGTTAATGTCGTCTTCATCAGTCTACCTTGGTTGTGCACTCAGTAACTCTTGGAAATATTCACTCCATCTTTCCATTACTTCTTCAGAGACCACCAGTAGTGCTCGATCCTTCCTTATTGATTATGGAATGTTCTGGTGAGGTTCAGAGATCCTGAATATGGAAAAGTTATTTTCAATTGTAAATTTTCAAAGAGATTTACTCAAGTTTCAATAATAATTTTTGGGCCAAGCAGTATCGTTCTTCTGATTCATCATTATTCTGTGGTTTTTTAATGCCTTTCATCGTGGTGCTCTAAACTAAGATCTAGGCCTCCTAAAGCTAAGCCTCACATCATATCCATTTCATCAAATCATCACCCATGCACAAAAGAACTTGAAGGTTGACTGGGTCGAGGCGCTCATACTTCAAGTGACTTTTTTCTTTGTTCACTTTCTTCTTGAGTAAAAGGCAGTAGGCTCTTCGATCGTGCATGTGGAATCCAAAAATAGGCATCCTTGAATTTGGAAAGATAAAACCAATATTATCAAAATTTTGTGGCATTTTTGACTCTCAATTACCTAATTGACTTGCTTCCATTTTATAAGTATGAATTATCCAGTGTAGGTGCACACTAGTACAACACACACGTAGGTCCGTACGCACAATATTGGTAACTGTACTTAAATAGGTAGGTACACAGCAGCTGTGCACTGGGCAGTGCAGGAGGCATACTTTGGCTTGCTCGAGCTTTTCATTTGTTTGGTCTTCCATGAGTTTGCAAGGCGGTTATGTCCTTTATGTCCTCGGCACTGGACAGGGGCACACGTCGTAGAGGATACAATCAAATCATTTGGAGCTGCAAATCTTGAATTGGGCATATTCGTAACTTCAAAATTTATTGTTCCAGGTTCACTTACTTGTGCAACTAATTTGGATTGGATTCTAATTTCTTCTGCTTGGAAAAACTATCTCTGAACGGCGATCGCTGTGGTTTTCACATTCAAAAATCTCAAAAGCGATTGAAAATGCCACATTGAAGAGCGAAACTGACAAATGAAAAATTTTAACCACAAAAACGAATGATATGCTGTCACTTTGCTGTATAATTCTGTGGGATAGACCTCTGTGATTCGTGTGCCTTCGGGTGGTTCATAACTTACGGGTTGCATACTCAAATACATGATTTCCCCTCACCCCGTTCCGCATCAAATTTCCTCGCCTACAAGCTGGGTTACGTTCCCTCCTTATATTCTAACCTCCTTGTCAACGCACCATCCTCTCCGCTACCTCAGCGCATGCGTATATGGTCTCTATCGTCGCCACTGCCGGTCATTGCCCAACACTGCCGAGGACTGCGGCGAACACTGCCGTCGAATTTTTCACTGCCTAAGATCACTGCTCACACTGCCGTCATTATGCAGACACTGCCCAAAATATTAAGACACTGCCGACACTGCAAATGTCACTGCCGCCAATTTGTACACCACTGCCGAGTGTGAAAGTCCCCCTAGATCATTCTCATTTTCAAGCCGAGTTTCATAATTCCGCCGCCATCTTGGCCTCCACATTGAATTTTTTATTAGTGGAACGATTGTCATGAAACTTGGAAATCTTGAAACTTACTCTTGTCTCGAATGAACATTCTTACTTTCAAGCTGAATTCCATGATTCCACCGCCATCTTTGCCGTTGTTGAAATTTCTCATTAGTGGAACGATTGTCATGAAACATGAAACTTGGAGAATCATCCCTCAAAATTACAACTACAACTAGTACCTTTACACCCTGTATATTACAGGGTGGTTCAATAGTGAGGGATCGGAACACTACGTTTCAACCGTTCAAGATTGAAATATGATTCAAACGCCTATCCACATCGTTTTTTATTCTGCATCACTCAAAAGAATTCAATTTTTTCAGGGTGAGGTGAGTTATAATTCAGGTACTTTACGTATGTCAACTTTTTCTCAAATTGAACATCCTATATTCTATCACATATTCTTATGAGCCCTTGAAGGCTAATATATAGTAAGTATACAATGCACGTTTTGGTGCGGCGTTACCGGTCTTGAAATTTGGAATTTCTTGGAATACATTGAGAAGAAGACATCTCTATCCGCACATGACATAATAAAGTTTGGCGGTAATGTAGAGGGTCCTGAAAAACATTTTGAAAATCGGTTATTTACGAAAGTCATGACTTCATTTATCATAATCGCACCCCTTGTATTTTTTGACATGATTGGATCTGTCTGTGGTCTGGCTACATTTTTCATAAGGTATGTCCTATACTTAAAATGCATATTTTTGAAATATTGGACATTTTTTGTGTAAAATAGTTTTTTTACACCCTGTAACGGGTGTTTTTTAAACTTGACGTCCAAGTATGCTGTTCTCCAGTCGGAGTCGAAAGAAGTCTCATTCGGCCGGAGTACAGCATGCTTGGACACCATATTTAAAACAAGTGAATCTGCCCTCACGTGCGTGAGTCTCAATAGCGCATTTTCTTAGTTCCAGGACTGTCATTGATAGGAATGAAGTCCAGCTTGAAAATTAAATGTTCATACGAGACAAGAGTAAGTTTCACCTTTCATGACAATCGTTCCACTAATGGGAAATTCCGATATGGCGCCCAAGATAGCGGCCAAATCATGAAATTCAGCTTGAATATAAGAATGTCCATATGAGACAAGAGTAAAGTTCCAATTTCCATGACAATCCCTGCCGTTCTCGCTGCCATTGATAACAGATTTTAATATGGCGACCAAGATGGCGGCGGAATCATGAAATTTACCTTGAAAATAAGATTCTTCATACGAGACAAGAGCAGGTTCCAAGTTTCATAACAATCGTTCCACTAATAACATTTCAAGATGGCGGCGGGATCATGAAATTTAGCTTGAAAATAAGAATGATCATACGTGACAAGGGTAAGTTTCATGTTTCATGAAAATCGTTCCACTAATAAGAAATTTCAATATGACGGCCAAGATGGCGGCGCAACCATGAAATCCAATCTGCCCACTGGCCACCCACGAAAATCTAAGCTATCCATTGGCGAAAGTTCCAGGGCTCTAGATTCATTCCCCGAGGAGGAGTTCATTTTCTTAAAAGTGCACAGGAAATCTTCGTTTTGTGATAATAATACGAGATAATAATGATAACTATGTATGTATAAAGAAAATAATGCCCATTGGCCACCCTTGGGGACATCAGCTATACATCGGAAGAAGTTCCAAGGCTCTAACTTGATTCCCTGAAGAGGAGTTCAACCTCTTAGAAGTCCACAATAAATATCTGTTTTTTAATAATAGTGAAGATAACTATGTATGGATAAAGAAATTGCCCATTGGCCACTCCTGGGGGACATCAGCTATCTATCAAAAAAACTTCTAAGGCTCTAGCTTCTGTCCTCGGGGATGAGTACAACTTCTTAATTTCTACACGGACAGACATACAGACGGACAGGCAGACAGACAAACCGACCATATAAGCGTCATTTTCTTACGAAAATGCGCTAAAAACACCCGTTACTGTATCTAAAGCCAAACCTTATCATGTCAGGCAGGTAAAGCTGTCGTTTTGTCTTATGATGGTAGACATCTTTTGACGTTTTGATGCGGCGTTGCCAAACTGATTTTTTAGATCTCAATGCATACCTATTATTACGAGATTATTATTATTATTATTATTCACTAAAAAAAATCTTACTGCTGAGTTTTATGCTTAATACATACTTACTTATAAGGTTATAAACCGCGAGGGCGCGTCAATTTGAGGTTTTCAGGGCTTTGACTGCGATATATTTGAATTTGGGAGCATAGGAAATACTTTGGGAATACCTGAGAATACTTGGAAATTTTAGGAAATACTGGTGAATACAAGGAAATACTGAGGAATACATGGAAATACTTGGGAATATCGAGAAATATTGAAGAATACTTGGGAAATAATAGGAAATACTTGGAAATTCAGGAATAGGTCGGAAATACATGGTATTCTCGGAATACCTGTACAAAATTTCATGAGTGGTTGGCCCCTCGCATTGATACTATTTTGGCACAAAAAGTGTCCATCATTGTTGAAGGGGAGTAGTGGGGGGGCGAAGCTCTGCTAGGTGGTCCATTTTGTTTTTCTGCCCATGAACGAGAATCGATCACGACAAGTTTGGTATCTTTTCCGACTAAATTTAATCTCCTGAACTCATATTCGATGTGTAAATTTGGATGAAAACATGTTTGAACAAGTTATCTTGAAAGACTTGCTTTGTCTTTGACAATTTTGACGAATTTTTGTTTTACTGTTGGAGGCGTTCATTTTTAAAAAAATTTCAGGGACCATTAAATTGAAGTGTATTCTCCACAAAAATCATCCACTCGATGTATAGTTTTGTTTCTCGAGTTTACAAAATCGATTTGAACTTGAGCCGGCGCGGCGCGTCGTTTAATACTGACCAGAACACTACAGCATGCACCTTTAAATGAAAACACCTCAAACTATTAAAGGAATAACAACTCATCTTTGAAAATTGGAGGATCTGTGGAGAATTGAATTTCCGATAACATAAACAAAATCGCCATGAATCGCATTACAGGGTTTTGAGTTATTCAAGTGGAAAGATAACAGTTCATGGAGTATGAATCCTGTCAAAGTGTTATCGTCCTCCTCGAATCACTCAAAATCCTGCATTGCGATTCATGGCAATTTTGTTAATGTCATAGGGAATTCAGTTCTGCACAAATCCTCCAATTTTCAAAGATGAGTTGCTATTTTTTCAATAGTTTGAGGTGTTTTCATTTAAAGGTGCATGCTGTAGTGTTCTGGTCAGTAGTAAACGACGCGCCGTGCCGGCTCAAGTTCAAATCGATTTTTTAAACTCGAGAAACAAAATTATACATCGAGTGGAAGATTTTTGTGGAGAATACACTCCAATTTAATAGTTCCTAAAAATTTTCTGAGAATGAACACTTCCAACAGTGAATGAAAAATTCGTCAAAATTATCGAAGAAAAAACAAGTTTTGTCAAGTTAACTTGTAAAACTTGTTCTCATTCAAATTTACACATCGGATACGAGTTCAGAGATTGAATTTAGTCGGAAAAGATACCAAACTTGTCGTGATCGGTTCTACATGGCCAAAAAAACAAAATGGACCACCTAGCAGAGCTTCGCCCCCCCACTACTCCCCTTCAACAATGATGGACACTTCTTGTGCCAAAATGGTATCAATGGGATATGATACGTCGAACTATACTGTATTCGCATCGAATGGATTGACGGGTTCCATCCCCTCCATTTTTACCTGCAATTTTTTACCCTCCCCTCCAATAACTCAAAACCCCCAGGTGCGATTTTTGGCGATTTTGGATATGTTGTAGAGCACTCAATTCTGAACAGAATACCAAATTCTCATGACGTCCATATTTATTCCGAGGTTTTGCCGATTTTTTTACTATTTTTCCTGTACTATATCCTCTGCAGATAGACGGAATATTTTTGCGGGACGTGATTGTCGACGCTTTTTTCCATTATATCGGAAAATATAGTAATTTTTCGACCTGTTTTCAATTTTCGTCAATGAACAAATAAATCGAAGCAGCTTTGACATTGGACCGAAATTCATGTGAGTACCTTCAGTTTGTAATTTGCTTCCGTTTTGGAGCTTGGCGGAACGATTTTTTGTCGGTCTTCAATGCCGCCGTCAAGATGACTTGAATTGAAGGCGGCCCCGTAGGGTTTTGGTGTCTAAATGATGATAATACAGCTCTGCGCCCCTCTAGTGGCATTTCCACGTATGACAAGGTCAGTTTTCCAAGATTTTAATATCAGTTTGATAAGAAATATAACTTTACTTCCAGAGAAGTCAGTTTCACACCAGGTGAAAAGGCGGCAAGCCTACAATGCTGAAGTAAAAAATTTGCCCAGGCAACTAGAGTCACAGTACAAGTGAACCTACTATAATGTCGATCACGATTCCGCCACTAACATAGCGGCGCGACAACCGGATGTCTAGTAACAGCCACCTATCTGAATGTAAGGCTAAAGGGGACTGAAATTAAGTACCAAGTGTGCGACAGAGACAAAATACATCAAAAGTAATAGAATGTTTTTGGGAAAACTATCGAACGGATGGAAATTTTTGTACGAAACGTCCCTTCGTATAGGCAGTTAGAATTTGAAAGGAAGATTTAAACAAATCTGGAGCATCTTCCATGATAATTGAACAAAAAATTAAAAAATTCCCCAGGGAAATTTGAATTATTCGGGAAGAACCCCAAAACTTTTTCCAAATAATGTCATCGTAAAAATCGTGAATATAGTGCGGTATCGATAATCCAGGCCAGTTTTGCATTTTTAAGTGAAAAACTCTCGGAAAACTTGAGGAATTTTGAAGGGAATTGTCAGAAAATGTTCAAGAATCAGTTACCTCTTGTGAAAAAAAAATGGTGGAAATTCTGTTCACAGAATTGAAAGTTAGAAATCCTACGTTTTTCCAGGGAGGAAATCCCGACATCAGTTTGTACGATTTCAAAAATTCATCTCCCAAAAATTATCCAATCTCTTCTCCAACTATGACTGCGTTTCTATCGTAGCTTTGGATCCGATCGAAATTCTATCCGATCGAGTCGATCCGCTTGAAATGGCCGATGTTAACGGTCAGGATTGAGTTTTCAATCGGATGGAGCAGTTCAAGTCGACTCAGTGCTTTGGCCGGCTTGACTTGAGTCGAGCGGATCGAAGTTCGTATCCGCTCGTGTTTTACCCGATGTAAACGGGATGGGATGGGATCGAAGTGACAGATGACGCGATAGTATACCTACCTTTCTAGTAGCTCTCGTAGTCTTCCTTTGGATAATGCAAAGAAATGGTAGTTGTTCACTGTTTGCTAAAACTGGTTGAGTTTTGAAAAACCCCACGATTTTTTCTTGTTGATTATTGGCTAGTAAATATTGTATTAATTAAAATTTCACCTAATCTGTTTCAGACAAAGAAATGGAAGCTGGGGAAAGACAACTTCTTCCACTTTGCCCCCGAAGAAAAGAAGACCACCGAACCAATCCCTTCAACTGAGCTAGCCCAACAGGCCATCGAGTATGCAAAGGAATTAGAAATGATAGTCTAGAGAGCTTTTTTATACATTATAATAAAATGAGAAATTAAAATTAAGATTTTGTGGAACAGTCGTATTTACTTCACTCTTTGGAAAAGTGCAAGACCTTCTGCCTACATCACTTGCTGTGCTGTGGTGCAGATCGACCATGCCAATGAATTCTCACGTGAAATTCCTACGTTTTGATGACAAAATCAGAATAGTATGTAGGGTAGGGGTGGTATTTAGTGGAGTCAGCATTTTTGTAAAAATTCATATACAGGGTGGTCCGACTTTTATGTCATTAAATTTAAGGATCGATAGAGAATGAAAAATGAAAGGGACTTTCTCCAGAAAACATATTTGAGAAATGCCTAATAACAGAGATACAGCCCTTCAAAGTTGGAAATGAATAATCGGTTTTTTCGCATAGCTTTTGAACCGTTCAACCGATTTGATCACAAATAGAACCAAAGGTTCACTGAAATTATCCCCTGTTGTCGAACAATCATAACATGTTCCATAAAAAAGTTTAGGGGGTTTAGACATTAGAAGTGACCCTACTTCCCCCCCCCCTATTTTTCACCCCCTAGTTATTTTTGGAAACTGTCCATAACTTTGAATTTTACGTTCGATTTTGAAGAAAAAATCACTGTTGCAAAATTTTGATTAGAGGCTTCGTTTAGGAGATATTTGGGTTTGAAACTTTGGGAAACATCCCGAAATCGCCACTTTCAAAGGTCTAAAAATTAAAATCCAAAGAAACTCATGATTTCTCAGCTGAAATAGGTTTTCTAGAATTTCTAAGCTGATAAACCACCATTTTTTCCAAAATTCGGGAAATTTTCAGGAAAAAAAACAATTTGGGTTCTGGAAAGTGGCGATTTCGGGATGTTTTCCAAAGTTTCAAACTCGAATATCTCCTAAACGAAGCCTCTAATCAAAATTTTGCAAGAGTGACTTTTCTTCTAAATTGAACGTAGAATTCAAAATTATGAACAGTTTTCAAAAATAACTGGTGGGTGAAAAATAGGGGGGGGGGGAGTAGGAACACCCCCTGATATCTACGCTCCTGAAACTTTTTTATGGAACATTTTATGATTGTTCGACAGAGGATAACTTCTGTAAACCTTTAGTTCTGGTACGATATCTCGCGTACGGGTTCAAATATAATTGAGACAATCGCTTTAAACACACACTGTTTATTACTGCGTACTACTACAATAAATAACGCCAACAATTATCTCTTGGAATTATATCGCAGGTACTTCGCTTGTTATCGCTCGCTATCCAATTCAATACTGCCGCGAGCTCCCGGCTGACGCCTTATATAAGGCCTCCGAACAGCGTTCTCGAGCTTTCTGTCTACTTCCAGCAAATTCTATAGTGCCTGGCATATGCGGTTTCTAGACCATTCCTGATTAATCACACACACCTTCCGCGTGCTTTCCATGTGTTCTGGAATCTGCACCTCCGCCAAAGTGGACTGATGTGCCTTGATCGAACGTTGGAGTCTCCATTGAGTTTCACATACACGAACGCTCTGGAATGCACCAGATCGCTCTAGACTTCTACACTGCGATCTAATGGATGGAAGGATCCAGAAAGATCGAGTGTTAACCAATATAAACGGGATCCCCGCTCGTAACAGTTCTATTTTGAATGAAATCGGTTGAACGGTTCAAAAGTTATGCGGAAAAAACGATTATTTATTTCCAACTTTGAAGGGCTGTATCTCTGTTATTATGCATTTTTCATTTTCTATTGATCCTTAAATTTAATGACATAAAACGAGGACTACCCTGTATGATGCACTTCTGAATACTAATAATAATAATAATTATTATAATGTAAATGTATAAATCACGGTTGAGAATACTACTATAGCTTCGGCGCCTTAGATCCCTCAGCTGAGCTTCGGGATTTAGTCCGCTCATTAAGGATGGAGTTAATTGTAAAATTAGGGAGGGCGTTGCGGAATCGAACGCTGTGGGCTTATTCCTCGACAGGAATTCACTATTCAGGTCTCTTTCGAAAGCTACAAGGATGTACTTTGGTTTGATCGAGGGTTTGATTGAGCCCATTGGCATTTCCAAAATAAATAATTTTCTCAAATTTCGAAATTTTCGATTTTTTTCTATTTTGGAAATGTCAATTGGCTCAAATGACCTGAATGGTAAATTTGTGTCTAGGAACAACCCCACAGCGTTAGATTCCGCAACGCTTTATTTCACCAATTTTCAACTCCATCCTTATTAAACTACTGGATGTGTTTTTAAATTGTGAATTAGGGCAGGTGTTGCTCCGGCCGAATGCAGGGGAATGAGGCTGTTTTCCGCTGAAGCACAGCTTGCACTTATTCAGAATTCAAATATACAGGTGTCCCAAAAGCATCGCATTCCGAATCCAGAGCGATATAAAGAATCCACTCAAGAACACGAAAAATTATAGGTACAGGGTGTTTCACGGATGATAGCAAAAAATTTAACTGTGAGTAGATCTCGTCAAAATATGACGAAAACCGAGAGACAAACCGCTGGTCAAATTCTGTACACCAGACTTCCCCCTCGTTATGTTTAAAATCCATCTTTCAAGAAATTAATTGAATTAAACAGGAAAACTTTATTATTCGACGATCGACGCGCATTTGGTTAGATTATTTTGTATCCGTGTATCGCATTTTTTCGCATTCCGCAATTAATCGCATTGTCTTTTACTTCTTTTTCACTGCGATCATCAACCGTGACAGATGGGACGGTCAAAAAAATCCATAGTATGAAGCTATTTTATAGAAAGTGGATCAACACGTAGATGTGAACCACGGAGTAAGATTATACAGGGTGTTGCATGAGGAAACCGACATAGCTTAAGGGTAGGTCCAGTTTTTCTAGGGGAACTAGGATCTCGCTTTGAAATTTTTCTATCGCTTTTCGTTTTGATGTTACAGGGTGAATCATGTATTTTGTCGAAGTTTTTGATGAGCTATATCTTCCGAATGGCTTATTGGATTAGACTGAAATTTGATAGGTATGATCTTCTAATGATAGCTAATACATTGCATCATAAAGTTGTTCAGAAGTTTCAGGGCCGGACTGATTTTTTTCATTTCCAAAGTTTTTGTTAGAAAAGTCATATTTTTCAATGTTTTTTTGCAAAACCAGTATCAGATTCAGAAACACCAGAAAAAATGCTACAAGGAACATCCTTCAATTTCTTCGGCACACCCAAAGTCTTCCCAGAAAAAAATATCTTTTGAGATTAGGGTCGGCTGCGATCTAGTGAAAATCAGTCTAGCACGCATTCTTTCACGAATCTTTGAAATGTTCATCCTCTAATTTAATGCTGTCACGGTTTTTTTCACTTTCCCACATTAGTATTACTTGGTACGGCAAAAAAGACAAAAGTCCAGGACCGGAATCAAGTCTAGTGAACATTATTTCTAAAAATCCGATTTTTCAGTATTTAGTTGGAAAATTACAGCACAAAGTTATGGTGAAGTGGCTGAAAAATGCTCTTTTGTCTGCATTTGGAACTTGAGGTCATTTCAGAAACCAGCTAAACAAATTTTTCCTTTTGTTGATTTCAAGAATACAAAAAATTATTTCCGAAACTTTTCGCGAACAAAATAAAAAGAAACAAGAATGATAATTATTCAGAAACGTAATTTTAATTTGTAGAAAACGAACAATATCAATGTTTGTATGTTATGTTTATGTTGATGTTTATCAAATTTCGGAAATAATTTCTCTCTTGTCTGCATTTGGAACTTTAGGTCACTTTAGAAACCAGCTAAACAAATTTCTCCTTTTGTTGATTTCAAGAATACAAAAAATTATTTCCGAAATTTGATAAACATCAACATAAACATAACATACAAACATTGATATTGTTCGTTTTCTACACATTAAAATTACGTTTCTGAATAATTATCATTCTTGCTTCTTTTTATTTTGTTCGCGAAAAGTTTAGAAAATAATTTTTTGTTTTCTTGAAATCAAAAAAAGGAGAAATTTGTTTAGCTGGTTTCTAAAGTGACCTTAAGTACCAAATGCAGACAAAACAGCATTTTTCAGCCACTTCACCATAACTTTGTGCTGTAATTTTCCAACTAAATACTGAAAAATCGGATTTTTAGAAATAATGTTCACTAGAACTTGATTCCGGTCCTGGACTTTTGTCTTTTTTGCCGTACCAAGTGATACTAATGTGGGAAAGTGAAAAAAACCGTGACAGCATTAAATCAGAGGATGAACATCTCAAAGATCCGTGAAAGAATGCGTGCCAGACTGATTTTCACTAGATCGCAGCCGACCCTAATCTCAAAAGATATTTTTTTCTGGGAAGACTTTGGGTGTGCCGAAGAAATTAAAGGATGTTCCTTGTAGCATTTTTTCTGGTGTTTCTGAATCTAATACTGGTTTTGCAAAAAAACATTGAAAAATATGACTTTTCTAACAAAAACTTTGAAAATAAAAAAAATCAGTCCGGCCCTGAAACTTCTGAACAACTTTTTGATGCAATGTATTAGCTATCATTAGAAGATCATACCTATCAAATTTCAGTCCAATCCAATAAGTCATTCGGAAGATATAGCTCATCAAAAACTTCGACAAAATACATGATTCACCCTGTAACATCAAAACGAAAAGCGATAGAAAAATTTCAAAGCGAGATCCTAGTTCCCCTAGAAAAACTGGACCTACCCTTAAGCTATGTCGGTTTCCTCATGGAACACCCTGTATAGTATTATCATTGGTATTATACCTATAGCTCTCCGTGATATAAGCTATGTAAACGAGATGTTCGGGTTCGGGCTTGTGACTTGTGAGACCAGGTTTGATGTGCGGGTGTGCTTTACTTCATTCGCACCTGCGTTTCTCTTAGGGATGGGCGATATTTCACGAACTGTGATTCAATCACTGATATCACTCAATCACGAATAACGGATGTTACTAATTTTCCTCTAACCCGGTGATCGCCGTGATCACCGTGATCGCTGTGATTGACCGAAAATCCGAAATAATGCGTTGCTGATCAGAATTTGGCAAATTTTGCCCGTTCGGTTCCGTTTCGAGCTTCGCGAATTCGCGCCAATGGATGGTCACCTTCATCTGCGCCGGGTCGACTTGGTCTCGGCCGTTGTCGTCACCGCACTTGTCTTGCCTTCCACTGTGCCGATGACTTAATGCAAATGTGAAACTTTAAATTTTTACCCTTGTTCAACAGTTTATAATACTTATTTTAGTTTTATACCTACGTTTATCCATATTTCTTGTTTGTGAATTCAAATTAAATTCTTATCTTTGTTCAACAGTTTATAATATATTAATTAGTTTATATACCTACGTTCATCAATATTTCTTGTTTGTGAATTCAAATGTGAACCTCTTAAACATCCATTTTTTGTTCATACTTCATAGTTTATAAAATGTTTAAATATAAAATTTTGCAAATAATTAATCTCCGATCTCGATACTGAACGTAGCTACCTCTATATTTTTTTCCAAATTTGATTTGAAATTTACCTGATGTATGCTATATGGCATGTCAGTTTCAGTAGGTACGTCCACTTTCTGTAACATATTGAGCAGACATGGTTTTTCGGCACCGAAAATTTAAAATCCTATTTGGAAAAAAAAATTGGCGCCTTCAAAAGGCCCCCTCTGTCAATCACAGTAACAGTTTAAAATCACTGATACTAAACGATCGCTGTGATTGATATCACAGTGATCGAAAAATCACGATATCGCTCATCCCTAGTTTCTCTTTCTCATCAGACACCGGGCACGAACGGTTGTTGAATATCGAGGTGCAGCACGTAAATCATGTTGTAGAGCCTCGCGGGATTTACACGAATGAATTGAATAACTAGCGACATCTTTTAATGATGTCTTGACTTTGAATATTCACAGGTACCTCAATTTCACGGCTTTGACATATTTTCGGCTCGCCAAATGCGGCTGGCTTCAAGTTGAATATTTACGATTGTGATTTTTATTATTTTTTTGACATTTTTTCATTCTATTTCAAGATTTCTTTGTTTGCCTCTTTGATTGGCATTATGATAGGAACACATCAGGTTCTGATTGGAAACTTCTTCGTTTGGATGAAGGTAGGTACATTCTAGAAAGTCTCGAGTATTTTTTGAAATTATTATGAATTATAGAACCAGTTTTTTATCATAGAGTGAAACAATAGCAAAAAAACAAAGTTAAAAATAGCGCCAAACAATTCCCATTACAATGAATTTTTTATTCTTTTCAAAAGTAGACACTCATTCAGCACGTGATTGTATTGTGTAAAATACATATCGGATCAACGAATTAGGCAAAAATTTTGAGACCAGTAGCCATTTGCAATGAGATAACATAATTTAAAGTACCTAAGTAAAAAAAAAATAAAACAAAGTTCTATCGCGCTAAACTTGTTCAAACTCTATCACAATTTGAGCGTCATAAACTGAACTGAGAATATGAAATTTAGTTTGAAAAAATACCAAATTAATAGATCAAAGATTGATGTGGTCACTCCAAAAACTCGCTCAGTTTCATGTCAAGGAGGATCTAGACGAAAAATGAATCTATTTGAAAAAAAGGATGGTGCTAATGATTCGAGCTTTCTTCTGGCTGCAAGTTTCATACTTGAATATCATGTTTGCTGATATACCTTTTGTATGATATACAGGGTGACAAAAGGAGTGCAGCGTGGTCCATTCTTGAGCGCGTGTATTACTTTTTTAAGAGCATGCATTTTTTAGATTTTTCCCAAATATATTTTTGAAAACCTCGCATCAATATTTCGAAACGGTTTTTGACATTTTCCGTCGTCTGTTTCTTGTAGGTGTTCACGTATAAATTATACTACCCCTTAAGACTTTTCATCAAACCCAGCATTAAACATAGTTTCAAAAATGAAGAACGATTCTTGTATGATTTTTTTCGTAGGTTTAGTTTAAATAGCCTAGGGTGGTTTAAACTTCACCCTCGACTTCACCACTGCCAAGTAACCGTTGCATCACCATTGCCACAGTTAGGTAGGTACCAGTTTCTCCCATCATGTATGATGTTTTCGAGGATGTTTTACAGCCTAATTCTCTGTTCATAAATCACAAAAAATCAATTTTTCTATCCTTCACTTCAAAATCAACTCTACATAACGAAAACCCGAGCGAAAACTATAGAAAATTCTGCGATTTTTTTTCCTCAAAACGGGAGCTTGCTGAAGTCAGGTCATTTTTGCGTTCCTCCCATTGTCACCTAGAATATCATACATAAGGTCAACAATCGGGTGACCTAAAGTGGTGCCTTGTGGTGAAAAGATTACTCTATCGAGCGACACAAAAATTTTCAAAATCGGGAAATGGTTTCTCCTCGGGTTTCTCTAAACATTTACATTATAACCGAAACAGAATTTTGGGATCCCTACACCTTGCATTTTGTCACTGTCTTGTTGAATTCCTCCTCGAATTTCACCATCACACTTTTTTCTACTGCTTGAGGTGTTTTTATGGATATGTCGATATCGTGAAAGCAATAAATCCATTCTATTTTGTATACAAAATTTAAGAGGTTTATTTGCACACAATAATAATCATTATAAATTACCTGCGGCGTTGCATAAAATCTTGTTGTGAACAAATTCCAAAAGTTCGTAGGTACATTTTCAGTTCTTGCTGCAAAACGACATGACGTTTACCCACGGCGCCGGCGTGTTCACCTTCCAAGGGTTCAACGAAACATTTTTGTTCAAATTTCGTGAAAAAGGTAGTAGGTACCTATTTACCCAGTATATAACTCTAACATAAAAATCATTGGAGAATGCAAGAGATGAAGCAGGTTGAAAAATATTTTTTCTTGTTTTTTTGTTTCTAGATCCAAGATCCAGTGCCTTTTTTCTGTCGTCAACATCCTTACCGCCGGTTTTTATAATTGGATTGTACTTGTACTTGATTTTTTCGTTGATACCGAAATACATGCAAAATCGAGCTCCTTACAAACTAGACAGGTTTGTCATCTTGTACAATTTAACTCAAATATTGTTGAACTTGTACCTTGTATATTTGGTAAGTTTTATGACAGAAAAATGCTAGGGCGCATAATAACTGGGTAGGTATACAGAATTATGATTCTATATACTTACCCACAATTGTTTTAGGCTTGTCAACGATTACCAACGCTGAACTGGTTTTGCTCTCCAATTGATTACGGTGACACGCCGCAGGGTTGGCTGGACTTGGAAAACACTCATTTTTTTCTCATTGTCAAGATTCTTGATTTGCTAGATACGGTATTGGTTCAACTACTAATTGATTTATTATTTATTATTGATTGATCTGGTCAATCGACGAACGGAAGAGTTCTCACCCCAGCACACTTACCGCTTGGAAGCACCACCGTCGCTCGAAACTCGAAGAGCTTTATGTCGGCTAGCATGAAACTGTATAAGACAGCCGAAAGCCTTAGGCTTGGCCGCCTTGCTCGCGTTTAAACTTAAACCCATAGTTCCGAGCGTCGCTAGTGCTGCGCCATCTTCTCATTACGTGGAGAGACTTTTCGCCCATGTATACAACTTATTTCAGATCATTTTTGTGCTGCGCAAGAAATTCGGTCAAGTGACGACCCTGCACGTGTTCCACCACGTCATGATGGTTGGTGGCTGTTGGTTCAGTCTGGCCTATTGGGGCGGCGGCCATTTAACCTATATCGGATTGGTCAACGCCGCAGTGCACACGATCATGTACTTTTACTACTTGCTGACCATTTGGAAGCCGGAGCAAAAGAAGAACATGTGGTGGAAAAAGCACCTCACGCAGCTTCAGATTGTAATAGCATACTAGAATTTATTCGTTCTGGTATCCAAGGGGTGAACCGCTCAGGAACGGTTTACGGAACAGGTTCACTTTGCGACTGAGTTTCTTCAGAGCTCCTCCAGCTTCTTCAGAGCCCCACCAGTTTCTTCAGAGGAGTGCGAAATCCAGCTAAAAGAGCTGTTCGTGAGATCGCTGAATTTGTACGAAAGAGACCCCTTTTGCGACTGAGTTTCCCGGGGTTCCTCTGTAGAAGTCCTTAGAGCTTCCTTAAGCTCCTCCAGCATTCTTCCTGATGTCTTCTGGAGCTCCCCTGAGTTTCTTTAGATCTCATCGGAGTGTCTCTATAATAGTTCCCCTAGAAGAATTCCCATAAAAGATTTCTCCCAGGAGAGTTCCTTTTGATGTCACTTATTTTGTAAGAAAGCAGTCCCCCGGAGTTCTTCTGCTGACAGACTTTCGAATTTTATTGAAGCTCTTTTTGAATAATTTACGTAATTTGTACAGTAGAGAACTCCCCGGATTTCCTACGCTCAGTCCTCTCAGAGTTCCCCGAGGTCTTCGTGAGCTCTCACGAGTTTCTCCAGACTTTCTCCCGAGGTCCTTCAGGGCTCCCCTGAGTTGTCTAAGAACTCATCGGAGTTCCCCTGGAAGAGTGCTCGGGATCACAGAACTTATACGAGGGCGGTCTTCTTTGCGACTGAGTTAACCCGGACTTTCTCTGGTGACTGCCTTTGGAGTTCCACCGAGTTCCTTTACAGCTCTGAATAGATCTTTCAGATTTTTCCTGAGATATCACAAAATTTCTGTAAAAAAATGCTGATTGAGGTCATTAAATTTATTGTACAAAAGAACAGCTCCAGCAGTTCACTCCTCGTGCTAGTATACATCTTATCAATGTTTTGTTCCCATCGCAGACTCAGTTTGGGTTCTTTCTGGTAACGTTCGGGCAGCTGCTGTTCAGACCGACCTGTGGCTTCTCGAAAATTGCTGCCGCCTGTGCTTTCGTAGGATCCGCCATCATGGTGGTAATGTTTGGCAATTTTTACTACAAAGCTTATGTTAAACCGAGCGTTCAGCAGAAAAGAAAACATACGTAGAGATCCACTAATAAAAAATCTTCAAGTACCTATTTTGTTATTTACTTAACCTATTATTTTTCCACAATATACAGCCCCGCAAGCTTTGTACCATTCCTGTCAACACAACACATTTTCTTCGTAGTCTGCTCTAATGAAGAAAGCCGTGAAATTGTTCATGATAGTTGCATGTACTAGGTGCTCAAAATTAAATGTCTCGCCGCCATTCTGACTGACCGAGAATGTGAGTTGACAGTGAATAATGACCAAACGACAATTCACCTCACTCCTTAAAATAGTAGGCCGTTCAAGTGTATCATCACCAAGGTCATTGGTGAAAACACCCCTCCAGAATGACCAATCTCAAATATTCAAGTAGTTTTCACTTATTTAGGAAGACTTCCAGTGTTGTTCGGTTAATTTTCTTAACAAATACACCTAACCTTACACCATCGCTTACATCTCGATTTACACTCGGATCCCTTCGTGAAAATCCTCAATGTAGCGATAATTCACCTCACCTATCGGTGTATTACATACGAAAATTGACCAGTTGTCAGTAATTGCACAAACCGAGGCACAAACTTTTCAAATTTTGATGCCACTTGACAAAATTGTTTGAGAATTGTTGCCATGATCGCGGTCAGTGTAGACGCCGTATACAGAGTAATCAAAAATGCAAAAAAAAAACCCACACACACACACACACACAATTGTCTTCAGGTGTTCAAGGCGCAGCACGTGTTTCAATCATTGAGGGCAAATAAGTGTGAAATTGTGATACTTGCCGGGGCACCTTCTGTGAATTTAGGTGACTACTGACTTCCTCCAAATCCCTAGTCCGCCCTAGTCCAATCCAATATATCCTTGTGCAATTCACATTAAATTTTCTTTAATTTTTGAACACAAACACCGCATTTGAACAAATCCAATCCGCGTTATCTCCACTTTTTTCTCCTATCCAGGGCGCTGCTGTGCGATAAGAGGAATACACACCTAAAATAAAAATACCGAATTTACGTTCAATATCTTCAGATTGAACAAACCACATTAGGAAGATTTCTGACTACAGGCATCTCCAACTTTTTTTACAAAAATGCAACCTATACAAAACTTGTCACAAAACAGCCGAAATACTACTACCTACGCCAACGCAACTAAAAAGCGAGATCAAGCTATTGTTATTGACCTCCTGGAAAATGAAGCTTCAAGAATCAGCGATTACGTGGTACCAATTGGAAATGTCATCGGCCCCAAAAATGTCTTAGCTGCCTCCAGAATCTCCAAAAACCGAATTTGCATTTTTCTCTCAAGCGTTACGATTGTAGGTAGATGACTTGGTGGAGAACAAAAAACCAATAACAATTGATGAAACAAGTGGCAATACGGCGTCTGAAATCTCCAGCACAAAGAATAATCTTCTCGAATGTTTGTTTTTCCATACCGAACTCTATTATGGAAGATAATATCAAATCGCTAGGACTTGAACCTGTATCTTCAATATCCATCTTGCGCGCAGGAATTACGGGCGACGAATATAATCATGTGTTGAGCTTTAGGAGGCAAATATTCGTACAGCCAGACGAAAGCAAAGAACTTCCCGCCTCAGTACTAATAGGTAGATCATGACGAGGAAACTTTTCGTATTTTTTTGACTTATGATGAATTCTCCTGTTTCAATTGCAAAGAATCTGGATATTCAGTAGCTTTATGCCCAAAGTTGACTGAATCTTCAGGAGAAATGGAGGGTACAGAAGAAACAGTGGATGAAACCATCGAAGCTGTTCAAAAAAAGGGAGAAAAAAGTAGAACCCTCTAAAAAACTAATTATAACTGGAACCTCATCACCATCTGGGGAGTTGGAGAGCGACTCAGAAGTATTTGTTGTCCCTAAAAAAGGAAACAGGCCAAAAAAATTTGAACATCAACAACAAACAACCCTAACCCCAGATCACACAAAAAATTAAACCGAATTAAAAAAAACTAAATCTTTCGGAGATCTATGAAAATAGTCCATTCAAATATATCAAACCGAACATTGAAGGCCAGATGTACAAGAAAGAAAAACTCGCATGAAGAAACAGTTCTATGGAGATCAGACTCCATCAGAATCTGAATCTGACTGTTCTCAATCCTCTAGCACCTTCTAGTCTGTATCAAACGACTGACCCACCTACCACTTTCTTCTTCTCTCCAAAATGGACCCATGTGATCCGACCGAGGATCCGACTTTTATTTTGCAGTGGAATATAAATGGACTTTACAACAGACCTCAATGTAATCGTAGCAGATAGAACTCCACATATACTTTGCATCCAAGAAACAAACTTCAAGAAAAATTTCCACCAACCAAATGAAGGGCTACACAGCTTGTTTCAAGAACCGTTTAGATAAGGCAAGAGCCAGTGGAGGGAGTGGCAACCTACAAGACATCTTCAACTGCAAGAAAATAATAATAACAACAAACTTGGGAGCAGTAGCGGTGTCAGTCGACTATCTGTCTAGGAGAATCTCTATCTGCAACATTTATATTTCCCCAAATAGACAATTTGACATTCAAGAACTGACTGACCTTGTCAGACAACTACCTACCAAAACTTCGTATAATACAGGGCAATATAAACTCACATAATTTCATCTGGGGATCAGAAGACAGTGGCCGAAAGGGACGCACAATAAAAAAATTCATTGACCTGGAAAGTCTACTTGTTCTGAATACTGGAAGCAAAACAAGATTCAATGCATTCAAAGGAAATCTCACTGCCCTTGATCACCCTTTGCGATATGTCACTGGTAGCGGGCTTGTCTTGGGAAGTGGATCATGACCTTCATGGCAGCGATCACTTCACTATATATCACTATATATCACTATATCGATCACTATATATATATAGGTGACGCAAACAGAGAACAGCTGATGACAACAAGACGCCCAAAATGAAAATCGGAGAATGTAAACTGGGAACTTTTCGCTGGAGTCATTGAAAACAAGCTTCGCACACAAGCCACTACAATTGAAAACGGAGCAGAAGCAGCCAAGAATTTCACCAACATTCTTATTGAAGCAGCCGAGTGGTCAATCGGGAGAACATCCACAAACGTGAAGAAACGAAGAGTGCCATGGTGGAATTCAGACTGCGATCAAGCCACTAAAGCAAAGAAGAGAGCAGCGTACAACAAACTCAAACATCAATACAGCTTAGATAATCTCCTGGAGTTCAAAAAATGCAAAGCAAAAGCCCGACTCACACTACGAAGTAGCAAAAAAGGATCCTGGGAAGAATACGTGTCTACCATGGAAGCTAACACACTGCCTTCAGAAGTATGGAGGAAAATCAAAAATATAAAAGGCATTATGGGCACACACTACTCAATTCCAATGCTGCACTGTGACGGAAAAACGATAACATCTTCAGAGAACATTTCAGAAAATCTAGCAGTACACTTTGAAAAACAATCCAGCAACCAAAATTACGACAAGGAGTTCCTGAACAATATCAAATTCCAAAGAGAAAAGTTTCCAGTCTCACCCAACAACAAAGATGACACCCTCAATTCCAAATTTAAAGTTTCCGAGCTCGAATACGCACTAACCTCGGCACTAACGGAATCAAGAAACTCAGCGCCAGGTCCAGATGACATTCCTCATATTTTCCTCAACAAAATATCAACTGAAACAAAGTCATACCTACTGGATATCTTGAACAACCTCTGGGTTTCTCATCAATTTCCAGCCCTGTGGTCGCAAGCAATAATAATCCTCATCTGTAAGCCCAACAAGTCTAGCTCCAGTATGGATTCATACCGACCAATCTCGTTAACATCGACCTTATGTAAACTGCTTGAAAAAATGGTGAACAAACGTCAGACCTGTACTGGTTTCTAGAACAAAATAACTTTATAGTGGACAAGCCGGCTTCAGAGCTGAAAGATCCACAGCAGACAACCTAGTAGTACTACAATAGGAGATAATGGAATCCTTCGCCAGTAATCAATGTGTACTAGCTGCAGGGGCGTTCCTAAGGTGTTCGCTGCCCTTGTGCGAAATAAAAACCCGCTGCCCCTTTGCACAGGAAAATTAAAGTTATCAGAATGGGGGGACCAAAGTTTGGGGATCATTTGAAAAATATTTCGAAATAATAAAAATTGAATACTCGTAGTAAAAAAAGAAAGCTGCTGACCAAATTGTCGATAGATTTATCCAAATTTAAAAGTTTCAGCTTGGAATCTCTTTGAAATGACCGAATTGCGCTGCTGAATATCACGCACAAATTCTTTTGAAATCGTACCTTCTTTATTGTTTTTATCCGTTTATTTAGGTAGATAATTTATTTATTATCGAATATCGATCTACACTGCGCAATGTTTGTACAGGGTGATATGTAAATCATTGCAAATTGTCACTGCGTTCAGCCAAATATGGAACATAGTAGGTACAGATTTATAAACATATTTTGCGCTTATTTAAAACTATTCTGGACTTATTGACAGAAACAGAGGTAGTTTCAAAAGACTCGGCGCAACAGCCATATCAAGCCTCGACTGAAACGTTTCCATCAAATATTACTTGTGCCTGCGCGCCATTGCGGACAATATAAAAACCCCTGTGAAATAATAATCCTCGATCTACTCTGATTGAAATTATTGGATTTATTTATACATTTGCTTTGTTTTTATAGAAACTTTAGAACATACTCTATAAGTTGGGTACCCAAAACTTTTCACACTAACTCTAACCAAGTCATAAAAAAATTAATCTCTCAACATACGACAAATAAATCACTCACACGCACCGGTACACGTTGAAAGATTTATTTTCTGAGGAGCATCCGGCAACGCCGCAGGTTCGCATTGTTCATTCAGTGCTTTCTCCTTCATTACCTTTCCAGAGGAATTCTAAAATCCAAGTCGGCAAAAATTCTTGCAGGTTTGTTGCTGTCACCTTCTTCGAGCATTTCCAGACAATTTTTGTGGTCCTCCAGGTCCTTGGACGTTTACTACTGGCGACCAAAGTACGAAACTTTTGCAGGCCGGCTAATATTCTTGCAACTCGGCACAACAGGCCGTTACTATCACCTTCTTCGAGCATTTCCAGACAATTTTCCTGGTCCTCCAGGTCCTTGGACGTTTGCTACTGGCGACCAAAGTACGAAACTTATGCAGGCCGGCTAAAACTCTTGCAGGTCGTTATACAGGCTGTTGCTGTCACCTTCTTCGAGCATTTCCAGACAACTTTCGTGGTCCTCCAGGTCCTTGGAGGTTTGCTACTGGCGACCAAACTACGGAACTTTTGCAGGCCGGCAAAAATTCTTGCAAGTCGGCACACACGCCGTTACTATCTCCTTCTTCGAGCACTTCCAGACAACTTTCGTGGTCCTCCAGGTCCTTCGAGGTTTGCTGCTGGTGACCAAAGTACGAAACTTTTGCAGGTCGGCAAAAATGAACCATGTAACGATAGCCCCCTGTACAGGTGTCCCGAAATTAATGCAACAAAATTCACAGGGAGGTAGAAAATTGAAAAATAAGGGGACTTCCTCAATAAAAATACTCTCGCAAACGTAATAACGGAGATAAGGCCTTCAAGTTTGGTTTTTTAAAACAGTTTTTTTGCGTAACTTTTGAACCGTTGAGCCCATTTTATTCAAATTCAAACCAAAGTTTACTAAAATAGGTCTCTATCGAACAATGATAACGCATTTCATCAAACATTTTCAGGGGCGAAAATAGTAGGGGGTACCTTCCCCCTTTTCCTCCTTTTTTTTTCACCCCTCTGAATATTTTTTGAAATGATTGCAATTTTTCAATTTTACGTTCAATTTAGAGAGAAAAGTTGCTCCTGCAAAATTTTGATTGAAGGCTTTATTTTTGAGATATTTGGGTTTGAAACTTCGGAGAACATCTCGAAAACACCACTTTCAAGGCCTTAAAAATTAAAATTCAAGAAAACTCAAGATTCCTCAACTGAAATGAGTTTTCTAGGTGTTTCAAGTTGATAAACTACTATTTTTGCTAGAAAACATGAAGCTTCTCAGAAAAAAAACATTTGTAAAGAAGTACCTACCCTTATTTTCCAATTGTCTACCTCCCTGTAAATTTTGTTGCATTATTTCGGGACACCCTGTATACGTTTGAATCAAACTGTATTCAAATAGAAATGATCACAAAGCAGTGAAATGTTCATACGTATTTTTTTACGTCAATAAGAAGATACGCTACAATCTATAGTTGAAATACTCCTAAGTTCAAGAATTCAGATTTTTTAGCGCATTTTCCATCTTGATGAAAATCGCTATTGCAACCGCTTTGTCCGTCCGTCCGTCCGTCCGTTCCTCGAACTCCTCCCAAACTAGACGACCTAGCTTTCTAATTTTTTCGCTGTTACATAGCTGCCACTCCCAAATGAGGGCTAGGCTATATTGGATGTCTATATTGCGCCGCCAACATAGAGAAAACCGCCCCCGATAAACTTGAAATAACATAATATTGGACTTTCTACCAGACCTGATGCTCTAGTGTTCTCATTTTCTGGATAATAGATAGTTGCCACTTATAAACGTAAGCCAAGAAACATTCCGTCTTCAATATGCGCCGCCAACATGAAAAAACCGCTAAAAACCGCCCCCAATCACTTTAAAATGAAAAACATAAACCCGAAGACATAGCGATCTGATTCTTTCGGTATATAAATAGCTGACTAAAAATGGGGAAGGATAGGCTACTTTTGGTTAGTCGCCGCCCCCAGATTCCGCCCCCAAACGATAAAAAGTGCAACTTTCACAAATGTTACTGATTGAGATGTTCCCTTCAACACCTAGGAACTGCCAACTCAAATTGTGCAACATTTGCTCAGCCGAACGCTGCCGCTCCCACACGCCGCCCCCAAAGTAAGAGATAAATGAAAAACATGAACCCGAAGACATAGCGATCCAAGTTTTTCGCTATATGGATAGCTGACTGAAAATGGAAAAGGATAGGCTATTTTTGATATGGCGCCGCCTCCAGCTTCCGCCCCCAAAAGAAAAAAAGTGCAACTTTCAACAATTTTTACTGATTCAGCTGATAATGTTACCTCGAACATTAAGAAACTCTTGACTCAAACTGTGCAAGAATTTCTTTGCCAAACTCTGCCACTCCCACACGCCGCCCCCAAAGTGAGAGATGAATGTAAAACATGAACCTGAAGACATAGCGATCTAATTCTTTCACTATATTGATAGCTGACTGAAATTGGAAAAAGATAGGCCACTTTTAATCAGCCGCCGTCTCCAGATGCCGCCTCCAGCTGCCGCCTCCAAACAAAAAAATGCAACTTTCACAATTTTCACTGATTGTCATATTTCCTTAAACATTTAGAAACTCCTAACTCTAACTGTGCAACAGTTACTTTACCGAATGCTGCCACCCCCACACGCTGCCCTCAAAGTAAGAGATAAATGGAAAACATAAACCCGAAGACATAGCGATCTAATTCTTTCGCTATATGGATAGCCGACTAAAAATGGGAAAGAATAGACTACTGTTGATTAGTCGCCGCTCCCAGCTCCCGCCCTCAAACAAAAAAATATTGATGAGTGGAAGAATTTTCATCCAAATCTATTTCATTGGCAAGTACCCCATTCTGATAACAAAATATCACAATGAGTTTCGAATGAAGAAAGTGGGCAAGGAATGGTGTTTCTCCTTCAACCAAATTTCTTTACGTTCACAATATGCCTCTTTGAGAAAATGCGCTACTGAGACTCACGCACGTGAAGGCATACTCACTTGTTTCTTCAATGTTTGCAGTTTATCTCAGCATGAAGAAAAAATCGGAGGGGCCAGGCCAGGCCCCCCAAGGCTAAGATTGGGGGGGGGGGTATGACTCCCAAATTTTAAATTGAACTATTACGTAAAACTACCCTTATTCTATGAGACGGCGACTGGGATTTTTTTGTGGTAGATCATACACTCGCATACACTACTTTATGGGTACCTATACTATTTGCTATTGCTATCAAATTTTCAAGGTTTCAGTACCATTTCTTCTGCCTGGTCAGCAAGGAAATATGGTTGAATAATTGGAAAACAACGCCTTGTGGAGGAGGGGTGGAAAAATAGATCAATCAAAGGTTTTATCAATGCGTCGAATTCTACATTTATTGCACAATCGTCAAAAAAAGCAAGAGAGGTACTATCGGATGTGGTAGTAAAGTGTCCAAGTCATCAAATTATTTTCTTCCACAGAATCTGAGGTAGGTATTACGAGCCCCGCCCCACATCAGTTGGCCCAGATGCGAAGACTTCACTTTTATGATCCAGATAAATACAGGGAGCCCCGGAGTTCAAGTGTGGAAACTTGTCAATCGATGAAGAATAAAATTATAAGTAGAATGATCCGAAAAAGATGTATTTCGGAAAAGTCAAATATCGGAGATACAGCCCTTCGAATTTGTGTTAGAAAATCGATTTTTCATCATAACTTTGAAACTGTTCCACCGATTCTGCTCAACTCATAAAGAGACATTTCTGACATAACCAACTATGCCTAGCAACCGAGTTAGCTGGAAAAAACAATTTGAGGAGGAGATTCCATTCCATCACCAAATTCTCTACTGCGCAGGCGCTGGAGATTCAATCCTAGAATATGTTTAAAGGTACTAACCTGTAGTGACATGAACAAAAAACAATATTTCAAAAAATATTGACATTCTGATCATTGATTTTCTAGAAATTGCATTTTTACTGATGGGCCAACTGATGTGGGACGGGGCTCGTATTCCCTTGAGCACATGTGTAACTGTATTTTGCTTTGAGGAAATGAAATCTTCCTTTCAATGTGAGCCTGAAATAAACTTTCTTTATTTCTTATAAAAAGTGATCGACTTGAGTTCGATCTCGAATTCGATTATAGGCTATCCTGATTAAACAGCCAACTGAACCCGTGAGCTTGTATATTTGAAGACCTGCGCACAAGCTGCGAGCAAAAGGTATCGCCTATATGAGAGAGAGACGAACATCATGAACATTGCGGAGATTTTCCGTTAAGAACACTGCAAATATTTTATTTCATTTGGAGTTATTGTGTTTCACTTACTAATCCCGTTATTGGCTGTCAACCTAGAGGACATAAAAAGTTCTCCTGAAGTACTCGAAGAAGGTGACAGCAACGGCCTGTATACTGACCTGCAAGAATTTTTGCCGACCTGCAAAAGTTTCGTACTTTGGTCGCCAGCAGCAAACCTCCAAGGATCTGGAGGACCACGAAAGTTGTCTGGAAATGCTCGAAGTAGGTGATAGCAACGCCTGTGTACCGACCTGCAGGAGTTTTTGCCGGCCTGCATAAGTTACGTACCTACTTTGGTCGCCAGTAGCAAATGTTCAAGGACCTGGAGGACCAGGGAAATTGTCTGGAGATGCTCGAAGAAGGTGACAGCAACAGCCTGTATAACGACCTGCAAAAGTTTCGAACTTTGGTCGCCAGCAGCAAACCTCCAAGGACCTGGAGGACCACGAAAGTTGTCTGGAAATGCTCGAAAAAGGTGATAGTAACGGCCTGTTGTGCCGAGTTGCAAGAATTGTAGCCGGCCTGCAAAAGTATCGTACTTTGGTCGCCAGTAGTAAACGTCCAAGGACCTGGAGGACCAGGGAAATTGTCTGGAGATGCTCGAAGAAGGTGACAGCAACAGCCTGTACAACGACCTGCAAAAGTTTCGAGCTTTGGTTGCCAGCAGCAAACCTCCAAGGACCTGGAGGACCACGAAAATTGTCTGGAAATGCTCGAAAAAGGTGATAGTAACGGCCTGTTGTGCCGAGTTGCAAGAATTGTAGCCGGCCTGCAAAAGTATCGTACTTTGGTCGCCAGTAGTAAACGTCCAAGGACCTGGAGGACCAAGAAAATTGTCTGGAAATGCTCGAAGAAGGTGACAGCAACAAACCTGCAACATTTTTTGCCGACTTGGATTTTAGAATTCTCCTGAAAGGGTAATGAAGGAAAGAGCACTGAAAGAACAATGCGAAACTGCGGCGTTGCCGGATGCTCCTCAGAAAATAAATCTCTCAACGTGTACCGGTGCGTGAGTGATTTATTTGTCGCATGTTGAGAGATTCATTTTTTATGACTAGGTTAGAGTTAGTGTGAAAAGTTTAGAGTAACTTATAGAGTAAGTCCCAAGGTTTCTATAAATAACAAGGCAAATGTATGAATAAATCCAATAATTTCAATCAGAGTAGATCGAGGATTATTATTTCACAGGAGTTTTTATATTGTCCGCAATGGCGCGCAGGCACAAGTGATATTTGATGGAAACGTTTCAGTCGAGGTTTTATATGACTGTTGCGCCAAGTCTTTTAAAACTACCTCTGTTTCTGTCAATAAGTGCAGAATAGTTTTAAATAAGCGCAAAATATGTTTATAGATCTGTACATTTTATAGATAAGATGTGTGATTCTCATCAAAGCGTGCAAAAATTTAATCTTTCTGAGACATTTCATTATGTCCACGACGGCATTCCATACATTCCGGAGCGTTCGTGTATGGGAAACTCAATGGAGACTCCAACGTTCGATCAAGGCACATCGGTCCACTTTGGCGGAGGTGCAGATTCCAAAACACATGGAAGGCACGCGGAAGGTGTGTGTGATTATTCAGGAATGGTCTAGAAACCGCATATGCCAGGCACTATGAAATTTGCTAGAAGTAGACAAAAAGCTCGGGAACGCTGTTCGGAGGCCTTATATAAGGCATCAGCCGACAGCTCGCGGCAGTATTGAATTGGAATGCGAAGTGGTAACGAGTGCGAAACAAGCGAAGTACCTGCAAAATAATTCCAAGTAGATAATTGTTGGCGTTATTTATTGTAGTAGTACGCAGAAATAAACAGTGTTTGTTTTAAAACAATCGTCTCAATTATATTCGAACCCGTACGCGAGATATCGTAACAGTATGTTATCGGATAAATCACAGTGTAATGTGTGGAAGCGTCTATGAATGATACAAAATAGCTTTTGTTATTTAATGTAGGTGGTTTGATTTTTCCACAAACATCAGTATGAATGATAGATAATGGTGTTGTGATGTGATCTTTCAACTTCGCTTTTGCAAATGGTAATCGCGCCTGTTTGCCATAAAGATCCCAATTAAGCATTGCATAGGCATACCTGATACAATTATTTGGTTCTTGTTCTGGAGCTTGAGACTTGTTGGGTCAAATATAACGGTCAGGCCGCTTTTCTGGAGGCGGCGGACGGACAACAAATTATGCGGTACTTCGTACTTCCCTTGAATAAAGGACGTTCTCGGGGCGTTCACTGAGTCCTTGGTCGGTGGTCACCCGAAAGTCGTAAGGGTGGTTTCAGCTCTTCGCAGGTAGTAAAAACATCTGGACAATTCACGATGTGTTCTCTAGCGCCGGAATCCAGGAAGAATCGAATTTCATCATTTGTTCCACTTGTCGTCGTGCAGGTATCGGCATCTCCCAGCATAAAAACAAAACTGCCGCTGTTTTCGTGTGAGGTGGGCGGCTCGTTTGTTGTTTTTAATGTTTGCAGGGTTCTGGTCCGTTGTGATTGATTTGCCATTACTCGTTTCAAATGGTAACAGTCGCGTTTGAAATGGCCGATTTTGCCACAATGATGACAAGTTTTGTGAACCGCTCGTTGCGTTGTAATGTTGTAAATTTCGGCGTTGGAAGTGATTAGCAGTGAGATGCTTTTATGTAGATATCGTGGAAGCAATAAATCCATTCTATTTTGTGTACAAAATTTAACAGGTTTATTTGCACACAATAATAATCATTACCGATCACCTGCGGCGTTGCATAAAATCTTGTTGTGAACGACTTCCAAAAGTTCGTTGGTACATTTTCAATCCTTGCTGCAGAACGACATGACGTTTACCCACGGCGTGTTCACCTTTCAAGGGTTCAACGAAACATTTTTGTTCAAATTTCGTGAAAAAGGTATAGACCAAGAGCTAGCAACGTTTTATTTACCTCATAAGCAAAATGCGGTTTGACTTCTGGGGCATGTAGAGATTATGATGGGCTTTCATAAAATCTTTGTCTTATGAAAAACACCCCTTGCTTTCTCACAAGACAACCAAAGAAATGTGCCATTTGACAGCAGTATTCAACAGCGCATTTTTTGGGGTTCTTAATCGATATAAATATCAATTTTATCAGGAATGGATAGATTGAACTATCTTTCAACTAAATTGAATAGGACCGAATCTCGTAATGTATTAGAAACTACCAAAAACCAGACTTTCTCAACTGGCATGTTCAAGCTAGTAGGCTAGGCCGAGCTGTTTGGATCGCATTTGATGGCCGATTCTCGAATCACGCCTACTAGAAAAACCGGTGCCAACTTCCGTCCGCTTGGAAATCTGGTTTTTGGTAGTTTCTAATACATTTCGGTGTCTTTTTTCATTCAATTTAGTTGGAAGATAGTTCAACCTATCCATTCCTGATAAAATTGATATCTATATCGATTTAGAACTCCAGAAAATCCGCTGTTGAATACTGCTGTCAAATGGCACATTTCTTTGCTTGTCTTGTGAGAAAGCAAGGGGTGTTTTTCATAAGATAAAGATTTTATGGGAGCCCATCATAATCTCTACATGCCCCAGAAGTCAAACCGCATTTTGCTTATGAGGTAAATAAAACGTTGCTAGCTCTTGGTCTAGTAGTAGCAGCCTATTTATCCAGTATATAATTTTAACATAAGAATCATGGGAGAAGGCAAGAGATGGAGCAGGTTGAAAAATAATGTTTTTTCTTGTTTTTCTTTTCCAGATCCAAGATCCAATGCCTATCTTCTGTCGTCAACACCCTTACCGCCGGTTTTTATTATTGGATTGTACTTGTACTTGATTTTTTTGTTAATACCGAGATACATGCAAAACCGAGCTCCTTACAAACTAGACAGGTTCGTCATCTTGTACAATTTAGCTCAAATATTGTTGAACTTGTACATGGTATATTTGGTAAGTTTTATGACAAAAAAAATACTAGGGCACATAACTGGGTAGCTCGCTGGGTAGGTACCTATATACGGAACTATGGTCCTATATACTCACAATTGTTTCAGGGTTGTCAACGATTACCAACGCTGAACTGGTTTTGCTCTCCAATTGATTACGGTGACACGCCGCAGGGTTGGCTGGACTTGGGAAACACTCATTTCTTTCTTGTTGTCAAGATTCTTGATTTGATAGATACGGTATTGGTTCAACTTCTAATTATTGATTAATTATTGATTGATTTGGTCAATCGACAAACGAGAGAGCTCTCACCCCCGCACACTCACCGCTTGGAAGTGCCACCGTCGCTCGAAACTCGAAGAGCTTTATGTCGGCTAGCATGAAACTGTGTAATGGTGGCTTTACATTGAGCATCAAATGCTCCATGTAAAATGCTGCAGCTTTTTTGGCTGCAGAGTTCTAATTGGAACTGACGCCTGTTATTGCTGTCAATGACCAACATGTGACCAATGAGAGCTCGGCAGCTAAAGAAGCTGCAGAATTTGATGCTCAATGTAAGGCTACCATAAGACAGCCGAAAGCCTTATAGGCTTGGCCTCCTCGAGGCAGGACGATTCGACGCTGCCGGTTTGACGCCGGACAGTTCGACGCGGCCGGTTTGACGCAAGCCAGTTTGACACCATGTCCATTTCGCCGCTAGGACAGTTTGACGCCAAGAACAAAAAATCATCAAAAACTCTATGGCTCCACTTTACCTTTATGACATAAAATTACGGGAGATAGACGTTTCACCTGCACCGAACTCGACGACCGGACGTTTCACCGACAGACAACTTACCGAACCACCATATCGCCAACACGCCGCCTCACTAACAACCCCATTTGCCGAGACACCGCAAGGCACATTGGGACCACCAGTGCTTCGGAATACAAGAAGACGTAACTTCGTTTTTCCTAAATGCTGCACTGTTAATAAAAGTGTGGGATTTCAAAAGAACCACATTTATTGTAATATATTATCAACTACTCAATTAGCGAGGGCAAACCGCTGGGGAAGTCTGGTGTACATGCCGGAGGAAGTCCATCAGGGGAAGTCTGAAGGAAGTCCGGGGGAAGTCCAGGGGAAACCCGGGGGAAGTCCGAGGAAGTCCGAAGGAATTCCGGGGGAAATCCTTACAAGGAGGGAGTCTGGTGTACAGAATTTGACCAGCGGTTTGCCCCTCGTCAATTAGTGTATTAGAAAATTTTGGGCCAGACCTCTAAGGTATTCTATATTAGTTTTGGAACCAAATTCTCTAACTAATTTCAGAATCCTTTCATCGCGCTTTCTGTATTTTAGTCTTTTTGGGGTAGACTCAACTCCCTTCACAAAGTCTTCGTACTGATGATCGCGACCGCTCTGGATTTTGCGCAAGCCGTTGAGAGTCTAATGAGCCCCCGTGTGATTGTGATATTCAGAGCCCTATCATTCCTTCCTCCTTCCTTGTACTTGAATACTCGTGATTGTAGCCTTTAAAGTCCTACTGAGCCACCTTGTGTCTTCAGGCATTTTTTTTTTACCCTTATCGAGTCCTGGCATGCCTCTCTGTGTTATTCAGAGCTCCCTCTCCTATTGTGTTTACACCGTCGCATTTTAAAACCTCCTGCGCCTCTTTGCTTCTACAAGTGTCGTTTGGAATCCTGATGAACCTTCTTCGGTATCCTCGAAGCACAGCTCGAAGTTTCTGGAGTTCTGAAAACCTCCCTTGGGCCTTGTTAGGTTTCTCAGAGCCTTATTATTCCCGCCTGTCTTCAGCATTGTAGACCTGCTGAGCCCCTTCCTATCTTGTATTAGTTTTCAAAGCTCTAGTTAGCTCCTGTGAGTCCAAATGTGTCGGTCGAAGTCCTACATAGCCCTATTTTGTCTCTAAGTGTTATTTGGACCCCTTGAGCTTCTCATGCTTTTTGTGTTATTTCAAGCCCTACTCTCCTTGTGTCTACACTGTAGCGATTTGAGCCCTGCAGAGCCCCCTTGTATCTTTAAGAACCATTGGGGGCCTGGTGAGACTCGTCATGTGATATTGATGATTTTCTTGTGATATTTAAAGCCCTATATGCTTTCTTGTATCTGTATATTTTCATAAGACATAAATAAATACTTTACTTATGTAGTAGCGTTTGAAGCCCAACTGAGTCCCTTGTGTTTTCAAGTATGATTTGGGGGCCTCAATGGACCCCGTCAGGCCTTTTTGTGATGTTCAGAGCCCTATACTCCCTTGTTTCTTGATTATCCAGATTCAAGCTCTGCTGAGTTTCCTTGTGTCTTCTAATATTGTTTGGAGCCCCATTGAGCTTTTCATGTCTTTTTTGAGTTATTCCAGTCCTATCCCTCCTTGTGTCTACAGTCTACATTGTAGCGATTTGAGCCCTGCTAGCTGAGCCCTCTTGTCACCTGAAGTATTGTTGGGGGCCCCAGTGAGCCCTATCAGGTCTTCTTGTGATATTCAGAGCCCTACGCTACCGTGTGTCCACGTAGTAGCGTTTCAAGTCCTGCTGAGAACTCTTTTGTCTTCAAGTGTCGTTTAGAGCCCTAGCGTGTCCCGTCAGGCCTTCCTATAATATTCGGAGCCGTACCTTCCTTGTGTCTACATTGTAGGGTTTTAAGCCCTGCTGAGCCCCCTGTGTCTTCAAGTGTCCTTTGGAGTTCCAATGAGCCCGGTCATGCGCGGGCGCAATGCTTGCGAAGAACCGTCCGCGCAAATAATCGTCCTAGCACCCCAGGGGTATTGGGTCGTCTGGATTGAAAAAAAAGACACAAAAAGTGTATTTTGTATTGGCGTCAAACTGTCTTCGCGTCATATTTTCTGGCGTCAAACTGTCCCGGCGGCGAAATGAACATGGCGTCAAACTGTCCCGCGTCAAACCGGTCGCTATAAACAATCTCGGCGTCGAACCGGCCGCGTCGAACCGTCATGTATCCGGCCTCCTTGCTCGCGTTCAAACCCATAGTTCCGAGCGTCGCTAGTGTTGCGCCACCTTATTACGTGAAAAGACTGCCCGCCCATGTATACAAGAAACTCATTTCAGATAATTTTCGTGCTGCGCAAGAAATTCGGCAAAGTGACGACCCTGCACGTGTTCCACCACGTCATGATGGTTGGTAGTTGTTGGTTCAGTCTGGCCTATTGGGGCGGCGGCCATTTAACCTATATCGGATTGGTCAACGCCGTAGTGCACACAATCATGTACTTTTACTACTTGTTGACCATTTGGAAGCCGGAGCAAAAGAAGAACATGTGGTGGAAGAAGCACTTGACTCAGCTTCAGATTGTAATAGCATACTAGAATTAATTCTTGCTGGTATCCGAGGGGTGAACCGCTCCAGAGCGGTTCAAGGATCAAGTTCACTTTGAGACTGAGTTTCCCTGCCAAGCTTCTTTATAGCTCTTCTAGTTCCTTCAAAGCTCCTCTGGTTCCTTCAAAGCCTCTACAGCTACTTTCGAGCTCCTCCAGCTTCTTCAGAGCTCCCTCCACCAGTTCCTTCAGAGGAGTTCGGAGTTCAGCTAAAGAAGTTGTTCTTGAGATCGCTGAACCTGTACGAAAGTAAGCCCTTTTGCGACTGAGTTTCCCATGGTTCCTCTGCCGAATTCCTCCAGAGTTTCCCAGAGCTCCTCCAGCATTCTTCCTGATGTCTTTCAGAGTTTCTCTATAATAGTTCCTCTAGAGGAATTTCCATCGAAGATTTCTCCTAGAAGAGTCTCCTTTGATATTATTTATTTTGTATAAAAGCCGTCCCCCGGAGTTCCTCTGCTGACTTCTTTCAGAGTTTTTTTTCCGAATTCCTTGAGATATCCTCCAATTCCTCCCAAGCTCCCTCTGAAGTCCCGAACCAGAGGTCCCTTGAGCTCTTTCAGAATTTATCAAAGCTGTTTTTGAAGAATTTACGTAATTTGCACGGTAGAGGTCTCCTTTGTGACAGAGCTCCCCGGATTTCCTACGCTTGGTCCCTTCAAAGTTCCCCTGAGCTCTCCCGAGTTCTTCCAGACTTTCTCTTGAGGGCTCCTCTGCGTTTTTAAAGAACTCATTGGAGTTCCCTTTGAAGAGTGCTCGAGATCACCAAGCTTATACGAAAGCTGTCCTCTTCAGGACTGAGTTGAACCGGACTTCATCTGCTGAGTACCTTTGAAGTTCCACCGAGCTCCTACACAGCTCTAGATCCTTCAGATTTTCCCTGAGATCTCACAAAGTTTCTGTAGGAAAATGCTGATTAAGGTCATTTAAAATTAACTGCACACAAAAACAGCTCCAGCAGTTCACCCCTCGTGCTGGTAATCATTTTATTAATGTTTTATTCCCATCGCAGACTCAGTTTGGGTTCTTTCTGGTAACGTACGGGCAACTGCTGTTCAGACCATCCTGTGACTTTTCAAAAATTGCTACCACCGTTACTTTCATAGGATCGGTCATCATGGTGGTAATGTTCGGCAACTTTTACTACAAAGCTTACGTTAAACCGAACGTTCAGCAGAAAATAAAACATGCGTAGAGATCCACTAATAAAAAATTTTCAAGTACCCATTTTGTCCTCGTTCTACGATAATACTGAACCCTTTTTTTTTTTTTTTTCAACCACATACAGCCCCTCAAGCATGGTACCATTCCTGACAACACAACACATTTTCTCCATGATTTTCTCTAATGAAGAAAGTCGTGAAATTGATCATGATAGTTGCATGCACTAGGTGTTCAAAATTGAATGTCTTCGCCGCCGCCATCAAGACTGATGGAAATGTGAGGTGAACAGTGAACGGTGACCGAACGGAAATTGACCAGTTGTCAGTAATTGCACAAACTTTGCAAATTTTGATGCCGTGATGCCCCACCCGGTGGCTCGCCCGGAGGTCTTATCGGAGTGCAATTTTTATCAAAAAAAGTTGAAATTCTTTTCTAAATATAACCCTGATTTATTTCTGTGATTGCCGGTGATGCGGATGGCGATTCGTGACTGTAGCGGAAGGCGGCGCTACTGCCAATATCGATAGATTCCTGTAGGAACATGGCGATAATGCAGATTTCTGTAAGTGCCGGTAGATTCCTGTGAATGTCGGTGATGTTTGTTCCTGTGCGCTAGGTGGCGCTACTCTGTGCCGATAGATGGCGCCACCATAGTTGAGGTTGCGGCGGTGGCTTAACCCCCATTGATTTTACTTTTCGACATCCCTTTTATCTTTTATTATTTTTGTCAAATTGCACCATCATCTCTTGAAAAATCATTGAATACTTCAGAAATCATCGTTGTGATAAATGGATACATGCAATTTGTTTTGCTCACTATGCGATCGTGCTCCAGGCTTTTTTTCAAGCAAATAGACATGTCTCACGCCTTGGATATGTCAGACTGGTGTCAGTTGTCCCCAGGCGGTCGCAACTTTCCGGGAAAAAGTATCCGATACCCCTACCCCTGAAAAGTTGCTTGAACTGTTTTTCAGATGGCGCTGAATTTCAGTAAGAATCCACTTTGCCCACATTTACCGATTTCTCCGTTCGCACGATTCGTTATTTCTGAATTCCTGTCAAAAGAAAAACTTCGAATCCAACTTGTCGATTGTCGAACTCCGCGAAAATCTTTACGAACTGTGAAATTCACCGTGTGAAATGGCCAAGATCCCGTGGTGATTGTGCATAATTTGCAGAGAGAGAAATACGCACCTCTTTTACTTCTCCAAGGAATCCCAGGATGGATCGTTAGTGGAAATTTGTGTTTTACAATGTCTCATATAATATCTCTTTGTTTTAACTTTTGCCACCCTCTGATATTGGTAACGTTTAGACGAAGGCAATGGTCCCAAAATATGGGGATTACTTTTCCTCTGATCACTTCATTTGGAGCCATCATAGCTCACCAAGTAGTTCACCAACGAGCCAGGCAGCGGCTGAATAGGCCGGAATGCCGTTCCTACACTTTTTCCGTATAAGCCAGTGGTAAGTCATTATAGAAAAAATATTCAGCAAAACAAAACTTGCTCATACTGTCAGATGACCCCAAACTGATTTCATTTTTAGAATAGAGGCGTAGAAGTCGAGCCTCCACAGATTGCTGAAGAGTCAGGTTCCATGGCAGTCAGCCGCCAGGAGCAAAGTCAAAGTGGCAACTGCAGGGCACAAGTGGGCTGCAGAGTAAATATGCGTAAGTAATATATCGGATGATCAAAAACTTTCCTACTTGCGGTAGGCTGTGGCCTGGTCCTTGGCAGGCAAACGAGGCTGATTTTGGCCAGGCCACAGCCTACCGCAAGTGGAAAAGTTTTTGATCATATGGTATAATAATAACGGGTGGTTTTTGAATCTGGCGTCCAAGTATGCTGTGCTCCAACCGAAAAGAGCCTCATTCGGCCGAAGCACAGCATGCTTGACGCCAAATTAAAAAAAAAAAAACATATCTTATACAGCATAAATTTTTCATGCAAATCATGAACATGACATTTATTTATCAGATGCTGTGGTTTGTGTAAATATTTTTAGCTATATCATTTTCTAATTTGAATCAATTGTGATTAATCGGCTTTGATTTCCACAATTCAGGACCACTACTGCAGCGGACCCTTGCACTGTCGCCTTTGACTTCACAACTCAATACAACTAGTGCAGCAGAGCCCTTACATTGTCGTCTCCAATTTCCACAATACAAGACAACTACTGCAGCAGCATCCTCATCCTTTATTTCGACCATAGCATAATTTTTGTTACATAGTCAAAAACAAAACATCTCATTCTAGTGATGATTTCCTAGAGCTGAACGTTCATTATTATTATCATCAATCCCAAGTAGCAATCCGACGTCGGGCCAACGTTGCGATTCGCGACCTGAGGTCGGCAGCCGACGTCCGCGCGACGTTGAGGCGACTCACATTTGCACCCATTTGGTCAATGAAATGCGGGTCGGTACGACGTTGGCATCCGCGACGTTGTGATTCCCGACCAAAACTCGACCAAATCCGACCATCTTACCTACGTGTAGCCAAAGTCGCCTGTAGTGTACCTAATCCGACTTATGCTAGTCGCATTAGGTAGACTTTATTTAACCTGTTTTGTACTAAAGAAATATAGCTCCAAATATAGGACGGTAAAGTTTCCCTAATCCAACCATCAGTCATCAGACCAAAACTACCTACCACAATACAATATTATGTTGCCGTATAAGATATAACAGACAACAGAGCATCTGAACTTTAATAATGAAATTTTGTGATTGGTTGATATGAAAACTTGATGCGAAGAAAATTTTACTGATGAACAAGTATGTTTTAAGTCGAAAATACTCATCGCTCACCAAAAATTTGGCTGTTCTCAAAATATTTTAATTTTATATTAAAACATTCATCAATTAAAACACCGTTCCTCAAAAGAAAAGAAGACCAAAGAAGTATGTATATATACTTAATTAATCAATAGCCACCATAATTTCGTTTCTCGAGTTCAAAAATGATAAATTCAATAATTTCAAAGATTTTCATTGGCATTTCTTCAACATGGCCTCTTCTTGTTGTTTTGATATTGGAAGAAAAAATGGCCGCGTCGGCTCTTTCTACCTATACTGACTAAATCCGACTAAGTTTTATACGAGTATAAATTTCTAGACCAATTCCGACCAATTCTGACTTCTGGTATGATTTATTGTACCAATGCCGACCTAATCCGACCTATAGTCGGCGTATATACAATGGAGTATTATACTAAAAAATTTTTTTGATTGAAATGGAAACTAGATTGAAAAATAATTGACCCGTGTTTTTTTATTTAGTCAAAACTCGTATCGTTTGGGCGCAATAAACAAATAACATCAACTAGTTCTGACGTCACAGCGAGTCGCCGCCTATACTGCCTGTGTAAATGACGTCAGAAATAGGCAGAATATAGGAATTTCATTTATTTATTGCGGCCAAACGATACGATTTATGGCAAAATAAAAAAATACGGGTCAGCTTGTTTTCAATATAGTTTCCGATTCTATCGAAAACAAAATATTTTTTCAAAAGTATAATACTCTATTGCACCAAAACGCCGTGCACACTGCACAAGTCCAGGGCCACCCAGCATAGCGGTTAATAATGTCCATTGTTGCCGCGGTCCCGGCCGTTTTCGCCCAGGGCCGGGCCGGCGCTAGGTATTTTGCCGTCTGAACCGAAGCTCAATTTTTCCGCTTTCATCGGACGTGATCTAACAATGGTCAAGTCTATATACCTATGTCCTATACCCATATTATTTTTGGATTTTACTACACTTTATACAACCCCGGGTGCAATCCCAACAATAAAATTTGAAAACTGGTGCATGACGTTTCCGCGTGCCAGTTAATTTCCGGACCTCTCAAATTACGCCTGGAATCTAACACAGGGGCGGCGTCACGGCTTCTTGAAGTGAAAAAAATACAAAATGAAATTTTGGAACATTTTGCCTCCAGAATTTGCCACCCCTGGAATTTGCCGCCTGAATCAGGGGCTTCGCCGATTCATGCCTAGCGCCGGCCCTGCGGGGCCGAAATCTGGACGACAGTTACACCAGACTAGACTGGTCGCATTAGGTACAAAAATATACACCGAATCCAACGTTGGATACGCCAACGTCCAGCCGACGTTGCATATCCCAACGTTGGGTATGCCGACGTCAGCCGACGTTGTCAAGCTTGCCCAAATATAACTACAGACTGATTTGGTCGCATTAGGTATAAAAATTCCCACCGTGTCCAACGTTGGGTATCCCAACGTCCAACCGACGTTGGATGCGCCAACGTTGTATTTACCGACGTCGTGCCAACGTCGGTTTTAGTTGCATGGGGGACGTCGGGTTGCCGACGTAAAGGCAACGTTGTTCCAACGTCGCCTCGTGACTTTCAAATATTGGTCGCCATCCGACCAAAATTTGCACTAATTCCGACGTCGGAATTGGTAAAAATTTGGTCGGAAGTCGGGTAAATGTTACTTGGGATAAGACCTCTATTCCAGTAGTACCTAGGTGTTTTTATGACATGTGTGATATTTGACTTCATGGGTGTTCATCTCAAAAATTTACCCAAATTCTATGAAAATATTTTGTTATTTTGTACATACCTACTTTTAATTTTGCATAATTAGTAATTAATCATTATACATTATTCCAAAATTGAGGAAAACTGGAAAGTTGCGTTTTGGCGCCAATCCGGATCCCCAACAAAGACGAGTTATAATGACCTGATATCAGGGATGAATTTTCGACGAATTGCAAAACATTTCTGGAACTCGTTTTATTCTCGTCAGATCACAACACAAGTACGTCAAATCGCCAAAAGTAGTACTCCCCGAACAAATTTTGAACATTCGTGCCCCAGGTTATTCAAAATCGACTCAATTCAGCTTGAAAAGTCCTCTCTTGTCTGTTGAATTTACCTAGAGCTTAGCGGCAGTTGAAATAACTTTGAAACTGGACCAAAATCTGAATCGCGACTGGATATTCAACAGAATTACTTCTTTCAGATTTCCTTTGTCCTCAACTGATTGATTTGAGGTCCAAAATTAAGACAAACGGGAAAATTGCGTTTTGGCGCCAATCCGGATCCCCAACAAAGACGAATTTTGATGACCTCATATCGGAGGTCAAAAAGACGTACCGCGCGAGCATATTTTTGCATGTTCCAAAGAGACGTCTGGAAAATTGGGCCCAAGAATGGATAAGCGTTCGCTGTCAAAGTGTTTTAGGTTCAGCTCGCTTTTTGAAAGAAGAAATGTCCCCAATAAGTATGAATGACCTCGAGATTGGTCAAGTTTAATTTATCTCGTGGCATTTTTGGTATCTGGCTCAGTTTTGTAAAATTTGCAAGATTTTCTCATAGAATAGAATAGAATAGTTTTTTTTTTATACATACAGAGGTCTCAAAAGCATCGCACTCAAACTCCAGAGCGGTAAATGGAATCCAGTCAAGAACACAAGAATAATATTTAAAAAAAAATTGACGTTTATTTTCCAAGATATTGGGGTGTCAAACGCTAGGATTTTGCCCCTCACTATTTCCGTTATCCAAAGTGATTTTTGGGAACTGTTTATGAAAGATTGATCAGTGAAAATTTTTATCCACTGTATGTGCACTGAACTTCTCTTCATTAATTCTGATATATAGGGTGATACTCTCCATTCATAGTGTATAATTGAGCAGATGTTACTACATTTTTATGTAACTACTGTGATGGAACGCATTTTCAGCGACTTTTTACAAAATTACAAATATGCATCCTAATACTTCGACGCAAGAAAATCATTTTTATATTAGGAACTAAATTTAAACGCGACGGGATTTTAGGTCGAAGCTGGGACTTGATTTTGTGTGTTCCCGCTGACCAGACGTTCGAAGACCGACGTGTGCTGTAATTTACAACAGGTGGGTCGTCTTTTCATTATTTCCAAAAAAATCATACTCTAAATCGCTTTTAGTGTGACTGCATTAGTTTTGGGTAATTCACTTTTTGTTTCCAAAATCGCATCTTCCTGTTCGGGCGTCAATTTTATTCGTTTCCGAGACAAAGAGGATCGAGAGAGGGGTTTTCGCGATTTTTACCGCCCAGTTTGAAGCAAGGATGGAGACTTCCTACGTGTCTCGAGTATTTCGCTAATTTTCGGGGATGTCCAACGGCCCTGTTGACGCTACCTACGCGTTTTGCCCATTGATGATGTCATACTCGTGTTTGGATTGCATTTCTTTCTCCGAAGGACCACAACACATCGACACCTCGCGCGCGAGAATTTTAGAATCTAAAAATAACGCGTTGGGATTTCTTTGTTTCAGCTTCGAGCTCAGTGCGTATACGGGAATTGTTTTCAGATTTCAGGTCAGGGCTTAGGTTGATTTTTTGTATGAGTCTATTTTACGTTCTCATTTTTGATGTCACTTTTGTTGTCTCACGAATTTTGTAAACTTATGAATTTCATGTCAATAGTTTGATGACCATTTCAATGATTGTGTGTGTAATTTGATTGTGTGCTTACTTGACTGTCCTATTTTTGTCTGTGTCATGATTTGATTTTCATTTAAATGTCATTGTCCGCCGCTTTTCTGACTCTCATATTTTTATGTCATGTTTTTGTTTTTTGCTCGCTGCTATGTTTGTCAGATATTCACTGTAGGTCTTTTACAGGATCCTACTAACCATACCTGTTTGGTCTTGTTTTGGGTTTTTATGCATTGTTGATATGTTTTTCATCTGCATTGTTGATTTGTTGATTTGTTGATTTATTATGCATTGTTTACTGATGAGTTTTGCATTTGTTTACTGATGTTTCTGCGATTTTGTTTTTACTAATTTCACTTACACTGAATATCGGAATTTATCAGTGAGTTTTTGTTATTCATTTGTCATGTATATGTGAGAGTTTTCTTCTCAGGGCTTAACTCAGGGTTTTCTTTGACTGGGTTCTTTCCCCGAGTGCCCTTTTCCGAATCCGTCACTCTCCTCTTTTTCTTTGACTGACAGTATGACATATTTTGTTGTGTTTTTGATTGTTTTTGTTCATTTTGTCTATTGTGTGTCATTTTGCTATTCTGTCAGTCTTGTTAGGTGTTTTATAGAAAGAATCTAATTCCATTTACATTTTGCTGATGATTTCAATTAATATTCATTTTGTTTGCTGTTAATTCGTGTTTTTGTTCATCTTTCCAATACAATCCTCATCCCCAAAGTTCCGTTCTCGTCGCGAGTATAGAGCCTGCGTGAAACGAACAACGTAAGCAAAACGTAAGTAAGAGTTCCAAGGTAAAGGGGGGGGGGGGTGACGACAATCACAGCCAGGGGTCCAGAAGGGAAGAGCAGTACACTACACTGGCGTGCAAAATTAACGCAGCACTAAAATTTTGCCATAACTTTGAAGTCGTTTTTTTTTTTAAACCATCTGTCTGATTTGAGAAATTCTTCTTTTGGGTGAAAGATTGATTCCTCAAGAATAACACTGTGTGAAAAATAATTAAAAAAGGTCAATAATGGCTTTATACCGAGTGTGACATTGGTGTTGTGTTTTTTCCCATATTATTGGAGCCTTGCATGGAGAGTACCAGCGACAGTAAAAGATCACGATTCATGGCCAACTCGAGGGCCAACTGTACCGTGGTCTTTTCCTGACATTCCTGTTTTTGTTTCATTTTATTATGTCAATTTTTAAGGAAGATACAATTTTTTTCTTTCCACATCATGCCTTTTCTCATTTTGAGGGTTAGTCACTATCCAAGAGGAGAAATAGGAATGTGTCCATTGCTCTTATAGTTCTTGTCACAAAATTGCACCGGATGGTGCCCGCTCACAAAAATCTTCATCCCCTCAATTTTAGACTATGTACCGGGTGTGGCCATGGTACAGTATATGTACCACGCCAGTGTATTTGTCATTGCCGAGGTAAAAACGTAATTTTTCGATTTCCTCCAATTCTTGGGTTCTTTCTTTGTCGCGTGTCGCGTGTCGCGCTCTCATGTAAATAGGTGCGTAGTCTCTTATGGAAGCGAATGGCGCGGTCAGGTCGGCTCCTCATCTGTTCTTTCGCCAAGTCTGGTGCTCCACAGCTCCTGCTTCAGCAGTGCGCTTGGGGGGGAAGTGAGTGTTTCCTCTTCTCTCTTAGATCTGTGGTAATAGTAGTTTACAATACGAGTTTTTTTTTTTTTTTTTTTGTTGTTGTTTTTGGCTACGAGCAGAGCTCATTCAGCCACGACTTTGCTTGAATCTTTGAATATTTTCTTTCCAAAAACATCTTGAAAAGAGAAAAAAAAAATCAAAAGTCAAATGAAGAAGTAAAAAGACGAAAAAATAAACCCGAAAACCAAACTAAACATTCTCTATGGTACTAAACTTTTGAAACTTACACAACCAAATCTATTCTGTGACAAAAATCAATTATTTCCTTGGTGACGTCTCCGTTATCCAAGGCGATAAGGAATAATGTTGTTGCATCGAGGGGAAGAGCTAGTCCATAACCTACCAAATTCAATAACATTACGTTGGATTCAGCCTTGTGTTTGCCGCAGGAGAAGAAGATATGGTCCACATCAGCAATTGAAACATTATCACAGTCACAAAAAGGTGTATCCACCATTCCTAATTTATACAAATGTGCCGGAAATCGGCCGTGATTGAAAATAAGACGAATAATAAGAGTGTAGGATGCCCTAGATACAGACATCCTCTGAAAAACTGATCGACTTGAAGTGCTTTGCCGGAGTTTTCCATATCGCCAATTCTTTCCCTCACATAGCTCATTCCACTGATTCTGCCACCAAGCTCTTGTCCGACTCTTTGAAACTGCCACCAGATCAGTCCAAACCAACCCATCCCACAATTCCGCGCTTTCGGCTGCTCTCTTAGCTATCTCGTCCGCCTTTTCATTCCCAGGTATTCCAATGTGTGCCCTTACCCAAACAGTCCGAACAATCCTACCCATTGAAGACAGCTCAAGATTTTTATTAATGATTTCACAGATGATCTGGTTCTCTATTTGTTTTCTATTTTGGAGTGTCCTCAACACCGACTTGGAATCTGAGAAAATCACAAACTTGCTCTGATCGCTCTTTAGGGCCCAATCTAATGCCAATCTTATTGCCATTGCTTCCGCATTGTAGACGGTGGTCTCTTTAGGGAGCTTCCTCCCCACCTCCACTTTACAGTTTTCCACGAAAACTCCACACCCTACGCCGTTATTGTTTTTCGCTCCGTCGGTATATATTTTGCACCACTGAATCAACTCATTGTGTATAGATTTAAATTTCACTCGACTGAGCAAAATTGCCTCTGGCCACACCGGAAAATGAATGCATAGAGGGTAGTGAATTGCACCAAATTTGAGAGAGAAAACTGGGTGGCCGGTTGTTTGGAGAATTTTGAAGTCATAAGCAGATGTGATGACAAATGCCTCTGTCAAGGGAGGCGAATTTTTTTGGTCCCAATATGTTGCTGTGAGGTTTAACGTGTTCAATGCGGCAACTTTAACCAAGAGCTTTTCCTCTCTGCTAGATCTCAATTTCAAAATAAACTTCTCAGATAGAAAACGGCGTCTAACTGCCAGAGGAACCTCTCTAGCCTCGGTAAGCAACTGTGCAACTGGTGTGGAATTAAAAGCGCCCAGTGCAATACGTACCGCCTTGTTCTGTATGATGTCCAGTTTTTTCAAATGAGTCTCGCTAGCTGAGCCAAATAAAACACAGGCATAGTCTAGGATCGATCGCACAAAGGCCCTGTAAAACAACAGACACATGGCAGGGTCTGCCCCCCATCTCCGTCTCGCTACTGTCTTCAGGACATTTATTCCTTTCTCACACCTTATCACACAACCGTTTATATGTTCTCTCCACAAAAGCCCCCGATCCAAAATTAACCCCAAATACTTTACCGTCGGCACTATTGGCACCTCGCCGCCTCTAGCCAACCTCAGTGCACCCTCCCTAGGGACTCGATGTCGAGAGAAAAAAACAATGTTTGACTTATTTGTGGAGAGACTTAATCCATTTGATCCAAAGTACTCAGCGCAAACACTCATGATATGCCTTAGTTGGGAATTGCAATTCTTCACTGTGTTTTCGGAACAATAAACGACAAAATCATCAGCATACTGCACTGTTTTTATCCCAGGAGACCACATCCTATGAAAATCATGTGTATAGATGTTGAACAGTATCGGACTGAGTCTAGCTCCCTGTGCGAGCCCGTTTTTCAATAGCCTTGGACCATAGATCTTATTATCCAATCCTATCGAAACTTCTCTATCAACGAACAAATTCACCAAATTAGCAGCCAAGGGTGCTGGAACTCGCAGATCAATCAGTTTTGCATATAGAATGGATAAATTCACGTTATCGTATGCGCTCTTAAGATCTAGAAATGCCGCCGATAAGTACCGATTATCAGAAAGACTCGTCTGTATATCACTCACTAAATGCGATAAACAGTGTATGGTGCTCTTACCTCTACGAAATCCATACTGAACTGCTGGCATCATTTGTTTGCTTTCCATCCACCACTCTAGTCTGTTTTTTATTATACTTTCCAATGTTTTCATCACTGTAGACATTAGTGTGATTGGTCTGTAGGAGCTAGCCTCCGACGGGTTTTTACCAGGTTTGGCAATCAGAACTATTGAGGATTTTTTCAGTGCTGAACATTCCCCACCTTCCAACCAGATTTCATTGAAAATTTCGCACATGTACCTCTTGACAACACCAGGTAAATTTTTCAGCATAGCATAGGTAATCGAATCCGGACCAGGCGCCGTACTGATGCTGTTTTTAAAACAACCATTGAACTCATCTAAAGTAATGTGGGAAGCCAAAACATGATTTGTATCATCGACATGACCTGTGGGAAGCCTTGTGCAATTACCAAGTGGACAATAACCATTCAGAAACTCTTCAACCTTATCATGAGACAGATAACACTTTCTATTCACCTCTGATCTTACTCTTCGAATTTTGTCCCATACCTTTTTGATGGGTGTGTGAGAGTTCAATTCATTGCAAAAAGCCTCCCAGCTAAGTTTTGACTTGGTTTTATATATACGTTTACATCTTGCCGTAACTTCCTTGCATTTGATAAAATTTGCAATTGTTGGTTGGTGTTTATAAATGTAAAATATGTCCTTTTTCTCTTGATTGATCTAATTGCAATCGTTATCCCACCATGGTGGTTTTTGAGCTTTAGGGATAAAGGGTTTATTTTGCTTCATGCTGGCATCAGCAGCGGTGGAGATAGCATCAAGGATGAAGGAAATTTTTTGGTTTGTGTCAGCTATAGCGGGTTTGTTCTCGAGCCTTTCAACCAGTATATTCTGAAACAGGTCCCAGTTTGCTTCACCGTCATTCCATCTTGCTCGAGGATAAATAAGTTTTTGTGATGGATCGTATCCTACCTGTATAATGATCGGATAATGATCCGAACCATGGGTGTTGTCTAAGGTATACCAGTTCAACAAATGTTGCAGAGATGTGGACGCAATCGACAAATCTACTACCGAATGTAGACCATTGCCAGTAATTCTAGTTCTTGATCCTGTGTTTAGTACAGTCAGATTTTGAAAATTGCCCAGGACATCACACAGTATCTGGCCCTGTGCATTATTACCAGATGAGCCCCACATACCATGGTGGGCATTGAAATCACCACCTATAATACAGTCTGTGCTCACCTGATTAAAAACGTTTGTCCATTCGTTCACTGATATGTCTATATGTGGAGGTCTATATAGGGATATCATCGAAATATTGCGCTTATTAAATTGGATGGTGACTCCGCAAATTTCCAAGTCTCGATTAAAATTATTTACAAAGTTTATTTGTTGGAAAGGGAACCGTTCCCTGACGAGTATTGCAACACCACCTTTACCATCGGCTCTATCCCTGCGTATGACATTAAAATTTTTTATTTTAAATTGATAACCTGGTTTAAACCAAGTTTCCGAAAGTAAGACAATATCAACTTTTTCGTCGATGAGAAGTTTCTTGAGAAATAGTGCATTAGCATGGACCGATCTGGCATTCCATTGCAAGATTCGGAGACTATTCATCGTCAGACTCAGGTGGCAAATTAGAAAAAATGGCAGAAATTGAAGTGTCGACATTCTTTACAACTGCCTCAAGATTTTTATTTGTACCTGGCTGTGTCAAAAACTCTTTCAGTATTGCAGTTATACTTTTTGTTATTGTACTTTGTAACTTCTCAAAAGAACTGGTAGCATGTGGATTATGAGAAATAGGTTTTCCAACGTAATCTGTAGGGTATTCTCGCCGAATGGGATCGAACTCAGGAGAAGCTGCAGCTTTCCTTTTCTTTTGGGAGTAATTTTTCGGAGTGCTTGTTGTGTGTGTTACCGGCTTGTTTGGGTTTGAAAAACTTGAGTGTGGACGATACGCGGGTCGATTTGATGTGGATGCAAGGGAGGGGAATTCTGTGGTGTCAGCCAAGGGGGCAAACAAGTTATGTGTTTTCAGTGCACTGACATATGACGGGTTGTTGTGTAGCTTTTCTGCTTCCTTAAAAGAAATATCATGTTGTGCCATCAGCTTTTTGATGTTGTATTGTTTTTCGTACTGTGGGCATGTTCTTGAGAGCGAGTTATGTGCATTAGACTTGCAATAAATGCAATACGATATATTGCACTGACCTTCATGCGACACCTCTCCGCAGTTTTGACACTTTTTTTCCCGGGATCGACAGAGCCTCAGTGTATGACCAAAGGCCAAGCACTTGAAGCACTGAATGACGGGTGCTATGTAGTTGTCAACTTCATATCTTACCTTGCTAATAACTACAGATAGTGGTAGTTTTGTACCAGCAAATGTTACAATGATTGTTTGTGTGGGTATTCTCCGTGACTCTTTATTGTCTTTGTCTGACAATCTTGTAATCCGTTTTACATTAATAACCTTGACGTCAGATTTTATGCGATAACATAGCTCAGCTTCCGTAAAGGTCGTATCAACCATTCTGATAACTCCTTTTTTCTCTACACAGTGTTGGGGTATATAAGCGATGAGATTGTTTTGTTGGAAAACCTCATGTTTTACCAACTTATTTGCCACAATAGCGTTGTTAATTTCGATTTTCACCCTATTTCTCCCTACAGAAGAAAATTCCTTTATATTGGTGTCATATTCAGGTAGTTTTTCAAGTAGGCGACCAAGGGACATGGGGTGCAGGTTACCAATATTCAAAGATTCGTGTTCCACAAAAATAACATACGGCCCTGAGTCCGTGATATTATATCTGTTATTCAGCTTATCATTTGTACGTGAAGAGTTTTTATCGTCCACCTGTTTTTCTTCACTGACCGATTTTTCAAATAAAACGCTCGGATTATTTCTACTATTACCATACGGAATTATTGGCGATTCCTTGGGAGAATTAGTCTCCATCAGCTGCCTATTGGGAGTTACCGACCTTATTTCCTGATCCCTGCCATTTTCTATTTCGACCTGCTCTGTGTCCATTCTGCTGCCGTCCCCGTCTGGGTCCTCCCCATCACTCGCACCCCCCATGGGGGAGTGAAGGCTCGGCACCTGGTCTGAGATTAATTTCGTCCAATTTTCAAGCAACTCTTGCCACACAGTCACAAATTATTGCCACTTCACCACTGCTATTTTCTTGTTGTTTTGATTTTGTAAAGAGCACCTCGCACACGTCAATTATCACCGACTGCTAGGCACGCAATGACAATACGAGTTGGCTGTTACATAAGTGGTTTCCAGACACGAAGCCGAAATTTGCAGAACGAGGGCGCAGCCCGAGTTCTGTGAGAGGCTGAGTGTCGGAAAGCATCTTGTGTAACAAGCCACGAGTGTTGTACAACATTTTACGTGTTTGTTCTATTGAAAATTGTGAAAATTTTGAAATTTTTGAGGTTATTTTGACAAGTGTCAACTTAAATACATAAACTGTAATATCCATATACAACTTATATAAAAGTCATTACATCTCATGTATTAACACAACAAACACGTAAAAGACTGAAACGGGAAAGGTTAGGAGTCTTGCGTCTCAAGCTGGCTTTTTTCTCCGGTTCACGACAGCAAGAAGGGAAAATCGAAAAATGTGCGCTGGTGGAGCCCTTGAGCTCCTTAAGATTTGTCCTTCAATTAAGTATTACTTTATCCAGCAAACTTTGATTCAAATTTGAACAAAATCGGATGACCAGTTCAAAAGTTATGCCAGAAAATCTATTTTGAAAATTCAACTCAAATACTCTCTTGTTAGGTACCTCTTAAACCCTTATTCTAATGACAGCATGTTGCGGATGAGCTCATCTGCTTGCTGCTTCCTGTTAATGATTTTTGTGGTTGACATGTCTTTTGCTTGTGTTTTGTATGTGGGTTCTTCCTTTTACTTCCCCGACACACCACTTAACGAGGAGGGGAAGTATGTATTGTGTTTTTCATTATATGCCTTTACAGGCATAATTGATTGGCAGTGGCAGGTACCTATCTGTTTCACATGATCTCGGTATGCGTGTGTAGTGATGGTAACCCGCTCTTATACCCTTCGCTTATTTGGTCATGTGAGAATGTCTAGCGGTCAGCGGATTTTGGCTGAACTAGTCTTATATCTCGATGTTCATAGTAGCTCCACCTACAGGTGGACGGTCGATTCAAAATATCAGAATTCCGCAATAAGACGGTATAAAAATGCATCTCTTAACGGGGTACGCGCTTGGAGATTCAAGTGATTCTAATGCACCTTTATCGGGGAAAAATCCGCGCTAAGCAAGAATCGATGATAATAGTAATAATAATAGTAATGATAATAATAATAATAATAATACAGATGAAAATAATATGAAAAACGCCTTTATTTACAATTGAATATGAGTTTTGAAAATAAAAATATACAATACTTGATATTTTGAACATTGAAGAGCTATGTAAATGCATTTGGTACGAAATGATCTGGTTGTGGTGATGTTTTTCATTCGATGGCCGGAAGCGAAGCGCTGTCTTTATCTGGTTTTCATTCTTCAGTGGTGGGGCACGCATGCGGTCATGCGGACGACAACCATTGGCGACACAACATCTCTCCTCTTTTCCCACGGACAGGTTATTGACAGTTCGAGTATTTTTGTTGGATTGAACTTGAAGCCTGCAGGGCCTGCAGGGCTGCAGGGCCCCCTCGTGTCTCCAAGGATCATTTGGAGCCTCAGTGAGCCCCGCCAGGCCTCCGCCCTATTTTCAGAGACCTCTGCTCTCTTGTGTCTACTGTAACAAATCGAGACCTATTTTAGCGCCTTTCGCTTCTGCAATATATGCCTCCTGTGCAACAAGATCACTCCCCTAATTTATGGTCTAACGCCCGCCCATTATTGGGTTTCGGTTCCAAGTCAAGAGGGCACAGGAGGTAATATAATATCCAGGAGCGGAAGGCAAATTTGTTAAGATGTAAAAGAGCCGCCAAAGCAGCTCTAATGCCGGTGTGGATTTTGTTCTTGTCTTGACCAATCCCAATGTTTTTAAATGAGAAAAACTGACGAAACTCCCAGAGAGGGGAGATTGAAAAATAAGCAGGGATTGGAAAAGACAAGGAGATTTTGGGGAGACGTCGAGAAGCCGTGGTTGCGAGCGGTATTACTTTTTTCCTAGGGCTCTCGACGCAGTTTCTTTTTATAATTGTATACATCACCCGGTGTCTTAATTCTAGTTAGTTATTATTTGTTTTATGTAATTAGTAGAGGGTAGTAATAGAAGCGGTGCAAAGTGTGTGACGTGCCCTCCGACCCCGCTCAGGCCGGTTTTGTTTGTTTTAATTTTTAGGTAGTAAGTACTCCGCCGGTTATAGTTTATAGATATGGCTGAGGAAGGCGAACATATCAACCCACTCGCCGGCCTAAATCGCCAAGGTGAAAATCCCGTGGTCCCGCTTTACCAGCTGGGTCGTATTCCTTTAGGGATGATCGCTCAAAGTGTAGATTCATTTTCAGGGGGCAGCGTGACCCAATATTTTAATCGAATCGATCAACGCGCCCTTCTAGATGATTGGGACGCCGCCACGAAGTTGGCCTTAGTAATTTTCAGGCTATCAGGGGAGGCGTTGCGATATTTTCAGTCGATCCCCGAGTTGGCGGCCCGCGACTACGCGGGGTTCAAGGAAGCGATGATAGCTCGATTTGGGGCCGTACGAATTCCTGGCGCTACCCTTAATAAGCTGACGCGTTGTATTCAGCGCGCGGATGAGACCGTAGACGAGTTCGCGACGCGCGTCCGAGCTCTAGGAGTGCGTTCCACTAAACGATCGCAACGACCGCAACGCCCGTCTACCCGTTCCACTTATAGCCGCGGTCGTGTGTTGCGGTCGTTGCTACGTCACGAATGACGTCATACATCGCGACCACTCCAAGCCCACAACGATCGCGCTGAAAAGGTGAGGCGTTGCGGTCGTCTTCTGGTCGTTAGCGGCAATGTTGCCAGCTCTAGCAATTTATATTGGAAATTGCGACTTACTTTTTTGATTTGGCAATGGCGACCTAAAGTGACGACTTTAAAGTTCAATCAGTTCTATAACGATTTTTTTTTTAATTTTGCCTCCTTCCACATGATTTTACGCAACTTCATTTAAAAGATAGAGACCATTGGCAGGGCACTGCGATTTCGCGCAACACTAGTTTGGCTACGCATCAGCGGCGTAAAACCGGCAACACTGTCGCTGCAATTTTCTCTACAAACGTCAAACCCATGCGTCAAACAAAAAAGTTGTGCCGGTATCCCATCCATAATTCCCATACGGTATCCTTATGGCGAACTCAAAAAAAATGAAATTAACACCATATTGTTGTTGTGATTTGAGTTGACGTTCAACTGTCATGTCATGTGGCTCCCTGACCACAGAAAAGACGTGACTCGAGTGACTCGACACACCACGACGACCGCACGCCCGTTCCACTTGAGTTTCCGCTCACAACGACCGCGGGCGTTTGCAAGCTAGTGGAACGGGAAAATCTGCGGTCGTGGGCGTGGGCGTTGCGATCGTTTAGTGGAACGCACTCTAGGTGTACAAATGTACGCTGAAGACGTGGAGAACGCGGGAGCGGTCCAAATCCCCGGCCTGAAATTAAAGGCCGATCAACTGGTACTAAACCAGTTCACCTCCGGATTGAAGCCTGCTCTATCGAAGGAACTTACACCCCTTTTCTTTCGCGAAGCCAATATTACTTTAGAGCGAGCCGTCGAACTAGCGCGACATCATGAACTTTCGCAAAATATACATAAACATCGCTACGTAAGTCATAGTAACATGGTAAATTATAGAGGCGAGGATGAAAACGCGGATTATTATGATCAGGTAAACCGCCACGGCCCGGATCTAGCTGACCCATCAGGGCACAGCGGGCAACGCGATCAAAGAAATTTTCGCGGCCAGAGGCGCGATCGGACGCAACCTGTGCAACCGCTGGCGAATGCGATGAGGAGAAATGGTAACGAACACCCACGAAACTTCTCGCAACAAAACCGGCCGACTCGCGACTGGCAAAACCGCGACAATGCGCGTCACACCTTCGGCCCCCAAAACAACCAAAATTTTAATTTCCGTGATAGCGTCCAAAATTCGCGAGAATTCTGGGACCCGTCCCGAGGGCATTTTCATGATTCCCCCCGTTATCAGTATCAAGCCCCGCCATCGCGACCTTGGTTTAGTCCTAACAATCAAACACCTAGAGATTACTCGAACCCGAATCAAGAAGGTAGCTTGGGGTACCAGTTACAAGATCCGCAGCCGCGGCCGTGGCCCAGGCCAGGTTTCGACCACCCACCGCAAAACTGGAGGTACCGACTGGATCGTCGCGATAATCAACCACGCTTCGAACCTGGTGGCTCGCCGGCTCATATGGCCGAACCCCAAGCCAGCCATTTAAACTAGATCGCCCTTGCAGGCAACCTCGCGCCTGCAAGGGATTCATCGGTTCCAACATATCACCGCCTTATCAATCCGACGAACGTACCCCTGCTTACATAAAGCTGAAAATTAACGGCCAACCGCTATGCTTTCTTTTGGACACGGGGTCAGCTTTTACTATTTTATACGCAAGCTATATAGACCACCGGCTGATAAATATCAACAATACAATTAATTTCGTGGGCTTCACGGGCCACAGTAGTGAAAGTCTGGGGACGGTTATTTTGGAAGTATGTGGTAAGGACGGATATAGTTTGGGAAATTTCAGATTTAACGTGTGTGAGGGGGCGGCCGCGCTTGACATCGCGGGGATTCTTGGAAGGGACTTTTGCGTTAGAACAAACGCGGAAATTTCCTTCTTCCGGAAGGGGGTACATTTGAGCTCGCGACGTTTCGCGTTACTGACGGCCCCCGACGAGGATAATGGTGATATGGAAACGAGTAATAGGCGAGGGGTTTTTCCCGGGGAAATGGCGGACGATTCGGGCCCAGTGCGAGACACTAATTTACCCGAAATCGGCCGTGTATTTCGGCCGGAGGAATTATTGACGCTGACCGGTCTATACGAGCCCCCGAGGGGAAGCGGAAGACTTGGAAATGCGATTCAGGAAATTAATGTAGGTGATGCAACGCTCCTGCGGGAACAAAGACCTGGTAGCGAGACTTCCGGCTTAACCCAAGGCGCGGATAACCGCGAAGATCGCGAGGACGAATGCGGTGAAATCAAAAATGCGGAGAATCAAACTCCAACGACGGTGAGCCCGACAGAAACTTGCCCGGCTGGCAGAAAAAGGCCCCGTGAAATCATGGTACGCACCAAATCCGCGGTTATGATACCGCCCCGAAGTGAGGTTGACATACAAGTTGAATTATGTAATTACGCCGGTAATAGAAGGGAGCTTTTAGTGGAAGCGAATATGTTAGGAAATACGGGAGTTATTATTCCGGAAACGTTAATATTAAGTGCGGGGGACAACACGCCCCTTCGAGTAATGAATGTGTCGGACAAAGAAGCGACATTTGTGGCGCATAGCCGCTTGTCGTGTGCAAGCGATAGAGTCTCGGTAATCAGGCCTGAAAGGCCAGAGCCGAGGGTAGAAACATGCGGCGCGCCCGGGATCGAAGGGCCGGACGGCAGGACCGGACTCAGCCTCATTGCAAGCTTGAATATCGCTCAGGAGCAAAATGATAATGAACGGGGCCGCGGTACCTCACCACATCCTATGATTAATTCGCGCGTCGTGACACACGACGACACGGCGGAAAAAGGTTTCGACCTAAGCCATCTAAAGGGGGAAGCTGTTAAGTCTCTTACCGCGGTATTGACTTATTATGAACATATATTCTGCGTAGACGACCAGGCTCCAGTTACAAGCGCCATAGGGGTAAAGCACCGAATAATAACAGAAAATAATGGGGCACCGATTGCCAAGCGTCCGTACCGCGTACCCTTCCACCAAAAACAAGTAATCGAGGACGAGATACAGCGACTGCTACGTTCCGGAGTAATCAGACCTTCGCACAGCCCGTATAGCGCCCCGATTGTTTTGGTTAGGAAGCAAACCACCGACGGACAAGAGAAAATCCGAATGTGCTTTGACTACCGGGATTTAAATGCGGTCACTAAGCGCGATTACTTTCCCCTACCCTTGATCGAAGACACGCTCAATCGGCTGGGGCAAAACTCTCTGTTTAGTGTCATCGACGTATCATCGGCCTACCACCAAATTGAGGTCGAAGAGGGGGATAAGGAAAAGACGGCATTTTCCTCCATGGACGGCCATTTTGAATACAACCGTATGCCATTTGGTCTTTCCAATGCTCCCTCGACATTCCAACGCTTCATAAATATGGCCATGGCCGGTCTGACCGGAGCCATGTGCTTCGCGTATCTCGATGATATTATCATTTACTCTAGTGGCGACGTCGATGATCACGTGGCTAAAATAGCCCAGGTGTTCCAGCGGTTGAGCGAGGTCAACATCAAGCTGAAGCCCAGCAAGTGTAAATTCTTAGTAACCGAAGTGCAGTACCTAGGTCATATTATCACCTGTGACGGAATTAAACCCGATCCAGCCAAACTAACAGCAATTGACGAATTTCCCGTCCCCAGTAATGTTAGAGAGGTTCGGGGATTTTTGGGGTTAGTCGGTTGGTATCGAAAGTTTATTCCAAACTTTTCGGAATTAGCCGCCCCCTTAATTGAGCTCACTAAGAAGGACGTACGTTTCCTGATAACCGGATAAATTCTAAATGCAGTCGAGTCGTTGAAAAATGTGTTGACGTCGGACAGCGTCCTGATATACCCGGATTTCCAGCGACCATTTATTCTGGGGACGGATGCGAGCGGTAGAGGACTTGGGGCGGTCTTGAGTCAGGAACGTAATGGGCAGGAACGCCCTATAGCGTTTGCTAGTAGGGTGATGTCCAAGCCAGAGATGAATTACACAGTCACGGAGCAAGAGTGCTTAGCCGTAGTATTTGGAATCAAACAGTTCCGCGGCTTCCTTTACGGGAGGCCTTTTACTATCGTGACTGACCACCGCCCCCTCAAATGGCTCCTCTCCCTCAAAGATGCTACGTCCAGACTAGCTCGGTGGTCCTTGTTACTTTCGGAGTATAATTGCGACATTATTCACCGGCCAGGACGTCAACATGGGAACGTGGACGCGTTGAGCCGGATGTATCATAAGGGTAAAGAGGAGTTTCAAAAATTTATGAAAAACCCCGAGCAGACTCCCCATAATCCCAATATCAAAGTTATAGTGGGAGATCTTTTTAGCGCTCCGGCGCCATATGCCTTGGGCCACTGCATCAGCGCAGATCTCGCCATGACACAAGGCATCGCGAAAATTTTCAAAACGAAATTCGGTAGAGTAGACCAGCTGGCACAACAACACAAAGGCGTGGGAGAGGTAGCTACACTAAGCTCAGACTCGCGAAAGATCTATTACCTAATAACAAAAACCAGATATTTTGAAAAACCTTCGTACGAGACAGTATGGGAGGCACTGTACAACTTAAAACAACGGTGTCTCGTCGACCGGGTAAGCGACCTAGCTTTGCCAAAAATCGCCTGCGGACTAGACCAATTGAATTGGGAAATTATACTCCCCATGATTAATTCCGTTTTTTTGGGCACTGACATAAAAGTTCATATCTTTTTGTTGGATCCACCAGAGCCGCGACTAGCCGACGCGATGTATCTCGAGCCCGCGTTTACCCCAGTGTGGGACAGACAGGAGATCGCGCGTGAACAGCGAGGCGACGAGTATTGCAGGCAACAAATCGAGGCTATAAACAACGCAGACGACCCCGACTCACTAAACTTCTGTCTTGATAGGGAGGGCGTATTGTACAAAATCAACCCAGATAATGGTAACGACCAGCTGGTCATACCAAAATCATTTATCGCCAAAGCCCTTCACGATTTTCACGACCTACCCATGGTGGGGCATCCCGGACAGGACAAGACGTACTCCTACCTCAAGAGTCGCGTTTTCTGGCCGACCATAAAACCGGATACCATTAAATATGTCCAGGCGTGTCACTCTTGCGCGCAACGAAAGACGTCCCCGCACTTACGACGAGCCCCCCTTCAAAAATTTACAGAAGTTTCATTCCCCTTTGAGCTCGTGGCGATGGATCTGGTAGGTCCATTTGTCACTTCTAATAGCGGGAACAAGTATCTACTGACATTCCAGGATTACTTCACGAAGTACCCGGAAGCCATCCCTCTGGCCAGTCAAACCGCTGAAGAAGTCAGCAAGGCATTTATTTCACACATAATTGCCCGTCACGGAACACCAGTGAAACTGATAACCGATCAAGGTACCAATTTCTAATCAAAGCTATTTAAAGAAGTCTGTACATCCCTAGGGATTGAAAAAATTAACACTACCGCTTACCATCCTCAGAGTAATGGTATGCTTGAGCGGAGCCACCGTGTGTTCAAGGATACCTTATCACACTTCGTTTCCAGGTCACAACGCGACTGGGACGAGTGGATTCCGTACGTGCTACTAGCGTACCGTACGCACGTCCATTCCTCCACGGGATTTAGCCCTTACTTTTTGTTACACGGACGGGACCCTTTCCTTCCTCTGGACTCAATCCTAAAGTCTAAGCGCGTCAAATACGATTGCGACATGAATTACGCGTCCGAAATGATAAGTCGGTTAAGTCAGGCGTACACGAAGGTCCGCGAAACCTCCCGTCAAGCGGCTGAGAAAAGGGCTAAATATTACGATCGAAATTATCAAGAAAAAGCATTCGCCATTGGAGACTTGGTCTATCTTTACGATAACACCGTCAAGGTAGGGATCTCAAAAAAATTGGTACGGCCCCGGACCGGTCCCTTTAGAATTATCGAGCAATCGAGCCCGGTGAATTATAAGATTAGGAAGATCAACTCGGCTCACGAACAACTCGTGCATATAAATAGACTGAAGCCAGGAATAATTTATGAAGAAAATGAGGAAAGTGACCCAAGAGCAGCTAACCATGAGCCGCCCCAGAGGCCCCCAGACTTTCACTCCCTTATTCCCATAGAGGAACTCACCGAAAATCACGAGATTGACGATAACGATCCGCCTCCGGGGGAATATAACGAGGAAGGGCCGGTCGACAATCTTCCCGCGCTCACACTTACACCGAGGCCGAGTACACCCCTGGCGGAGCCAGCAGCGCCTACGGTTAACATTCCCGCGGTCCCCGTGATAGCACCCCGCCGGTCGACCCGGACACGACAGCCGCCTGATCGCCTAAATTGGTAGCCAATTCATTTACACTCTTTTTTTTTGTCACTCTCCGTCAGGTACTTTACAGTAAATTTTCAACCATTGCTGGTTACCGGTATCATATCTCGCAATAAATCGTTAGTGAGTTGTTTTCTTTTTCAGCTATCTTATCTATCCTCTGTTACAGGCGAGGTTACAGGCACATGCGGAAAAACATTGCTTGAGTGCATCAAGATGAAAAACGTTTATTAGCTCAGTTTTCAATATTTTAATTCCATCAACAAGTATAACCAGCTAACATGGCAGGGCCCTGTTCCGGATACGTTGTTCCGATATCATATTCTTCAATCATTTTTTAACTAGCGAGTTTTATTTTTTCTTCTCTTTATTCAAGTATCTATACAAGGTAGAATACACGGGTAGAATCTTCACAACTGCATTAAGAAGAAAAAGAAAAAACATATGGTACTAAAAGATCATTTTCAATAAATTTTAGTTGTCTAGTAATATTTTTTGCTCCGGGACCTATAATCTATAAGATCTGAAAATTCATAATGAAACTCAAAAAGTGACTCACACCCATACTTAGTTGCAGTTCTTAAAGCCCACGAAAAAAAATATATTTTTTTATGTGCATTTGTTGATAGGTACCTACATGCATTTTATTGTTCTATTTCAGCGATCGAAATAAATATGTCGGATTTTCGACAGTTACTGCGGGTCCAGATTACCCTTTGCCACTGAACTGCTAGCCCTTAATTTATATTTGTAGAATATCATTATTTTGTACGTTTTTGTTGTACCTAGTCACTAGTTACTACCAGGAGGTGTATAAAGGAGTAGCTATTAGAAAAACCGGATGTACATACTGCAAAAGTACTCGCCATTGTGCTACTCTAAGAACTATCAAACAAAAAAACAAAAACAAAACAAAAAAAAAAAAAAGTTTCTTTCCCTTATGACGCAATGTCACTTTATATTACCTGTGAATCTCGTATTAAAACATTAAAGAAACTGACCCCAGTTGATGTGTAAAATTTGAATATCTAGGATTAAGGAATTAGATACATGGAAGAGCAGTTCAGGGTTCCCGTTATTTAGTAAATTTTAGTTTAGTCCTCGGTTTAGTCGGAGGGTAGCGTCAAGCACAACAAGAAATTTATAACCATTTTGCTCAATTTTATCTTTATACTGTTAGTACTACGAATATTGTTTTGTTTGTGTTTGTCAATTTTATTTTTGTCAATTATTATTTTCCCCGAGGATTCAGAATATTATTAGGCCGTATCCCAATTTAGGTTAATTGGTATAGAGTATCATCTTCTGTTAGTGGTCCCAGGTGCTCCAACGTCTTGTGGCAGATAAACAGCCACCCTTGTTATTTGACAGTGACGAAAAAGAGAACTCAGGCTCTAAACATTCGCGGTACAAACACTCAGGTGTCAGGCGATAACCTGAATACCATACCCCTTGCCCCTATTGTCAACAATGAACTTTTATCGCGGCGTAATGTGCGGATCGTGATTCGTAAATACCAAGTTGACGAACTATGAAACCAACTTGACTTGTGATACTTACCCAGGACACAGAATAATCCCAGGACTAAGTTGTCGTGGTCAACGTGCCGTGTCCAATTGTAGCTGCTCAACCCAGGAGGTACACCCCGTCCGGGATTATACAAAAACTTGAGGGACCCCGCAATCCAGAAAACAAAAACTAACTATAGCCCCAAGGATGGGTCAACACCGAGGTCGACCCTAATGGAAAGGTCAAGTAGCAGTTCCCATTCCTCTGGAAGCACCAGGGGTTATACCGCGCCGAATGCCAAACTGCACCAGTGTTCCTCATCTTAAGGTGACAACGAACCAGTACCTACACCGCGCATTAACGTGAAGACATCGGGTGGTATGATTAAAAGAAGTATTTACCTTTACTTCAAGTAGAAGCTTTTACTTCGTAGTATTTTGTGAAGCATAATCCTCTACATGAAGTAAATACTTCGCCTAGAAGTTGTTACTACACTGACAAACTTCAACGTTAACGTCACCTGAAAAGTCTTTCGTTCTGAACGTGATCCTGGCTTTGAATCCATTTTGTGGCCAGTATGAGTTTGAGTAGAGAAAAAGAAAGTGCCAGCGAAAACGGTGTAGCAAAAAGCGAGGAAGATAAGGATCTGCAGATGGCCTTTGTGATTCTCTTGCAGGACCGCAAAATCTTGCGGGACAAGAAGAAGGCCCCAGCAATAAAAGCAAAAAAGAGAATGCAGCCACTGAAATTGCAGAAATGTATAGTGGAAACATCAAAAATAAGAATTTCGATGCAAAAAGGGTGGGCTTCAAACAATTTTTTTGGCGACCTCTTTGATAATTTTTTAAACACTTTTTTTTGGACTACCAAGTCTGCAAGTCTGTCCCAAGCCAACTTGAAAACCGGGATTGCCTAAGCGTCTGAGGAAAATCTCCATTTTGGTTTTGTTGCCTGGGAGCTGCCCCTCCTCTTTCGACGTGAGTCCCCAAAAATATTGACATATTCTGCATCCACCGCACGTTGTCTTTGTTTCATCTAAAGTGTACATCTTTTTCACAATTCCTCCTCTTGGCTTTGGACAAGTAGCATCAATTTACTTCCTCAGCGCTGAAAAGTTGAAAATGAAAGAGAACTGACCGACACTTTCTATATTGCGCTCCTCCATAACGCCCCTGTTTTCCAAACTTCTCTACAGTTTATTCCGAGACTAACAAACATGGCCATTTGACCACTTTTGAATTGAATTTCAAATGCGAAGTTGCTTCTTGATCAACTCCAGCAATACTATAGTATTTACTTCACTTCGGAGTAAATACTACACAAAATTAGCATAAGCTGTAGTATTACCTTCTATTTACTCGAGTACATAGAGTGGAGTATGAAGTAAAAGCTTCTACTTCTTACTTTAGTTTTTCTTCAAGTAGAAGGTGAAGTAAATGCTACGGGATTCGAAGCACTTACTACTGAGTGAAGTATTTACTTGAAGTAAAAGTAAATACTTCTTTTAATCATACCACCCATCAACAAGTGCTACCTTATCACGAACTTTTAAAACAAAGACGTCAGTGACGGTTACCACCCTGCATCGCAGACAAACTTTAAACCGTTCGCGATCGCGAGTGAATAAGCCCTTACCCAGAAAAGACAATTAAGCGTATACCTCGGCATATACCGACAAACTTTCTGTCCGGGCTCAAAGCGTCAAATTAAACCACCACATACTTAAAACCACCCGCGAACGAACTCTGTGAGCCACATGAACAATTAGTGAGCTACTTCGTCACTGCAATCTATAACGTTTTTTTTTCGGAAAGAGCATCGAGAAAAGCCACCAAAAAGATAACAGAAACTAAATAGCTAGAGAGATATAAGGGATACTAATATCAGATATGTTAGATTACTAATTGTACTTCCGAAAAGGAGAATGTGTCGAAAAGACACATTTTCTTTTTCAAAACGGGGGGTATTGTAACAAATCGAGACCTATTTTAGCGCCTTTCGCTTCTGCAATATATGCCTCCTGTGCAACAAGATCACTCCCCTAATTTATGGTCTAACGCCCGCCCATTATTGGGTTTTGGTTCCAAGTCAAGAGGGCACAGGAGGTAATATAATATCCAGGAGCGGAAGGCAAATTTGTTAAGATGTAAAAGAGCCGCCAAAGCAGCTCTAATGCCGGTGTGGATTTTGTTCTTGTCTTGACCAATCCCAATGTTTTTAAATGAGAAAAACTGACGAAACTCCCAGTGAGGGGAGATTGAAAAATAAGCAGGGATTGGAAAAGACAAGGAGATTTTGGGGAGACGTCGAGAAGCCGTGGTTGCGAGCGGTATTACTTTTTTCTTAGGGCTCTCGACGCAGTTTCTTTTTATAATTGTATACATCACCCGGTGTCTTAATTCTAGTTAGTTATTATTTGTTTTATGTAATTAGTAGAGGGTAGTGATAGAAGCGGTGCAAAGTGTGTGACGTGCCCTCCGACCCCGCTCAGGCCGAGATAAGGTAAGGTATTGTAATTTGGTTTTGTTTGTTGTAATTTTTAGGTAGTAAGTACCTACGCATAGTAATTAAGTCCTAGTGTTGGCGGACCTCCCCGTTATTTTAAATAGAAGGGTTCAGTTCTTTTGACGTCGTCTTTTTATTTTATTATACCCGCGCCAATAGAAAGAATAGACTGAAGTAGGGGTAGGTACCTACTTTACGAGTAAAGGAAGTGACCCCAGGGTGGCGGATTCCACGGTCCTCGACTCTGACCGCTCGAGCCTTCGACCGCCCGCTACAGATAAGTAGGTACCGGTATTTTCATTTTTTATTGCTTCTTCTCTTTATTGTGTAAGGTCAAACGAGTATTTTAGTATTTAGTAATAACGTTCCTGGGTACGTTTATTCCACCTTACCCAGGTGGTGGCAGCGCTAGTAATTAGGTTTTAACGGCCGTCCAACTCAGATTTCCCTTCGAGATTCAATTAAATAATTAGGCCGGGCAATTGAATCAAGAAGGGACCGCGAGATGCTACACTACATTGAAACGTTTCAAGCCCTACTGAGCCCCCTTGTATCTTCAAGTATCGTTTAGAGCCCTATTGATCCCCATCAGTCCTTTACTTGCGAAATATTCAGCCCTATCCTGTAATGGTCTACATTGTAGTGGCTCAGGTACTGCTGAGCACCCTTGTGTCTTCTTATGTCGTTTGGAGCCCCATTGAGCCCCTGTTGCCTTTTTGTGTTACTCAAAGCTCTATCTAGCCTTGTGTCTACATTGTGGCGATTTGAGCTCCGCTAGCCCCCTTGGTATTCTTGTGATATTAAGAGCCCTATCTGTCTACATTGTAGGATTTCAAGTCCTGCTGAGCCCTCTTGTGTCTTAAAGTATCTTTCAGAGCCCCAATAAGCCCGGTCATGCGCGGGCGCAATGCTTGCGAGGAATTGTCCGGCGAAGAATTGTCCGCGAAGAATTATCCACGCGAAGAATAATGGTCTTAGCACCCAGGATTGATGAACAAGTGGAAGCCTGAATTCCAGATTTCCAGCATACTTGCAAGTTGTACCTATAATTGTTTTTTTTCACTACTAGCCGTGAAGTGCATCATTATTAACCTCTCCCTGAATTAGGATGGCGATTTTTTAGTAGTAAAAAATAGTATATTATATACCAAGGTTGGGAAAGTATTATTATAGCTGAAGCGCCAGTTTAGATCCCGAAGCGCAGCTGAGGGATATAAGGCGCTGAAGCTATAATAATTTTCTCAACCGTGGTTTATATAGTATTTTTTTTACTACTTAAAAATCGCCATCCTAATTCAGGGAGAGGTTAATAATGATGCACTTCACGGCTAGTAGTGAAAAAAATACTATATAAACCACGGTCGAGAAAATTATTGTAGCTTCAGCGCCTTATATCCCTCAGCTGCGCTTCGGGATCTAAACTGGCGCTTCAGCTACAATAATACTTTCTCAACCTTGGTATATAATATACTATTATCTTCGTTTCCGTTCAAAAAATCGATTTTTGAACCACTGATCATCCGAAAAATTGCTTTCGAACAATCGATTATTCGAAAAATTCCACCTTTAGTGGGGTCGGAACACATTAATAAACGGTACTATACGGCATTTGATGATACAGAAAACTTCTTTTGCATGAGTGTTCTACAAGGTCTATCGAACGATATTGGAAGGGGAAGCACGAGAGCTTCCCCTCAGGGGGGCCGCAGGGGGCCCTGTCAAGTTGACGGTCCAAGGACTTCTACCAAACCATCTTTCAATTTCGTTGTATCAGTCAAATGGGGATGATGTGACTCCATTGTGAATCTCGATGGCATTGGTCGCCATGTCTCTTAGTCCAGGCTTTTTAGCATTTAACATGAAACAAATTAATCCACGTGCAATCTTTACGGTATCGTACCCACTTAACCTTACTAAACAACATACTAAAAGTCCCCAACTTTCCTCCGTGTGCATCATAATTTTTGAGGGGGGGGGGCAAAATTTTCAATAAAAAAATTCTAGTACAAAAGTAATCTAGTCAGTGGCTTCAAATTCATTATTTTTGGATACAATGGGGAATAAGTGGAACTTATTGACAAACTAGATGTCTATGGTCCCCGTGAGGGGAGCTCGGGAGGGAAGCAATTGGTGACCTATGCAAGAAATTTGGTTTTCATTGATATTGAGACAATACAGGCATGTTGGGTATCGTTTCCTACTAAATCTAACCTTGCAAATCCGACTATGACATTTAAATTCTGTTTAAAAAATCTTTTGAGTAATTTTCGGCCGAAAAACGTGATTTTTGGACCAAAATAAAGCCGGTTCTTCAATTTTGGTTATTTTCGCGTTTGATGCAATTATCATTTGGATTTAAGATTAGATGAATAATATAGACCTTTCTGCACAAGACTATCATATCGCATACGCAAGGAAAGTGGTAACAAGGTGAAATAAATAATTAATTGAGAAAAATGTCGAAGTCCTAAATGTCACTCAGAAATATCTCCGCGCACTTAAAAAAAATTGTATTGTAGCTGTAATATCGCTTTGATTTCATCTTCCAAGATTTCTTCTTGTAGCCAAAACAATTCTCTAGCTTCCGAAAGAACAACACGTTACATTGAAATAATAATAATCTAACAGCAGCTTTCCCGCGAGTATAGCCACATTTTTCATTCGTCATTATCAAGAAATTGAGTCTGTTAGTGTCAAATTTTGAACAAAATCTACCCCATATCATTCACTTTGATTCATTATCTTCCATTCAAGACCAAAATAAGAAAAATCGATCAGGTGGTTGAGAACTAGGAGCATTTTCAAGCGGAAAGTGCACTTTGGGGTGTCTTCATCTTTGCCTGTCAAAAAAACAATGACGCACACGGGGGAAAGTTGAGGACTTTTTGTATGTTATACAGCAAAGTCTCGTTCACCCAAAACTGAAGAGATTGACCGTGTTTTAATTTGTTTCATGTTTTGCCGTAATTTCGACTAAAAAGCCTGGGCTATCTATACTGCTCCCCCCTTCTAGACCCCTGGCTGTGATTGTCGTCACCCCCCTCCCCCCTTACCTTGAACCTCTCACTTAAGTTTTGCTTACGTTGTTCGATTCACGCAGGCTCTATACTCGCGACGAGAACGGAACTTTGGGGATGAGGATTGTATTGAAAAGTTGAACAAAAACACGAATTGACAGCAAACAAAATGAATATTTATTAAAATCATTAGCAAAATTTGAATGAATCAGATTCTTTTCATAAAACACCTGACAGGAAAATGAAACTGACAGAGTAACACAAAAGAATATGAATAAAACGTCAAACAAAACCCATCGAAAACAAGAAAAATCATTCAAAATGATGTAAAACAAACGAAACAACAACAACAACAACAACAACAACAAATGAATAAACGAATAAATTAAGTAAACAAAAAAAGATAAATACAACACAACAAGAAATCATAAAACATGTCAAACTGTCAGTATCAAAAGCAAAAGGAAAATGAAACAGTAAAACAGTGACGTATTCGCTAACAGGCACACATGAGAAGAACACGTCAAAGAAACTCCTGTGTATTACCTGATTTTGCACTGAAATATGTTACAAAAATATCTGGCGAAACATATGAGGATGGATAATCACGACAGTGTCAATTGGTCAGAAAATTGCAAAACAAAAGGAAACTCGCTCGCTTACGCTTTGGAGGAGTTTTACGCTTGGAATTTACGCTTACGCTTGGCAAAGCACGGCAAAAGCACACACATAACATAAGACAAATCAGTAGACACATGCGACATAAATAAATTGAGGCTCTGGGTTCCCACAGAGTGTTTGGCGTGTAAAGGCCAGAGGACGCTGAAAGAAAACCTACACCACATCACTGACATGTGTCCTCCTAAGAAGTTGTAACCAGCTATTGATACCTGAAACTGCTTCTCTCCAGTTCACCCGACCCTCCTGAATCCCGTCTTCACAGGAAACGAACCTGAATTCCGTCTTCACAGGACTCAGTCAAATCACAAAACAAACCCCAAAACCACTCACACACACAAGGGACCCGCAAACACACTGAATAAAATTGGGACAACAACCCTAAAGCAGCCAGGGAGTGTTAGCTTTTACACGACTTTCAGGGGCGTAGAAAATCATAAAATGTTGAAGGGCTGGTTCACACAAAATTCAACAAGGCCCAAACAGTCTTCGCTTGCGGCTCGCATGATTTGACATACCAATAAACACTGTCAAGACAACGTTGAAGCCACCCGCATTTGGCGGGCCGAAAATAATCCGGAGGAAAATAATTCAAAGCCGTGAAATCGAGGTATGAGAATGTGAATATTCAGAGTCAAGGCATCATTAAAAGATGTCGCTAGTTATTTAATTCATTCGTGTAAATCCCGCAAAGCTCTACAACATAATTTATTTGCTTCTCATCGAATTCTAAAACCGTTCCTGCTTGATGTTCGACGAAATGGTGAACTGGCGCATATGAAGTAATGCACCCGCACTTCGACCCAGCTAGCTGCTGCCGTGCTCCTGGCTCCTGCTGTGATGACGCGCCGTGCCACCGTCCGCTGCCCGCTGCCCGCCACCATCCGATTCACACGTGTCGATTTACACGTGTTACACGTGTTAGCACCGCTGGTCGCATTCTCCAGCGCACATCTCAGATTACCTGAGCCGTCTATACACCGTTCGCGATCGTTTTGGATGCAATAAAATATTCCGAATTGCTTGGAATGGAGGATATCGCCGGAGATTGACCGTGGTACCTGGACCAATCCTCCTGGGCTGCCGTCCGCTCCCGACTTGTCACGTCCGCTGCCGAGTGCTTCTGCGGGCCTGTTAGCGAAGAGTTTTAGTCCCCTTCGAGGAAGCTGAGTTAGAACCCGTTTATGTTGCGTCGCGACCCTCCTAGAGGCCGAAGCGTCGAAGCCCCAATGATGAGCCCCAGCCCACTTGGAAAATGACGAGTCGACTTCCCCCGGCTGATGTGTCTCAAAGGCCCCCTGGAGAAAGTCGAGTTGGAACCCTTCGGAGACGTGCTTTGGTCCCCTTGGGGGCACGCTGAGTCGAGAACCCTCCAGGTTGAGTTTTGACCCTCCTAGAGACTGATGAGTTGCTTCCCCCGTTGAGTTGCAACCCGTCTCTAGGATGTCGTGTCAAAGCCCTTGGACGTTGAGTCTTGATCCGCCTCCAGGTGTCGAGTCAGAGCCCTCCGACGACGAGTTCCAGCCCTTTTGCCAGGTCGATGTGCCAAGGCCCTTCCGGTGTTGAGTTTCGACCCTTCTCCAAGTCGTAGAGTTGGGACCCGTTGACGAAGTGTTTCGAACCCCCTCCAGGATACTGAGTCGCGTTCCCTCCACGATGAGTTCTAGCCCACCTCGAGGATGTCGAGTTGAAACCCCTAAATGAACCAGGCCCGATAGAAATGAGGTCTCTTGTTTCGGTATCTCGTGTGGCGGAGTGATGACCCCGACGAGCGGGAGGTTAGTCTTGGTGAGTTGGGATAGTTGCTTACGGTTAGGCTTTGTCGGAAAAATGTATGATGGAGCTCACGCGTGCGTTCTGAATCTGCCTACACGTGCTGGTGTCTGCGCTACTGTCTGCCGTCAGGTACAGCCACTTTCAAGCCTCGTCCTTTGTTGGATAACTTCATAGAAAGGTATTCGCGCTCTTGGGCCCTCTGGACTTGGCTTTGTGACTGCGGTATTCAGAGCACCGGACCTAGTGGGTTAGATCTGGAGACTCGCGGGTGAGCTTCTTCTGCGTTTCTGAAGCTCCTAGTTATTCGGAAAATGTAAATTTTGAGAACTACGTGAAAAATCAAGTAATTGAAATAAAATAGAATCGCGTTGAGATCGGGGTTCGGACCCTGCCGTAGAGTCGTAATTGTTGATCGGATTGATGGACACCCCCCCCCCCCCTCCTTGAAACTAATGATTTTGTTTTAGCGCCACGACAGTTCCGGATATTTCCATATAGAGCTTGTTACGGGAATGAAGACGTTCTTATTCGAAACTGATGAATTTAATCCGGTACCCATTGACGCCATCGTTCAGATAAGGACTTTGTGAAAATGAATTGTTATTAGGGCTCGATCAGGAATAGGGTAGACGGCGATTATTTCGCGTTAGGACAAAGATTATTTCGACGCCTCTCCGCATCGGCTTTTCGGCGAACACCCTGTATAGCCTATTCTCTGCGTTTTGTTTCTCCTGGCTGCGGCCTTTTCTCACAAATTGCTGAACAACAACGAACTAGCGCGTATACGGGGCGTACTCAAAACGTTCTCCAAATTAAATTTGTATCTTGACTAGAGTAATTGTTTCGCGCTCACCATCGGTTCGAAAGTTTTTGGAAGGGTGAAATTCGGTTCAACATTTCCGGTTATAGACACGCGCGACCGCGGGAGTCTTTCTAAGCGTTGGGGGCGACTCACGGTGAAAAAAGGGAATAGGCCCCCACAAAGGCAGCCATATCCAATCCTTTCCAAACGGGCAAAAGAGACCATGGCCCAAAAAGAAGCAACAGCCTTTGAAAAGAATGCCACAATAAGGTGGGCTACCATACACACACCGGCCCACAAATCTTGGATAGCACTCGTGGTCGAAGTCACTCTTCTCTTTTCAGTGTCTAGAAGCCGGGCCTAACCCTAACATAACCTCTAACACTAACATAAATGTTGGATCTGATTTAATCACAAAAAGAACTTTGAACCACGAAAACCAGTCAGAATTAAATGTCGGTCAAGGTGTAGGTGTTCGTCGGAGGGTTGGGGTGTTGGGGCGTCTGAAGTAATTAGGGGAAAGTTATCTCTTCGGGAATAGGTTAGATCTTTTAGATAATTTAGCCTGCGATGTGAAGGTAGGACTAGGTATAGGAGCGAGCCATTATTTAAACATTTTGAATTGTACATAGAAGTCAATAGATTGATGTTATGTTAAATTTTTAACTGTGTCTTATTGCGTTCAAACTCGTAGTCAGACCTGTCTCAACAATCTCGAGAACTCTATAATCGAACAACAAGAAAAGAGGCACAACGGGATGTCGTCCTGATACTGGATGATCATCGGCCAAGCGGTTCCAAAAGCGGGAGAAGTGATTTAATTCAAATAAGTGGAATTAAATGCCAGTATAATGGGTTGCCTACCCATTCAGCGGTACAAGACGATAGCTGGGGTCGCTTCAACGTACACACAAAAATGAATGAAAGGGTGCACGAGACATTTTTGTAACATAATAACAAACATAATTAGTCAACAAAATACTAGCATAAAGTTCAGTAAGTTCGCAAAATTCGTGAAACAATAAAGTGACATCAAAAATGAGAACGTAAAACAGACTTATACAGGAAATCAATCTAAGCCCTGACCTGAACCTGAAAACAATTCTCGTATACGCACTAAGCTCGAAGCTGAAACAAAGAAATCCCAACGCGTTATTTTTAGATTCTAAAATTCTCGCGCGCGAGGTGTCGATGTGTTGTGGTTCCTCGAAGAAAGAAATGCAATCCAAACACGAGCATGACATCATCCATGGAAAAAATACGTAGGTAGCGTCAACAGGGCCGTTGGACATCCCCGAAAATTAGTGAAATACACGAGACACGTAGGAAGCCTCCATCCTTGCTTCAAACTGGGCTGTAAAAATCGCGAAAACCCCTTGCGATCCTCTTTGTCTCGGAAACGAATAAAATTGACGCCCGAACAGAAAGATGCGATTTTGGAAACGGAAATTGAATCACAAAAAAAACTAATGTAGTCACACCAAAAGCGATCTAGAGTACGATTTTAGGAAATAATGTAAAACGACCCACCTGTAGTAAATTACGGCACACGTCGGTCTTCAGAACGTCTGACCCACGAGAACACACCAAATCAAGTCCCCGTCTTCGACCTAAATCCCGTCGCGTTTAAATTTAGTTCCTAATATAGAAATGATTTTCTTGCGTCGAAGTATTAGAATGCATATTTGTAAGTTTTGTAAAAAATCGCTGAAAATGCGTTCCATCACATCTCTTTCATCCTCCATGCTTGAAAAAATAATTTCTTCGGCAGGTCAGAGAAATCACTTCTCATTTTTGTATACATACAAAAGAATGCAAAGTTGGCATGTTTTGTCTCTCAACCTGTTATTTGGCATTCCCAAAATCTCATTATAAATGGGGCCCACCCACGAACACGGAGGGAAAGTATTGTAATCGTGCAGAACAAAAGTTTCGAGATTTCACCGGATATATCCGTTTTGAGGTCCTCCAAGACGATTAAGACCATTTTCAGAATGATGTCTGTCTGTGTGTGTATGTGTGTATGTGTGTGTGTCTGTCTGTGATCTTCCACGATAACTGCCGTAACGTTGACTGGATCGACTTGATATTTGGTATACAAACATGGTTGTTTCTTGAAAAGAGCCCATTAGTTTTTGGCTGTCATCTGTCAAACCCAACTGTCACTATCATCAAATGTCAGAAGCTATATCTCACGGAACTCAACTTGCAATATGTCATTTGAAACCCCTTGAAAAACTGTATTCAAAACAGTTGGAAACATTGCCCTATCTGTCATCTGTCAAATAATAAAAAATGTTAAAGTACAAAATTTTACCAATCAATTATTTAAAATCTATCCGATGGATTGGAACCAGATTTGGCAGGAAGCAACACAACAAAAGAGTCAAATTGAGGCCGCAGTTGCAGTTTTCCACCATCCTCCAGTTGAGCGTAATGAATTTTCGAAATTTCTCCTGGCCGTTGCCACTCAGGAGGGGCTCTCGCCGGTGTTTCGACCAGCACGACTCGCTTTTGTAGCAGGACTCCTAGTCGGGGTGGTACGCGACATAAAATAGCAAAATACCGCAAATGAATTAGACGGGATGCCCTTTGGTATGATAACTACTAATACCAAGGTGATTAATTTTCGCCAAGGATGCGTCAACATTTCCCACTCAGAAAAAAAGATTGCGACGATTTTTGACAGGAGCGGATTTTTTATAAAACATACGCGTGTGACACATGTTTTCTCACTAATTTTGACCTCCTGAATACGAATATGGAGTTTATTTTCACATTGGAAATCAACTTGACCTCATATTTCACATCTGAAAACCGCAAAAATAGCAGACTCTCGCTAATTTTAGAACTGAAAATTTTATGTACGATCAACGGCGATTTCCAGCCTTGAGCTGGCTGTAGAGATCCCATAGAACAAGTTAACAGTCTAAGTTCTGCAAAATAACTCTTCAAACATCGCCAGGGTACGCCTCAAATCATACCAAAAATGGGCGCTGGGAGCACACTTTGCTGCGGCTGGATGGGGAATGTAAGTGTGAAAGGAAAAATGTTGTGCAATATGTTTTACTGTTTAATATGACATACCAAGTATTCATCAACATACCAAAGGGATTTGAAACAAAATATCGTACAAACAAATTTTCATGATTTGTTAATAATTTTTTTTATGACAGGTACAATTGGACGGACCCCGGGTAAAAGGGAATAAGTCATTTTTTGCCATTTTTCACTTTTTCACATATCATTATCAACAATTGTGGCAGCTTTCAGTAGAAAAAAACTTGTAATTTTTTGAAGCTTTGAATCGTGAAAAAATCAGTTGTGAAAAATGGAATATTTCAGAGTAGAGTAAAGTTAAGTTGTGTAAAATGGAATAACTTGACTTGTTCCCTTTTACGCAAGTGATATGTATTGGCGCTTCAGATCAACCACCTGAACTTACTCCATTTCACACTGTTAAGTGATAAGTGCTGTTCGCTGTTGGTGCTGTTTAAAGAAAAATCTCAGTGAAAATCATGTATTCAAAACGAACTTTGGCCCTAGTTGAAGCTGCTAAAGCTATCGCTGAAATGCCTACAAAAGGTAAGTGCGTTTTAATTTTTTGCTTTGTGTGGAAAACTTTATTGCCAAACTAACCTCTAAAATCTAACCTCATATCGGTCTATGGTCACGATTTAATAAATATTTCTCATCACAGGAGCAGTCAAAGCACAATACGAAAGAAGTTGTGGCCGTGATGAATCAGTTGGTAAGTTTTATTCAAGTAGGTACTTACCTACTTCTTGTCAAACATGGAATAATGCGAGATTTCCAGAGCTACCTGTTGCTAAAAGAAAAGCGGTTAGGGTTGAAACTGACGGAGATATTCCTGATCCACATTATGGTAGGGTATTCGTAAGCTGTCCAGTAGTTAATAATTTATACAGAGAGTCCCAGAAATTGTTTCAGGAAAAAAACATAGCTTCCTTACATGTTATTAAGAGCAGCTGTGCATTTTCAACTTTATTTTGGCCCTTCTGTTACTCGACTTTGGTACCGCTGCGCACTGGTGGGATTTCTCTGAAAGTTTACTTCAAGGCAGACAATGAGCAAAATCATATCTTTGCTTTGTCAATTCACAAATTGGTGCGCCAGACCGCTTATGAGTAAAGTTATTTGCAAAAAAAAACATGAAAATAAGTCGAATTTTGAGGTGTCATATCTGCGTCATAAGGCCGAATTTCGGAAAACAAATTGCACATGAGGCCTCCACATCAAATGGGAGTTTTTTTCTGACAAAATTTCTGGGCCATTCTATAGTTTCAGCAGCACGGATACATTAGTTAAACTCAAAAACTGTGCGTTTTTTTTCAGACCAGCATATGAAAGCAGTTGCGGCTGAAGCGGATCCTTTTTTTGGCGGTAACAACAATATCATTGATTCTAACTCCAACTACTATTACCATGAGAACAGTAGGTCCCAAAATTGCGAAATTCCATATCCTATGAATCACCATGACAAATCTGTCGGTAGGTCAAATTTAATAATTTTTATTAGTTTGAAGGTATTGTTTATAAAATAGTTTTAATTTTCAGAACTACCCGCCAAACGACAACTATTTGCAGAAGAAGATGAAAGCGATCATGGTCTTAATCCTGATGGTAGCTGGTTAAATTATTATTAGTTGTACACTATTTTCAATCGAAGTTTCAATTCTGTTGTATCTAATTTGCGATACCAATGGATTCATTATCACACCAAAAACAGTCCAAAAAAGTCCAAACAGTCGTACAAACTTAGTTGTGTTTGACTAAGTTGAACTAATGCGACGTTTTATTAAACTCAAATCATTATTTGCAGAGTCGACAATATTCCAAGAAGAAACCTTTGATCAAACAGATCCCTTTGGAAGTGATGATAGCATTGCTGATCCCAATTATAATGAAACCAGCACCTCAAGTGAGTGGAGCATTAGTGACGAAGAACCATTGTCTCGAAAAGATACCCACGTCAAAAATCGGTCGCTTGTTGGAGCCGTGCCTACCGGCACTCCCGTCGAATTTCACAATGAAACGATCGTGAAAAATCAAATTCTTTTCAATGCTGCCATGCCTCGTGTGAAGCGAGGTTCAAAAGGTAGAACCAGAGGTGCAAGAGAAAAAAGAAAAAAAAGCCGCAATACTGGCAAGGCTTATATAACAGAATCGGGAAAGAATGTAAGAGGGAAAACCTTTACGAAGCTAAATAAATGCCGGAATAGATGCCAGATAAAAATTTCGGAAGATACCCAAAAAGCTTTATTTGAAAAATACTGGAAGTTTGGATCTCGCGACAAACGAGCGGTATTTTTATCCAGTCTGGTAACTTTTTCCACGCCAAAAGTGCGAAGAAAGAGAACGGACACCCCTGAAAAACAGAAAAATCGGCAAGTTACAATGAGTTACCACGTACCAGTGGATGGAAAGCAAATAAAAGTTTGTAAAAAATGTTTTTTGAAAATTTTCGATGAAACTCCAAAATTTCTCTGGGTCATCTGCAACCAAAAGAAAAGTTCTTGTGCGAATGTGGCAACTCCAGACAAGAGAGGTCGTCATTCTCCACCTAATAAAATACCTGAGAATAAGTTGCAAGAAGTGAGACAACACTTGAATTCATTACCATGTTACGAGAGTCACTACTGCAGGAAGGAAACGGCAAAAAAGTATTTACCTCCCCATTTCACTTTGATAAAAGCATACAAAATGTATTGTGAAACTGTCCAGAATCCTGTTAGCTACACCAAATACGAGACACTGTTCCACGATTTAAAGTTGGCTATAAAATCACCTCACAAGGATACTTGCCAGGCATGCGACAAGTTTAAAATGCAGCTGGCGCACGTTACTGGTGATGGAGACAAAGAGCTTATTCTGAAGCAACAAGAACTCCATCACTTGGAGGCTGAATTGGCATATGAAACTAAGAAAAAAGACAAGTTGAGAGCAAAAACCGAAGAAAGTCTGAATGTTATGGCATTTGATTTGCAGCAGTGCTTGCCGACTCCCAGTTTGGAAACATCAGTGGTTTTCTATAAAAGACAACTCTGGACATTTAATTTGACTGTGCACGAAATGAAGAATGACAAGGCTACATGTTTCATCTGGTATGAATCGGTTGCAAAGCGTGGAGCGAACGAAATCGCGTCTTGTGTTTTTGAAGCGGTGAAGGAGTTGCCCGACAACGTAAAGTCTTTGATTCTGTACAGTGACACTTGTCCAGGCCAGAATAAGAATTCGATATTCCTAGCCATGTGCATTCGAATTATTAACCAGACTGGGATTGAGGTTCTGGACCATAAATTCATGGTTTCTGGGCATTCGCGAATGGAGTGTGATTCAGACCATGCTCAAATCGAGAAGTTTAAGAAACATCACGACACACCCATAAGTCACCCACATGATTGGATCCAACTGATTAGACACTCCCGCAAGACAAATCCATTTTTGGTCAAGGAAATGAATCAGACTAGTTTTTACAACTATGCGAATCTTTTGAAAACAGATTTAAATATGAGTAAATCCAACGAAAACAAAGAGAAATTTGTATGGAAAGATGTCAAATGGCTGCGTTATGTGAAGGATCAGCCCCTGAAGGTTCTTTACAAAAAATCTCTGAAAGAAGAAGAAGATTTCTCAATTCTAGATGTATCACGCCGCTCAAGGGACTTTCCTCAACTTTCACCTTCACTTACTTATAAATCTCCTGTTCCAATCACAGAAGAGAAGAAACGGGACCTGATATCATTACTACCGTACATACCACCAGTATTCCATGACTTTTATAAAAATTTGACAACTACAAAATCGGCAGTTACTGATCCAATCTTGGAATCTGACTCCGATTGAAATTGATTGAATTGAATTTTTTGTTTGTTTCTGAATTATTATTCATTTCTATCACTGTATTTTCAATTTTATTGTGTTTTTGGTTCTTTACTACATTAAAAAAAAATTAAATTTAATATCTGATGTTCATTTCATTACACTCTCAACGATCTAAGCTCTTTCTTAATATTCATGTAAAATTTTCAAAAGTGGACATTGCACATGTTGATTCTTTCAGATAATTAAAGGCTCTCTGAATGAGAAAATTATGTAAAAAAAGGAAAAGATGAAGTGCAGAAGGAGTTTAGTCAATTAGAAGAGAACAAAATGAGGTGAGAAAAGAAACAAGTCAGTGTAAAAGGAAACAAGTCAAGTGTAAAAAGGAACTAGTCACTAAAATTTATTATTACTATTATTATTTTGGAAAAGCATATTGCAGGTGCCTAAATACATTGTTGAAAGTGATATTCTGCAAAAACCGCGAAATTAACATCGTTTTTCAAACCGCATACGGTTTTTTGTGATTCCTGAACATTTGCTATTTCTGACTTATTCCCTTTTACCCGGGGTCCGTCCAATTGATACCAAAAAACGTAGCTCTGATTTTGATGATGTCCTTTATCAAGGTAAATACATCAAGAGACCTTTCCCACCTGGAATAACCACCCTAGCTCAAAGTTTCATATAAAATAAAGCATTTTCGTCAGATCCGCGATTGCCAAACATCAGAAAAGCGTCTTTTAATAATTTCAAAGTCCTTCTTTGAACTTGTTCTGGAATGCAGCATACGGCTGATGGTTAAGCTTTGGCCTAAGTTTTCTGTCTCGCCCGTGAACTCATTTAGGTGTCTGCTGGACTGGATATGCATCAACGGCAAAGGTTCAGTAGGACCTTCGGTGTTTTTCGTATTTCTATGGCACCAACTTCAAATTTGTTGTCTTGTGTGTGTCAGAATAATGCGAGAATGAAAGTAATGAGCTATTAATGGAGGCTCAAAAGCGTCTAGGACGTGAACAAGCCAAAGAGCATGAAACATACACCATGTATCATAGGTACTATAGTTGCAAAATAAGAGTCGTAATGTTGAAAAGGTCTTGGTGCCTACCTGATCACTTTTCCATATGTTTTCCACGTCCGTTTTCTATACCTGTTCACGTCCTAGGTGTTTTTGCGCCTTCACTGATGATACTATAGTTCCATTCTCGCAAATTCCAACACACACAAGACAACAAATTTTAAATTGGTAATAACACTGAAGATCCTACTGCCCTTCGCCGTTGGTGCATATCCGGTCCGAAAATTTCTAGACACCTGAATGAGTTCATGGGCGAGATAGAAATACTCGTAGAAAACTTTGAACCAAAGATTCACCATCAGCCGTGTGTTGCATTCTAGAACAAGTGTAAAGACAAAACTTTAAAATCAAAAGACGTTTTTCTGATGTTTGGCAACCGCAAGTCTAACGAAAAATGATTTAATTATGAGTCGCTATACCGAAACTTTGAGCTAAGGTAGTTGTTTCAGGTGGAAAAGGTCTCTTGATGTATTTACCTTGATTGAAAACATCATCAAAATCAAAGCTACGTTTTTTAGTATTATTGGAAAAAAAGTTATCAACAAATCATGAGAATATATTTTTTTGGTTTTTCATCTGCAATTGTCATTGTATGTTGATGAATCCTCAGTATATGTGAGCTTACTGTATAAAACAGTGGAATGTATTGCAAAACATTTTTCATTTCACACTTACATCCCTTAAATCAGCCGCAGAAAAATGTGCTCCCAGAGCCCGTATTTTGTATGTTTTGGGGCGCACCCTGGCGATGTTTGTAGAGTTATTTTGCAGAACTTACACTGTTAACTTGTTCCGTGGGATCTATTCAACGAGCTCAAGGCTGGAAATCGATGTAAATGGCATACAAAATTTTCAATTCGAAAATAAGCGAGAGTCTGCTATTTTTGCGGTTTTCAGATGTGAAATATGATGTCGATTTGATTTCTGATGTAAAAATAAACTCGATATTCGTGTTCAGGAGGTCAAAATTAGTAAGAAAACATATCCCACATGCCTATGTTTTACAAAAATTCAGGTCCTGTCAAAAATCGTCGCCATCTTTTTTTCTGAGTGGGAAATGTTGACGCATCCTTGGAGAAAATTAATCACCTTGGTATGAGTAGTTATCATGCCAAAGGGCATCACGTCTAATTCATTTGCGGTATTCAAAATCGTAGCACCCCGACTATCCACTCAAAAACTTATTTCTGCTCGGGGATCGACTTTTTTTTGGAAATTTCAACTGATATCAAAAGTAGATTGTATTGAGCGTCGTGCAGGTCTATTTTCAGAGTTGACACGGTTTCGGTTTTCCGACTGTAATTTTTTCAAAATGAAATTTGCACATTCCGTGAATTTGAGAAAAACGCAATGCAAACTTCTACATGCGGTAGGCGTGGGTAGGCTCCACGAAATATTAATTTTAGGTGCGGACATGCTGTGAATAAAAGTTGGAGAAAAGATTGAGCTAATTTTTGGAGGAAAAATTTTCGAAATCGGATCAACAGTTGCCGAGTTTTCCTCTCTGGAAAAACTGCAAATTTTCCAAATTTTTATTCCGTGAACAGATTTCTTGGAATTGTTTTTTTTAGAGAATAGATAACTGGTTCTTGAACATTTTCCAATAATTTCTCTCCAATTTCCCGGAAATTTTCCTTCTGAAAATATAAAACCACTCATGCGATCGTACAAATTAGGCGGTTCTGTCACGATAATTTCCGAATTATTGATCCGATCGAATCGAAATCAGGTACGGAGGCCTAAGTTCAGCCTGGAATGATCTGATTAGACTTTGGGTGGATGATTTTGATCGGAAGCCCTCAGGTGGCACATTGGGTCTGAGTTTGTCTGCCCAAGCTCTAAATTGAAAATATAGAGTTGAAATTTGACACACAGATGCAGTAAAAGTTTTCAATCAAAATTTTGTACTTTCATCAAAGTAGGAACAAAAATTTCAATAAGGAACCAGCATTGCATTTTTGAGATATCACAACAGTTAGCTACCTAGTTCTACCTTTTAGATCATTCCATCATCTTGGAAAACTGAACTAACCTGTCATTTTTTCTGTCCGCTCAACAATGGATGCAGGATGCTCGCTAAACGCTCGACTTGATAGAATTTTTTCATCAATTTCCAAATCGAATCGCCCCCTCCCGAAGGGACACTTCGATCAAAATCATTACTGACGTCTCTGGATACCGCCGGTAAAGTTTTGTGTCGCCTCACAACAGATTTTTTTAATGTCCAACTGGAGGTTATTGAAATCATCATCAGGGGTGGATGGACTGAACTATTTTCTGAACATTATGTCGAGAAAATCAATTCTAAACCGCGCATAGAGAGTACACAAATTGTTTTTCTTTCGGTCGGTCGAATTGCGATGCCTACTACGCCCGTCATATCAGGAAGAACGCTGAGTATCGCCAGCCTAAGCTAGTATGAAAACAGCCTGAACAAATTCAAAACTAACTTAAACTCTGAGTGCTGACTCAAAATTGAATGTCGAACCACATACCCAAGTGTTTCAGGCAGTTCTCAACTCGTTTAGGCTGTTTTTATACTAGTTTAGTCTGGCGATGCTCAGCGTTCTACCTGACGGGCATAGTGGGCATCGCAATTCGACCGACCGAAAGAAAAATAATTTGTGTACTCTCCATGCGCGGTTTAGGATTGATTTCCTCGGTATAATGTTTAGAAAATAGTTCATTCTATCCACTCCTGACAAATATTTGGATAATATCTAGTTGGACACTGAAAAAAGTACGTCTGAACTGGATGTTAAAAAATACCTACTTCTTAGCCTACCAATCAGCCCAAAATGAGAATTTGAAAAATTGACTTCATAACAGGATCAAAATCTCAGAAGAGCAAAATCTTTCGATTGATGGTATGTCAAATTATTTTTGACAGATGTCATTTTTTGACAATTGACAGAATAGTACTTGTGATATATCATTTCAAAGCCTATAAAATTCTGTGGAAAACTGTGTTTTCATTTTTGGAATAGGATGTCTTTCACAGCTTCTAGAGGTCTTCAAATAGGAAAAATTGTTGAAATTCAAAAATACTCAATAAGTACGTAAGTAGATAAAACAGGTATTTTTAACATTAACTAATGATAATAGTCAATAAATAATCACAATATAACGAAAAATGTCCTAGAGAAGTTACTCGAAATGGCCATCCCCTTGTTCCTTGAATGAAAGATTCGACGACCGGTGAATTGGAACTGCCAGCCCAACGCGAAAGTATCCGAGGTGGCCAGGTATGACCCCCTCGATTTTTTTAAGAGCCTATCTTGAAGATAAAGTGTTTATAGAATTTCTAGCTAATTTGGACGATTTAAAATCAAAATATTATCATCAGTTTATATTAAAAAATACCTATTAATCATTGAGTAGGTACCTATGTCTGAGTTTTAACAATTTTTCCTGTTCAAAGACCTCCAGAAGCTGTAAAAGACATCCTATTCTAGAAATGAAAACACAGTTCTCCTAAGAATTTTATGGGCTTTGAAATGGTGTGTCACAAGTACTATTTTGTCAATTGTCAAAAAATGACATCTGTCAAAAATAATTTGACATACCATCAATCGAAAGATTTTGTTCTCCCGATTTCAAATATATATAATATGTTGGGTATGAAACCCATAATAAAGGCGCTACAAGCTGGGGGCTAGAAAAAAAAAAACAAACGGTATAAGGCATCAGCCGGCAGCTCGCGGCAGTATTGAATTGGAATTCGAAGTGGTAACGAGTGCGAAAGAAGCGAAGTACCTGCGATATAATTCCAAGTAGATAATTGTTGACGTGTAGTTATTGTAGTAGTTTGCAGTAATAAACAGTGTGTGTTTAAAACGATTGTCTCAATTATACTTGAACCCGTACGCGAGATATTGTAACAATACTTTTACAGCGCCGCAAGAAAAATGCTCGAATAGGATTTTTGGGGATTTCAAGTACATGGTAGAAGATGCAATTCTGAATCGATAACAGCTTTGAAATTCCATGAATTATTTATTTCAGCCCCAAAACCTATCTTTACTGTACACCATATTTACTTGTAGTGGACGTGGTAGGAAAAAACAAGTTGCAAATGATGATAAAGGCAAACCACTTTGCAGGATCGTAACTAAGACCTAAATGAACGATTCTACCCGCAGTGCTTTCTCTTTCGTCCCTTAGGATTTGAATGACGCCCCTTTTACAAAATGGCGGATTTTATCTAGGGGCAGAAGGTATCGAATAGCCTGGTGATGTCCAGCTTTGTTGAAATATTTGGAGCTATGTCTCGATCGGTTCCTGGGACATCAAACACTATTTAAAAAAATGGTGTAACATCTGCCGCAGGCACATTTGGTGGAGGCGCCAAAGTGAATTTAGTACGGTCATAAGCAAATCGCTGTAATATTTCTATTTTTCGACCGATTTCAACACAAGACATCTAATTTTGTGGAAAAGTATGTTCTTCTTGTTATCTTATCCCCCTTCCATGAAAAAAAAAACTTGGGGAACGTTGAAAAAAAAATTGAAAACTAATTTGAAAAAAAAAGATTTTGTGAATTTTTTTTTATGAAAATTGCTTTATTTGTAGATTTTGATGTGTCCTTTCTGAATTTGCACTTTTCCGATTTATATCTTCGCAGTGCGCACCGCCATCTTGAAAAAATGATATCTGGAAAGAAGTTTTTAACAATATCTAAATTTAAGTCCTTGCAAGATTAAAATGTTTATATACGTTTGAAAGTACATTCAATTCTCCACAATTTGACACCTGAACCATCCCTGTGCAACTCGGGGTTCTTGAGCTAGAGCTTCCGGAAGTATCAATTTTCGGTGTTAAATAGTGACCGCGCCTACCGGATTTCACCACTGGATCACCACCATGTCTTAATCAAGTTATTCATCAATAACGCGTCGTCATTCATCATAAATCATGATCATTGGTGGACCTGGCACAGCCCCAAGAGGTGATTTTTAATTATTTTGGAACCAAAAATTTATACTTCCAGAAGGTCTAGCTCAAGAACCGTGGGTCGCACAGAGCTGGTTCAGATGTCAAACTGTGGAGGATTAAATGTGCTTTCATATGTATACAAACATTTTGATGTCACAAGGGCCAAAATTCAGATATTGTCAAAAACTTCTTTTCAGACATAATTTTTTCAATATGACTGCGCGTGCGGCAAAGATAGAAATCGGAAAAGTGCAAATTTAGAAAGGGCACATCAAAATCTACAAATAAAGCAATTTTCATGAAAATAAAAAAATAAAAAAAATCTTTTTTTTTCAAATCATTTTTTATTTTTTTTTTCAATATTCCTCTATGTCTTTTCTCAAGGAAGGTAAAAGGCAACAGGAAAAGTTCACTTTTCTACATAATGAGGTGTCTTGTGTTAAAATCGGTTGAAAAATAAAAATGTTACTAGTCCAAGAATTTTAGAAAAAATAGCGAACAAAAATGAAAGCGAGCCGAATTTTTGTATATAAGCTCAGTTAAGCATGTAGTTTAACATAGTAAAAGTCCTCAAGAATCCGGTGTGAGCTTCGGCCGTTGTGGCCTCGAGAAGAACTTGAGGATCAGTTTTTCGCGTATATCTCGTGAACAATGGCACTTAGGAAGAAAGTGTTTGAGAAAAATTGTTGAAAATTTTATTGTCTATAAGAAAGGTCCTTACATATTCCATCGTCAGTCCACTCCTTCTTCGTCAAAACCCAAGAAAATTAAAATAATCCAGATGCTCGATGCTGAAGACTGTATGGACCTTGAGTTTTATGATGGCGGGGTGCCACTTGGTGGAGGTGTTGTTCGATCTATTCTGTTTTGACTGAAACTATTTGCCATCAATACCAACTTTGCCGGCGGCATATACAGGGTGGAATAAAAATAAAAAGTTGAACAAATGTACCTCAAGAACCAAAATAGGTGAAGACATATAAATCGACAAAAAGATTTCTTATTTCATGGTCATGAACTCGTCGTAAATTTGGATCAAATATGTTGAGCCGTTTCTGACATATCTTCAGAAGACTGAAGTCGTTACGAAAAAAAACTAGTTTTCCGTATATCAGTTATTCTTCAGATATTGAATCGAGACTTGGTGTTTCGAATCGAAACAATGATTAAAAACATTTAAAATTAAATAATAGTGAAAAACACTCTCTAGGCACTACTTTCAGGAAAAACACAGTCAACTTTTTTTCTGATGACTAGTCGAAAACATTATTTTTTTCGGTAACAACTCCAGTGTTTTGAAGATATTTCAAGAACGGCTCAAGATATCTAATTTAAGTTTACGACGACTTCATGACCATGGAATCAGAATTATTTATGGCGATTTACATGTCTTCACCTATTTTGGTTCTTGAGATACAAATGTTCAACTTTTTAATTTTATTTCACCCTGTATATGCCGCCGGCATAGTTCGTATTGATGGCTTCAAGTTTCAATCAAGAAATAGTGGACCAACCAACAACTCTACGAGGTGGCACTCCGCCATCATAAAACTCAAGGTTCATACAGTCTTCAGCATCGAGCATCTAAATTATTTTAATTTTCTTGTGTTTTGACGAAGAAGGAGTGGACTGACGATGAAATGTGTAAGGACCTTTCTTATAGACAATAAAATTTTCAACAATTTATTCCCAAGCACTTTCTTCCTAAGTGCCATCGTTCACGAGATATACGCGAAAAACTGATCCTCAAGTTCTTCTCGAGGCCACAACGGCCGAAGCTCACACCGGATTCTTGAGGACTTTTACTATGTTGAACTACATGCTTAACTGAGCTTATATACAAAAATCCGGCTCGCTTTTATTTTTGTTCGCTATTTGCGATTTTAACAGCTAAAATTCCTGGACTATACAGCAATTTTCTTATGACAGTACTAAATTCCTTCTGGCGCCTCCACCAAATTTGCCTGCGGTAGATGGCAATGTTCCACCATTTTTTTAAATAGTGTTTGATGTCCCAGAAACCGATTGAGACACAGCCCCATATATTTCTACTGAGCTGGACATCACCAGGCTATTCGATATCTTCTGCCCCTAGATAATATCCACCATTTTGAAAAAGGGGCGCTATTCAAATCCTAAGGGACGGAAAGAAAAGTACTGCGGATCAAATAGTTTATTTGGGTCTCAGTTGTGACCCTGCAAAGTGGTTTGCCTTTATCATCATTTGCAATTTATACTCCCTATTTCGGTTGTACCACGTCCACTATTGCAGCGGTACGCGTTTTGACTCTGCATTTTGTGATACTGCGATGAAATTTGGCATATGCAAACTACATAAAATTTCAAGTGATTTGACTCGCAGCACTTTAAAATTTGTCTATTAGGGGGCGACTGGGGGCCCCTGAAAATTTCAAGATGTCAGAATTTCTCCCATGCACCATTCATACCGCCCTTTCTACCGTACAGGACCTAAACAACTTTGTTCTTGACTATCACAACATTTTTTGTCATGTCAATTCCATTCTTCCTAAAAAAAAATAATTTCTTTGCCTGGTCAACAAATCGAAAAATGATTTTAGTCTTGCCACAAATAGATTGTTGTGTGATGAATGAATCATCGATGAATCCGCAACCCCTTGATTCATTTATGGATGGAAAACTTCCGCAGTGCTATTTTTCAACAAAGGAGTGACCTCAACTTACTATTATTTTCAACATTACCTTTTTCAATGTTTTATCCGGGTAAGTATGATTATTGTTATACTAATAATAATAATAATAGTGTTTTCTCACTACTAGCTGTGAAGTAGGCCGTTATTGACCTGTTTAGAGGTCGTGAAGTGATTTTTTACAACCAGTAGGCTGACTGTCACATTATTAACCGCCTGTCACTACTATTAACCTCCTGTCACATTTTTTACCTCTTGTCAGTCCTGTCACATTCCATATTCTTGGAAAATCTTCACAAATCAGGATTTAATGTTTGCTAGTAGCGAGAAAAATAGTATATAAACCACGGTTGTGAACGCTGTTATAGCTTTGGCGCCTTATATCCCTCAGCTGCGCTTCGGGATTTAAACAGGCGCCGCAGCTATAACAGCGTCCTTCACAACCTTGGTATATAATATACTATTATTCATGACCTTTACAGGTGTCGAATATATGATATTAGACACATGATAGTACTAATAATATTATTACTATGCTCATACTTCCCAAATTATACCCAATTACCCATGTCTCCCATACCCGTGTCATTCATTCCCATACTATCCATTCCCATATCACCCATTTTTTGTCCCATACTCATCCAACCCATATAATCCATTCCATTCCTACACATCCCCATACCACCAATTTTCCTTTTATACTCAATGCTACCCATCCCTATTTACAACCCATCCCTGGAGGACCGCACATAGCATTGAGTCCACTATATTTTAATCAAAGCGGAATGTTTTGTTGGTCTATCCGTTGAGAATCCATTTAGCCACAGGCCACAATATATAGCTTGAGGTTTTCTTCATCGATGTGGATGATGAAACGGCCTCAGATTCCACCTGGAAGTCGTACATAACAATTTTTCTGCAAGACCGTCAAATTTTGCATTTTTGATTTTCAGCGGGAGCGGCCGAAATGTCAATACACACCACTCTGCCCGAGAGCACCGGTTTGCTCTAGCGGGAAACGATATTCACTGAAATGAAAGTTGGTGCGAGAGTACCGAAACCGGTGCTCTTGGGCGGAGTGGTGTGTATTGACATTTTGGCCGCTCCCGGTAGAAAATCAAAAATGCCAAATTTGACGGCCTTGCAGAAACATGAATATGCACGGTTTCCTGGTGGGATCTGAGGCCGTTTCATCATCCACACCGTTAAAGAAAACTTCAAGCTATATCAGAACAACCATAATCATATTCATCGGGATAAGACATTGAAATAGGTAATGTTGAAAATATTGGTAAGTTGAGGTCACTCCTTCGTTGAAGAATAGAACAGCAGAAGTTTTGTTTTCATAAATGAATCAAGGGGATGCGGATTTATCAATGATCACACAAAAACCAATCAACAATCTATTTGTGGTCAAGAAATAGAGTGTTTTGTGAGTGCTGCGGGTCAAATCACTTTGAATTCTACGTAGTTTGCATATGCTGAATTTCATTGCAGTATCACAAAATGCAGAATCAGGGTCATTTCGCTAGCGTACCGCTGCAACTGAACTACTCAACAACTGAAGTGGCCCACCCAAAATTTTTAATGAAGTTCAAAGTGCTCTAGCTCCCGAAAAAATAGGATTAATTCCGAATTTTCTCTTTTATCACATACCTGCGCTCTTTGTCTATCAGAGAACGGATACAGAATTAAGTGCAAATCTTCCTTGTTGGCTATACAGGGCGTCGCGTAAAACCCTTCAAAAACTAAAAAGTTTGAGTAACTACCAATTCGAAAAAAACATGTTTTTGAATATTTTTAACTGGTCCAGGGAGGATGGTATACCCCGAGGTATACCCATATCTCGAAATGGTTTTTCAATTTTCCGTTTATCTTTTTCCACTACGCTACGGGGTGATTTGAAAAAAACAACTTTTTGCTTTTTTGGTCATAGCTTTTTTCCTTATTGACCGATTTTCATGAAATGTAGCTCATGTTAAAGCTAAAGCTTCAGGGAACAACAATATGTCCTCGAAATTGATGCAGAAGAAAACTTGGAATTGAGACTCTGCATCAAAAATGACGCAGATCTGAATAACCCCCGGAATCAGATCTGGAGATGGAACTAGTATACAGAGGAGTGCATGAAGAACGACCACCGCTGTAGCCTCGTTATTCCTAATCCGATCTTCGAAATTCAAAAATCAGTTTGAATTGTATGATGCCTTCTATGATTCGACAGTAGAAAATATTTCTTTATTATGATGCTTCTGAGCACTGACAGTCAATTTTTGTTTTTCAAATGGCAACTATATTTTTTTAATTTTTTTTTTGGATTCCTTACAATCATCTGAATATAATGATGCATCAATATCACACTTTCTGTTATTGAACACGAAGGAAAAAAATTAAACCGCGAAATTTTCACACACAACAGTAGCGTCAGAACACCCTCGATATGCACGCAATCCGGTAGGCTGGGAGCAAAATGATGTTCAAAAGCACATAGCAGATCAGGCGTTTGGTTTTTCAAAATGTAAATGTCAAAATGTTTTCAAAATCCGAAAGAAGCTGTCCGCCTCTAAGACTTGTTTATTCTCTATTTTTAGCTTACTATTTTACATCTTTTCAAGTGTGTATTGTGAAAATAAAGAATCAATAAGACGTTTTTGTCCTGACAGGTCACAATACCCACTTGAAAATGTGTAAAATAATGAGCTGAAAATAGAGAATGAAGACGTCCCAGAGACGGACAGCTTCTTTTGGATTTTGAAAACATTTTGACATCTACATTTCGAATAAACAAACGCCTGACCTACTATGTGCTTTTGAACATCATTTTGCACCCAGCCTACCAGATCGCGTGCATATCGTGGGTGTTGTGATGCTGCTATGATGTGTAAAAATTTCGCAGTTTCAATTTTTTTTCTCCGTGTCTAATAATGAAATGTGTAATATTGATGCATCATTTTATTCAGATAAGCATAAGGAATCAAAAAAGAAATTAAAAAAATATTGTTGCCATTTGAAAAACAAAAGTTGACTATCAGTGCTCAGAAGCATCATAACAAAAAAAATTTTTACTGTCGAATCATAGAAGACATAAAACCATTCAAACTGGTTTTTGAATTTTGAAGATTGGATGAGGATAACGATGCTACAGCGGTAGCTGTTTTTTATGCACCCCTCTGTATTTGAATCAGAATTTTTGCTTGAAGAAAGTAGTTCTCAAACGGTTTTTTGCTATATGGCTAGCTCATCCCCACCTGTTCAACATATTAGAAGCATACATCCCTGTGACGCGTAATACTTAGTACACAGGGTGAAAATTTAAAAAAAATCTTGGCACTTTTTAATCCCGGTGGAATAAGTCTTCTCTTCTCTTCTAATTCTTCTTAATTCTGAAAAAAACAGCCTCTCATTATTCAGCAACCTCATGGTCTTCTACCGAACGTGTGAAAAACTCACTCGTCGATAGCTGCTGGTATTCTACGTATCTACAGGGTGAAATCAATTTTTTTTTCAATAAATTTTATCTGGATCAAATCAATCCGGACAAAGATCAATCCCGGCTCTGTTAGAAGTCTATAGTCTCTCATTCAAGATATGAAAATGTCACATTCCTTGAACTGCTAAAACATGACATGCAGGGTGGAACACCCTTTTTTTCTTTTATTTATTTCCTGGGTCACATAATTTGGATGATAATCTTACCCACTTCAAAGGAGAGCCTAGAGTATTTGGGAAAACATATCAAAAATTTACATTTCTGCATTCACTGCAACTACTGGCTACTGTAGCATCAAGCATTTTTGCGATTTTGATTGTGCGAGGAGTTGCTAAGGACAGTTTCCTCAGCAACTCCTTGCACAACAAAGGTTGAAGCAACATATAATTCATCCTGTATATCAAGTCAGAGTGATATCAGAAATGCAAATTTTTTATATAGCTTGCGGAAAAACTCTGAGCTTTCCAGTAGACCAGATAAGATTATTTTCCTAATTAATTTTACCCAGAAAAAAATAAAGCAAATGAAGCATGTTTCACCCCGTAGGTTGTGTTCAGGGAGTTTGAGGAATGTGACATTTTTATATCTTGAATGAGAGATTATAGGCTTGTAACAGAGCTGGAATTGGCTTCTGTCTGGATTGATTTGATGAAGATAAAAAACATTGAAAAAAAATTGCTTTCACCCTGTACGTAGGATACCAGCGACTATGGAGGGGTATATTTTCCAAATGTTCAATAGGATTCTATAAGGTCGCTAAATAAGGAGTTATTGTTTTTCTCGAGGATTGTTCCATCGAAATAAAAAATTTCAAAGATTTATTTTTTAATTTTCACCCTGTATACTGAGTATTACACGTCACAGGGATGTATGCTTTCAGCATGTTAAACAGGTGGGGATGAGCTTGCCATATAGCAAAAGACCATTTGAGAACTACATTTTTTTCAAGCAAGAGATATTTTTTCTCTACTATTTCAAGTACCTACACTAAACTCGTCCGAAATAAATTTGCTCCAGAGTCAGCCATTCAAAATGATCATTTCAAGATAAACCTCTTCCTGTATATAAGAAGATGTCTTAACGAAGGAACTTAATTATGGCTGCATGTTTTCAGAAGAAAATCAGTGTATATCTTCTCTGAAAACTGATGTAACCTACGTTAGGTACGAATAACAAAGCTGGTAATTGAATTTAGAAACATTGTTGGATTTTTCTCGGTTCAATAATAATTACCAGCTTCAATATTCGTAACGTAGGTAACACGTAAGAGGGACACTGATTTCCTCCTGAAAACATGCAGCCATAATAGGTCAGTCATTTTAGAAGTAAAAATAGCGAATAGGAGAAATAAAATATAACAGGCTGCTGTTTGGCGGAATATACGCGTTAGGGGTATACTTAACTATGCTCAAAAGTTGCCATCTGGCAAGTGGTTGCGTCCTCTTCAAAAAGACTGAAAAGAGGTTTGAAGACGAAACCATGGGCCTGATATAGATGTCCCCGGGGTTTGTTTACAACGGTGTTGCTGGGCGCGCGGTCCGACGCGTTGATTTCGCAAGCTGAACGTCCCGTCTATCGAAGGTTCGAATCCCGTAGCGAGCGATATCAATTTTTTTTCGCTAAAAAATGCTTTTTAAGGGCTAGAACTACTTTTCGTCCTAGTTTTCATCATAGCCTGTGGATGTCTCAAGTTTTAGGTGAATATCATCAAGTTGGAAAATACGACGGTATTTATTACCTCGCCCACTTGTCCTACACACGCCGACGGCGATGTATGAGAGGGAGCTTGCCACTGGGCATTCTCCCACATGATTTTTACAAACATACAAATTACCTATTATCTAACAGATAGATTGTAATTATTTTGGAATTTCAAATTAAAAAAAAATATATATATTACCTATTGCTAAGCCAAATTCCTTTTCCAAATTTCAAATTCAGAGTAGGTACCTACGATAAAAGCAGATGAAGGATGAAGGCAGTAATAGGCATAGCTAGTACCTTGGTATTAGTACTACTTGAGTAAAATCAGGTATGTGGTACCTGTCTGTCAGGTAGGTAGGTACCTGCCTGCCTGCTTGCCTGTACTAATTTCAGTGTAAACTTACCTTTGTCTAATTTTTTTTTCTTTTTTTTTTGTCGTGTAGCTAGGTTTGTGCATTATGTATTATGTCCACTCGCTTTTGAAGACATCTTGGCGCGACAGTCGCATGCGTGAGCTCATTTCCACACCACCTGTCTGTGAGGTAGAACTCATGGTGCGTTTTTTTTTAAGTGGTTTCCCCAATAGGCCTAAATCCACTGGAGCTTTTCCGGGTCCTCAAGAGTCGTCGCCATCGTCAACAATGTCCGCATTCGTGCAACTTCGACCATGGCAATTCCTGCACATGGTCGTGCAACGCAACCCCGCCTTTGCGCATCCACATCTTCTCCCACAGCCTTGCTTACAACTGCAAGTCATTAACGACAAAATCGAAGCCGGAGCTGGTGCTTCTGAAGTGAAAACAGGAGATAGAGCTGCGTCGTTGATGTTCTTCCAGCCCCATAGCTCGGGTCGGAAAAGGTGTCCCCGCCATGTTTGCACTTGCAGATAAGTGCGGCGGGAGTGCTGATGTGCTGCAGCAGGTGTTGGAGGTAGTTTCGATAAAACTACAGCGCTCTTTGCTTTCCCAACCGACTTGTTAAAGCAAGTGAATCTCAGCTCACTCAAATCCACTTCCGGTAGTCGAGCTTCGTAGAGAGCTGAAATGAACAGTTCTCCGGCACTTTCAACGGCTTCGTATGTGGATGTAGGGTTGTTAAAAACGTCTACAACGATGTCGAGGTCTCGTCTTTTATTGAAGAGTTGCACGGACTGCCGCTTGCCTTTTCCGAAGAATGCTGACGTCGTGTCGCAGCCACTCACAGCGTGGATGAAAAGAATCGAGTCTTTGCAGTTGCGAAGGATACTTGCCGATTGCAAGTCTTGTGAGCTGTATAACCTTTTCTTGATATCACCTTGAGCCTCTTTCAGCAGCAAGATGTTCGTGTTCTCCGGTGTGAGTGATATCAATAAAACCAGGAGATCGACGTCTTGTCCGACTACTACAGTTTCTTCGCTTTTCGATTTTTCAATGGCCGTACGAATAATCTGTGCATCGGCACATTTTCTGCGATGAATGTGCGTGTGCCCTCCACGTTCAGGCGTTCAGCCAACTGCGAAATCAGTCGCTCTTTATTTTTCAGATTACCCAGAAATTTACGCTGAGGCTCCACGAGAACTTAGTATATTGGAAATAGAATATCTGCTGGAATTAACTCAAACAAAAACGATTTTTTTACCATGGCTAGCTTTCAGTTCCCTCTTCAACATATCAAAAGTCCTCAACTCTGGGACAGCTACAAATTAGTATACAGGGTGAAAGTTCATTATTTTTCCTTACTTTCTTTTTTTCTTGAAAAACTGATGACTGAAAAAAACGGTTTTAGGCTAGTTTGATAGGCCATAGTCTTCCAATGAACATATAAAAAATAAACCACCCAGCCACTCCTGTGTATCGAGTTACAGGGTGGAAACTATTTTTCATCTTTAATTTTTTTTCTTGGTGGAACTGATCTATATTGAAACCGGTACAAGTTCTTTTGCAAGCTTATAATGTCATACTGAACATATGAAAGAGATACATCTCTACAACTGCTGCTTTTCAATTTACAGGGTGAAAAGTCATTTTCACGTTTTAATTTTTTTCTTGGTGAAATTGGCTCACACAACAATTGCGACTGATTTTTCTGTAAACTTGAAGTTTCTAGTCAAACATATCAAAATGATACATTTCTGCTACAACTAATTTTTTGTTTTATAAATTTAAATGTTTGGGTATATTTGGGTAAATTGCATCAAAAATTCAAAAAATCTTGGAACGCAACCGATCATTTAAATTTGTAAATAAAAACGTAGCTGTAGCAAAAATGTATAATTTTGATATGTTTGACTAGAAACCTCAAATTTTCAGGAAAACCAGTCGCAATTGTTGTGTGAGCCGAAATCATCAAGAAAAAAATTGAAACGTGAAAATGACTTTTCACCCTGTAAATTGAAAAGCAGCAGATGTAGAGATGTGTCATTTTTATATGTTCAGTATGACATTATGAGGTTGCAAAAGAACTGAAACCGGCTTCAATCTAGATCAGTTCCACCAAGAAAAAAAATTGAAGATGAAAAATAGTTTCCACCCTGTAACTTGATACGCAGCAGTTGCTGGGTGCTATATTTTTTATATGTTTATTGGAAGACTATGGCCTATCAAACTAGCCTAAAACCGTTATTTTCGGTCATCAGTTTTCCAAGGAAAAAAGAAAGTAGAGAAAAATAATAAACTTTCACCCTGTATACTGATTTGTAGCAGTCCCAGAGTTGAGGACTTTTGATATGTTGAAGAAGGGACTGTAAGCTTGCATTGGTGAAAAAATCCTTTTTGTTTGATTTAATTCCAGCAAAGCACCTATTTTTTTCTGTTTCCAATATACTAACTGTGCTGCCATCGAAAATGATCTCAGGCGATGCGCGCTTCAGTAATCGTCTCATGCGCTCGACACTTTTTGTGTTTACAGCGTTTTCTGCATATCCGTCGAATACGACCGTAACTGCATGACCATAATGTTTGCGGATGAACCCAACCGGCAAGGTGAAAGTCGCCAATAACGATGTGATTCATATCGACTCCACTCAGCTCTTTCAACGGATCTTGTGTACCACACACTCTCCAGAAGATCTACGTCTCTGTTTTAAGTTTGAACTTGCGGCCGTACCTCTTTCTTTATTCGAAAATAGCGGTCTCATGAGAAAAACAAAAAAATCATCCTTGTACGACCTTTTCAATGCAGTTCCGGAGCGAGAAGTCGACATGACGAATTTCCATTACGTTCTTGATGGCGGTTGCCTTCTGCATCGAGTAGTATGGCCACAAGAGGGGACCTTCTCTGATGTGTATGCTGCGTATATTTCATTCATCCGATTCATGAGACCGCTATTTTCGAATAAAGAAAGAGGTACGGCCGCAAGTTCAAACTTAAAACAGAGACGTAGATCTTCTGGAGAGTGTGTGGTACACAAGATCCGTTGAAAAAGCTGAGTGGAGTCGATATGAATCACATCGTTATTGGCGACTTTCACCTTGCCGGTTGGGTTCATCCGCAAACATTATGGTCATGCAGTTACGGTCGTATTCGACGGATATGCAGAAAACGCTGTAAACACAAAAAGTGTCGAGCGCATGAGACGATTACTGAAGCGCGCATCGCCTGAGATCATTTTCGATGGCAGCACAGTTCTCGTGGAGCCTCAGCGTAAATTTCTGGGTAATCTGAAAAATAAAGAGCGACTGATTTCGCAGTTGGCTGAACGCCTGAACGTGGAGGGCACACGCACATTCATCGCAGAAAATGACGCCGATGCACAGATTATTCGTACGGCCATTGAAAAATCGAAAAGCGAAGAAACTGTAGTAGTCGGACAAGACGTCGATCTCCTGGTTTTATTGATATCACTCACACCGGAGAACACGAACATCTTGCTGCTGAAAGAGGCTCAAGGTGATATCAAGAAAAGGTTATACAGCTCACAAGACTTGCAATCGGCAAGTATCCTTCGCAACTGCAAAGACTCGATTCTTTTCATCCACGCTGTGAGTGGCTGCGACACGACGTCAGCATTCTTCGGAAAAGGCAAGCGGCAGTCCGTGCAACTCTTCAATAAAAGACGAGACCTCGACATCGTTGTAGACGTTTTTAACAACCCTACATCCACATACGAAGCCGTTGAAAGTGCCGGAGAACTGTTCATTTCAGCTCTCTACGAAGCTCGACTACCGGAAGTGGATTTGAGTGAGCTGAGATTCACTTGCTTTAACAAGTCGGTTTGGAAAGCAAAGAGCGCTGTAGTTTTATCGAAACTACCTCCAACACCTGCTGCAGCACATCAGCACTCCCGCCGCACTTATCTGCAAGTGCAAACATGGCGGGGACACCTTTTCCGACCCGAGCTATGGGGCTGGAAGAACATCAACGACGCAGCTCTATCTCCTGTTTTCACTTCAGAAGCACCAGCTCCGGCTTCGATTTTGTCGTTAATGACTTGCAGTTGTAAGCAAGGCTGTGGGAGAAGATGTGGATGCGCAAAGGCGGGGTTGCGTTGCACGACCATGTGCAGGAATTGCCATGGTCGAAGTTGCACGAATGCGGACATTGTTGACGATGGCGACGACTCTTGAGGACCCGGAAAAGCTCCAGTGGATTTAGGCCTATTGGGGAAACCACTTAAAAAAAAACGCACCATGAGTTCTACCTCACAGACAGGTGGTGTGGAAATGAGCTCACGCATGCGACTGTCGCGCCAAGATGTCTTCAAAAGCGAGTGGACATAATACATAATGCACAAACCTAGCTACACGACAAAAAAAAAAGAAAAAAAAATTAGACAAAGGTAAGTTTACACTGAAATTAGTACAGGCAAGCAGGCAGGCAGGTACCTACCCACCTGACAGACAGGTACCACATACCTGATTTTACTCAAGTAGTACTAATACCAAGGTACTAGCTATGCCTATTACTGCCTTCATCCTTCATCTGCTTTTATCGTAGGTACCTACTCTGAATTTGAAATTTGGAAAAGGAATTTGGCTTAGCAATAGGTAATATATTTTTTTTTTTAATTTGAAATTCCAAAATAATTACAATCTATCTGTTAGATAATAGGTAATTTGTATGTTTGTAAAAATCATGTGGGAGAATGCCCAGTGGCAAGCTCCCTCTCATACATCGCCGTCGGCGTGTGTAGGACAAGTGGGCGAGGTAATAAATACCGTCGTATTTTCCAACTTGATGATATTCACCTAAAACTTGAGACATCCACAGGCTATGATGAAAACTAGGACGAAAAGTAGTTCTACTAGCCCTTAAAAAGCATTTTTTAGCGAAAAAAAATTGATATCGCTCGCTACGGGATTCGAACCTTCGATAGACGGGTCGTTCAGCTTGCAAAATCAACGCGTCGGACCGCGCGCCCAGCAACGCCGTTGTAAACAAATCCCGGGCACATCTATATCAGGCCCATGGTTTCGTCTTCAAACCTCTTTTCAGTCTTTTTGAAGAGGACGCAACCACTTGCCAGATGGCAACTTTTGAGCATAGTTAAGTATACCCCTAACGCGTATATTCCGCCAAACAGCAGCCTGTTATATTTTATTTCTTCTATTTTTCCTATAATGAATGTACTATAAATTAATTCCCTCGTCAAGAAATCTTCTTTTATACAGGAAGAATTATATTTCAATATGATCATTTTGAATGGTTCACCTTGAAGCAAATTGATTTCCGACGAGTTCCATCTCCAGATCTGATTTCGGGGGTTATTCAGATCTGCGTCATTTTTGATGCAGTTTTGATTTCAAGTTTTTTTCTGCATCAATTTCGAAGACATATTCTTGTTCCCCGAAGCTTTAGCTTTAACATGAGCCACAGATTATAAAAATCGGTCAATAAGGAAAAAGGCTATAACCAAAAAAGAAAAAAGTTGTTTTTTCCAAATCACCCTGTAGTGGGGAAAGATAATCGGAAAATTGGAAAACCGTTTTGAGATTTGGATGTGACAACCTTCCTGGACCAGTTGAAAATATTCAATAACTTGTTTTATCTACTCTCGTATCGTACTGGCCACTTTTCGACACGCAAACGCGTATCGTACTAGCGCTTGACTTTTATGACACTGAAAGGCATTGCTACCTCTAGAATTTTTCAATTTCTTTCAAATATTTGAGGCAAAATAGATAAAATAGTATATTGCACTTTTTTAATAAGACGTTTCGTCACACTCCTTCCTTTTGGACCCTCCTCACTGCGTTCGTCGGGCCCCAAAAACAGTCGTGCGACAAAATTTGTCTTATCAAACTCGTATAATGATATACTATTTCCAAATTGGGAGTACTCAAACTTTTTAGTTTTTGCAGGGTTTTACGCAATGCCCTATACATATAACCAACATGGAAGATTTTAACTTGATTCTGTATTCATACTCTGATAGACAAAGAGCACAGGTATGTGAGAAAAGAAAAAATTTGGAATTAGTCCTATTTTTTCGGGAGCTACAACACTTTGACTTTATTAAAATTTTTGGGTGGGCCACTTTAATGGTTGAGTAGTTTATACACGGTGATTCAAAAATGGCGCATTTCCTTTTGGGCACGTTATAGTGGACGTTAACGGAGCATGGGAAAAATAATAAAAAAAATTAATCGGCTACGATTTGCAACTTATTCACAAAAACAAATCTGTCCAATCTGGCAGCATCGCATTAGTACCTACCTGGCACCTTTAGATCAAAGAGGTACATCACAAAATAGCATTACTGTATTGTTACCCTGGAAACTCCGTAGAACCTGCCAGACCATACCACATACTTGCCAAATGTATTTTCACGGCACTTTTGAGGTGAAAGACGAATTTTTAAATTTGAAAATACGACTCAAATCTCAATTGCAAGAGAAACTTTCAATCGGGAACTACTAACGACATGTGACTATTGGCAAGTAACAATGCTTTGCTTTAAAATCATGCAAACTGAAGAAGTTAAATTCTCAACTTCACCTCTTTATAACTCGAAGGATAAATGAGCCAATTTCTCATTTCAGGGGCGCCAGAAGTCAATTTGGGAAAAAAATCCACGAGTAGTACCGATGGATATCTTTTGTAAAAAATAATTAACGCGATGAAAGCTTGTCAATGAAATTGGTTTCTATGGAAATTCGCTTTGGGCATCGCGCGATAGAATCTTGGAACTATTCTCATAACATATGTGGAGAAACTCCCCATTATAACTGATTATACGTGGAGTCTACGTAGGTATAATCGATTTCGTATATTCGGAAATTTATCCCTACACAACGGGATAACCGATGTTATGCAGTGTTGTCAAGGGAAATTGAGCCTCTGGGTTGGTCGAAAGAGCAGTGAGTTGTATAGTCAATATAACTCTTTGGATATTGAAATATATGTGATTAAATCCGACGAAAAATGTGCTATATTTCGTTGAGATCCGATCTTTCATACTTGGCCCTTCATATAATAGAGTCGTTGAACATTATTTACCAATTTGGCATAATTTGCGAAAAAACAGCGCCACTAAATAAAGTTCTGAGTAAGGAAGACGGTCAAGTTAAATTCTTCTTACAACGGTGAACCTATTGAGACTATCGGAAATTTTAATTATCTTGGGCTTACCGTTTCCTCTTTGTCATTGTTTCTTGGGACGGCAAAGTACATGCAACTAGAGCAAAACAGGCCATTGGGCGGTTATGTCGATGGTGTCGAGAGTCAAGATCACATCTTGGGACGCGAGGGTGCAGCTTTTTCATTCTGTAGTTCTCGGAGTCTTGTCGTATTGCTTGCCTGTTTGGAGGACTCGCTACGCAGATGTCTTGGAGAGAGTGTGAAGGTTTTTTCTACAAACGCTTGTTGTCGCAGGTTCAGTTGCTCGCAGTACCGTCTCTTGGAAAAATGGGGCCCCGGGCACAAGGTAATGGGGGCCCTCTTATGAAGGTATGCGAAAAAAAATATGGACTGGTCAGGATCGCTGGGCCGCAATTGTACTGAGCCTTTTGTCCAAAAAGGGCCCCAAAACTTGATCTATGAAGGGCCCCGCATTCCCGCATACAGAAGTCGTAAGATTCAATTTTGTTTTTGCTTTGAGGAAATCATCATGAGCACAAAAACCAAATATTGATTCCTGAAGAATCCACCAGAACAGCAGATAGCGATTATTTATTAGATTGAATTTCCAATCGCTTTTAGCTAAGAAAACACTGTAGGGGAAAGGCGCACGATCAGTTAAAAAAGTGACATAACTGAATAAATGAATGGGATATGGGAACAATTTTATTTTACAAAAATCGTCATTAGTTTGGTAAATTTATGGAGATTTGGGGCCCCCAAACAAACCGGGGCCCTGAGCACAGGCCCTTCGGGACCATGCCTCAAGACGGCACTGGTTGCTCGATGAAAAATTCACAAGGAATTAGAAGTTATCACGGGTGGATAGATTTCAGATAATCACCCGGTATATCTATGCTCCTGGCTGTACAGCAAACATACACCGGGTGTCATGAATAAAAATTGACGGGTATTCTTCAATCAAGTTATACCTAGATAGTAAAAAAAAGAAAGAAACAGTTTTGTGAGTATCAGGTACCTACACTTTTTAATCGAATTGTTTTCCCCACCAACGATACGACCTGATAATCGATATTGTTCACCTTATTTAGCGAGTAAGCACTGCACCTAAGTTCCCGATTGCCTAAGATTTCTTTCCCATTACAACTTATTCCTTGTTTTAGTTCTCAGAATGACGCATATAGTTTTGTAAAGGATAGATGAAAAATCGTCATCTGTGTAAAAGTAGATGACAGGTACAAACAAGACGCGTAGTACCTACTTACACTCAACCGATACATTGAAATAGGGTTTACCTTGCAAAAGATCGCGGAGATTAAAAAAATTGCAGTCTGGTACAGTTTTGTGTCCTGATTAACATACTGAGTTTTTGAATTCGGCAAGCCGCCGCTCGGTTCTCCACATCGAAGAGTTGGTGCCGAAGGACCCAAAAAGAACCACTTTTTGCCAATCCCACTGGTTATCGCCGTCTCACCTACCGTAATAGAACAATATGACTGTAGTGGAACTCTTGATAGCATTTGGTGCCATTGAAATTATTACTCGGTGAGAAGCACGCAGTCGACGCCACTGGCGAACACTCGAACACTAAAAAGAAGAACAGAATGAACGGCGCTCAAGGCCTCTGATGGCAAAAACTGCATGCAAAACAACTCGAAGAGAATAAGGAGATTGCTAGAAGGTACTCACAAGCCGAAGCTGTAGACAGGGGGGGGGGGCTGGCGGAACTCCAGGAAGCGATATCTTGGGGCCGACGCAACTGCACGCCGACGGAGTGTGAGATTGCCAACCGGACCGCTGCACCCTGGACCGGAATCGGCCCCACTGAATAGCATCAAGGTCACCACTGCAGGCAGGGGGGCTCGATGAGAATCCCAGGCCTCCAGAAAATGTTGGCGTCATGTACCGCACGACGATCTCGACGACGAGGATACATACACGCTGGTCGCTGACGGAACGCGGCGTTGATAGATGCACTACTGTTTCTTGGGTCTCCCAGAAATCGTTGTCGTAGGTAGGAGCCTTGGAGCATCCAAGCCAAGGGGGCATCGAGGGAGAAGAACGACTTTTTTTTTTTGTTACGGGTGTTACCACGTGATAACAATATGATATGGCGGCTCTGCTCTTCAACTCCATATTTCGCTTGCTTTAAGGAACTGAACGGTAGGCAACCGGAATTGCAGGATGTCGTGTTGGCTGCCTAACAATTCTTGCACAAAGGCGCGTAACGTTTTGAAAAATACGAAAAGAGCGAGGACGGAACAGATGTCAATAATGGAAAATTTAATTTGGTGTTGGCAATTCAACATTTCTTCCAGTGCACCTTGTCAGCAAATGAAAATTACAAGACCAGAACGAGCTCAAGAAGAGAAGAGGTGGTCAAAATTAACTCGAGCTAAGTCAGTTTGTCGCATTCTCGCATGAGAAAAAATCTTTTCAAAGTCAAGAAAAACTAGACGTTTGCCGAAAGAGTTACTGATATTCAACTGTAAAGAATGACACTGGCGTGGCGGCAAATGCTATCGCTATCAAGAGTTCCACTGAAGTCATATGGTTTAATTACGGTAGGTAAGACGGCGATCAACAGTGGATTTGGCAAAAAGTGTTTTTTTTTGGGTCTTTCTGCACCTGCTTTTCGATGTGGAGGACCGAGCGGCGGCTTGCTGAATTCAAAAACTCAGCAATGTAATCACGACACATCTCACCACCATGAAGGTAAAAGACAACCCTGACTGTAGGCTATGTAGCTAAGAGAAGGAAACTCCTCTTTACATGCTATGTAAGTACCCTGCTCTTGGAGCAGTCACATATTCGTACTTTGGGGCTATGTCCCACTCAGCAAGAAAACATCTCTGTGACATCACTTAGATGTTCAAGTCACAACTGCGATGTTAACAAAGAAGTCTATGCGATGTTAAGTGGACATCTCTATCTCTGTTACCTCTTATGTCCGGATAATTAGAACCTCAAAGATGTCCAAATGGGATACATTATCTACATCGCTATTCCACATCTCGTAGATATCACTTTTTGACGTACATATAACGTCACATTTTGGATGTGTATTTTTGAATTAGAATCAATTTTTCACCACTTTTCAACATAGTTTCTTGTCATAGGAGGTTCCCGCACCTATTCTCACTAATTTTCACGATCTATACAGCACGTTTTTTCCATAGGAAAAGTTGTTTTTCTATTCGCGTCCTCCGACACTGCTGCCGATTCGTCTAAGATACCAACTTGTCTAATACAGTATTTTTAAACAGCGCGCTCCATGTTCAGGGATATTTCTCGGAATATTTCATTAGGATTCCAAACGATACACCGAGCGTCGCTGGGGCTCTAAACGTTACAGCAAGCACAAGGGGCTCCGTTGGGGCCCCGGACGTTACAATAAGACATGAACGGGAGTCATCAAAGTATTCGAAAGCACAATAAGACAAAAAAGGGCCCATTTTTGGGTTTCGAACAACACAAGAGCAGCTGATACAAGGGTTCACCAAAGGATTGACGTCAGTGAGATTTTATACTTTGGCAAGTTGAAAGCAGTAACAATGTCATGTCCGGTAGATGTCTCATGTGTGATGTTCAATTTAAGTTCATTTCGAAACATCTCTCAGACATTACATCGTATAACATCGCGGATGAACATCACGTAGATGTGGAAGTCACGTTCAATGTGCTGTTATTTTGTGACATGATTGAGATCATCCCATTTATTAAACATGACCAGAGGCGGCGCATGGTTCGAACATTTGAGGGGGGGACAAGAAGAACAAGAGAGGAACGCGCGCACCGAAGGCAAATTTTTTTTGGAAAAAATGGCGTTGTCACTTTATTTTTGGGTTATATTATTATAAAATTGCTGATATAGGTATCTAGGTACTGTATGAATGTTAATTCAGTCAAAGTGAAACTCAAAACAAACTAAAAACTATGTAGGTATATGTATTGCTTGCCTGCGAAAGAGAAAAACGAGACATTTGAGGGGGGGGGGCTCCCCCGAAGAATCGCCCCTGAACATGACATGCTATGCTGAGTGGGCACCTACCTATATAGAACCAGAAGAGATAACAAACCAACCCATAAGTCTCGTACTCGACTTCTTTGAGGCAACGGGACTTATGAAGTAAACATCCAAGGGGCACAATAAACTGTTGTTTCAGTGCAAGGGGTACGGACCTAAACCCAAGAGAAATAATAATATTACTATTATTATTGATAATTATAAAAATTATAATGTTAATCAAGACACAAAACTGTACCAGATTTCAAATTTTCGGCTTTTCACGACCTTTTGCAAGGTAGATCCCACCCATTGCTTGGACTAAAGATTGTAAATCAATGGGAAATTGTGTGGTTCAACCTAGTTTGGTACATTGTGCTGCATTTTTTGCTTTCCACGGCCTTTTCTTGGCTCTAACTGGTCAAGCAAAATGGCAGATTTACCTACTTGCATTGTACGCGAGCTGCTGCAAACGAGTCTGACTCGCCCTGATTTAAAATATTACAGTTTTTATCTTGGCGATTTCCGATGGACAAGGGATCACATCTGGAGCACACAGATTGTGGGCGCATAGAATGTGCAAAGCCAAACTGCCGTTGAAACTAATTTTGGCTTTTACATGTTTTAAATGCACAACAATAGCACCGACTGATCAACACGCGTCTGAAGGCAGTCAATGCAAAAAGTGCAAAAGAGTTGTTGTGAATGGTTTAAAGTGTGAGAATTGTGGCTTAGTATACCACAAGTTGTGCCAAGGCTTATGAGCACATGGAATTTGTGCGGGATAGGGTGATGTGCTGTGACAAAGTCCTCAATCTCAAACGGCAATTAACTTTGAGATGAAGGTTAGGTAGTTTTATTTTCGTCGGCAGGAAAACTGTGGAACGAAACATTTGGGGGAGATGCTCTCTTGGACATCTCCCCCAGCGGACAACTTTTCACACATCATACGCGCATTTTTCGAATTGTTGGATCAGTGTAGTGATACGACACAGGTTGCAGTCATAGTGGCAGTAACAGTTCTAATTTATTGTGACAGTATTGCCTTCCTCGAATCTAGTGCCTGATATAGAGGCGTTTGATTGGTCGAAGGTGTGGCTTGAACGTTATTCATTCTTGTCTGAACGCCTCTGTTCCCCATAAGAAATAGGTCTATTGCGAACCACGGCTGTTGAGTCTTGAAGTTGTAGGTGCTATGCGATTTTTCCGATCATTTCTCACAGTTTGCCACTCTTCCCGATGGTTCCGTGTCTGGTGTAGATGTGGGTGGGGATGTCACTTACCGCGATTTCAGAGATTTGGAAAGCGTCAATAATTTCAAACTTTTGATTGGCGAGGAGGATTGGACTTCTGTTTCCGGGGCGGCGAACGCGGAGACGGGGTTCGAGCTGTTCCTGGACAAGGTAAAGGGTGCCATCGCTGCAAGCTTCCTACTGGGAAGGGTTAATAGAAGCGGGAGAGACGGATGCAGAAGGGGTACGCCATTGATTACACCGAATATGATTAATCAGGGACACTTTGTTCGGGACATCTACAGGAAGTGTAAGCAAACAAATGATACGGATCTGCTGGAAAGATATAAGGTTTCCAAAGGTAATCATTAGGGCCATGTCGACCGCTCAAAGAGGGGCTACTACGAGGGCTACTACGACTTTCTTGACTTCTTCTCTGCGAGCTCCAAGAGTGATATCGGCCCGTCTGGCTCCGTCCCTGTGTTGAGGTTGGACTCCGGCTCGATGTTTCTTTTCCCTGTGTCAGAGCTAGAGATTGAGCGAGCTGTCATGGAGGTTGCCAGGAAAGATGCTTGTGGGTCGAATGAAATGCCGGGCTCGCTCGTGGCTCACGTTTTCCGTCTCATCATGTCTCCGTTGGTCTCCATCATCAGTTCTTTTTTTGAGGCGGGTATTCTCCCGTCCAGCCTGAAGATTGCACATATTGTGCCCGTGTATAAGACTGGTGAGAAAAATATGATTTCCAACTACAGGCCGATAGCGTTATTGGCTTTTCCAAAAATCTTCGAGAATATCTTCTACTGGAGGTTGTCCAAGTTCTTTGATTCTCAACATCTGCTTTTTGCCAATCAGTTTGGATTCCGTCGAGGTTTTTCTCCGGCTGACGCAATCCTGTCTTTGCACAACTGCATCCTGTTGAAGCTTGATCAAAGTGAGGAGGTGCTCGCCGTCCTGTTTGATCTCTCTCTTGCGTTCGACATTGTCGATCATAGGATCTTGTTAAGAAAACTCTCCTGCTACGGTGTGCGCGGACGTCTTCTTGACTGGATTTCGTCCTATCTCTCAGACAGGACGCAGCGTGTGCTGCTGAGGAGTGGGGGTGTTTCCTATTTGTCTGAACTTGGGCGTGTGTCCCCGGGTGTTCCACAGGGCAGTATCTTAGCCCCCCTGCTCTTTTCGATTTTTATCAAGATTTTTAAATATGCTGACGAAACCTCCGCCACCGTCAGCTGCTCGAATGTCGAGGAGCTGTCCCGGAGAGCCTCCACTGCCGTTTCCCGCATGGCGGAGTATTCTGCTGACAACGGGCTCTTCCTGAACAGGCGGAAGATGAAGATGATTTTCTTTTCGTAACCAACACTACAAAAATTAGAACAATAAGTAACCTAAACTGGTTTCTTTGACACTCATTGTTTTGGTCTTCGTAGTGTCGGGTACGACTATTTTCATTGTTTAGATGCGGCTTTGCAGATTCACGCGCGCTTTGAAAAAAATTATTTCCTCATACTCTCACGTGCATTTCGAGACTCAATCGCAAGCTGATGAACAGAAAACAGTTCAGGCTATCAATTCCTAGTGGAATTGGAGCTCCCGATCGATGAAAATGATAAAAAAATGACTGTTGAATTGAGTATTAGCAGTTCAACATTTCTTGCAGTGCACCGTCAACCCATCGGAGAACTTAAGCCAGACTTTGGAATAAATTGTTAGAATCACTAACTGAACAATCTATAACTATGTGTGGTGACTGAGGAAATAAGTACCAAAAATGTTCACTGCCTCCCGGACTATAGAAATTTATTTCAGTTTTCTAAACGTATGTTATATGTATATTTGGCACAGTATTTTGAAGAAAATAAGATTATATATTCAGTATAATTTTTCGTATATTGGAATAGTATATAATTAATTAATTATATGATCAAATCCGACTTAACACTTGGCGCCTCATATAGTAGAGTCGTTGAACATTATTTATTTATCAATATGGCATAGTTTGCGAAAAAACAGCGCGTCTAAATGAAGTGCTCAGTAAGGAAGACGGTTAATTTAAATTTTTCTTACAATGGCGAACGTGTTGAGAAGGTAGAAAGTTTAAAGTATCTTGGGCTCACCTTTTTCCTCTTCGTCATTTTTTCTTGGGACTGCAAAGGACATGCAACTAGGGCAAAACAGGCTATTGGGGCGGTTATGTCGATGATGTCAAGAGCCAAGATTAGGTACATCTTGGGACGCGAAGGTGGGGCTTTTTCATTCTGTAGTTTTCGAAGTCTTGGCTTATTGCTTGCCTGTTTGGGGGACACGCTATGCAGATGTCTTGGAGAGAGTGTAAATTTTTTTTTTCTACAAACGCTTGTTGTTGCAGGTTCAGTTGCTCGATGAAAAATTCACTAGGAATTAGAAGTTACTACGGGTGAATAGTTTTCAGAAAATCACCCGGTATATCTACGCCCCTGGCTGTAGGTAGAGCAAACATACGCCGGAAGTCATGGATAAAAATTGACGGACATTTTTTGATTTGAGACTGACGGCAGTCGTGATGCGGCGTTGTCGAATTGAGCTAATACCAAAGCCCTCTTACGTCACAATTTCTTGACTAAAGAGGTGGGCGTTGCCCCGATCTTGTTGCGGATGTGTTCGCTAAAGATTTTGTAGATAGAAGCACCTCAGGCGATTATTCGAAGGACATGATTTGACGGTACGTTGAGATGCACTTTGAATAATTGCATAAACGGCGAAACGTTTTCCTTTGTGCCGGCGACTAGTGAGGAAGTTGGCGCAATCGGGGGTTTGCAAAATAAGCATAGTTGCGGCCTCGATAGAATACCGACTGCGGTTCTAAAGCGCATTTGTAACAATATAGCGGCCCCTTTGGCCGCTGCCATTAATAATGCATTGGACGAAATCGAGGTCGAAATAGGAGTACTTATTTCCCGCCGCGCTGAAGGCTTCGTTGGTAACTCCAATCCACAAGAAAAATGACAAACGCATAGTGAGTGACCAACTGTAGGCCAGTTTCAGTGTCTGAAGTGTGATATCCAAGGTGATTGAGATTGTGATGTATAAGCGGATGGTCGTTGTTCTGAACAGATGTATAATATATTGCCGGACTCCAAGCACGGGTTTCGAGAGGGAAAATCGACTGAGACTGCCACAGCGTTAGTTTTTGATTATATCCATAAGAAGCTAGATCGGGGTAGGTTTGTGGCCGAAGTCTTCTTCGATTTGTCGAGTGCCTTCGAGACTCGGAATATAGAGTTTTTGTTTGCTAAAAAAAAAAAATAGACAGGCTGGGATTCAAGAGTGCTGTACTGAGGTAGCTTATTGAATCTCACTGAGGGGCCGAAGGCTGAGGGTTAGGGTGGGCGCTGCCTATTCAGACTGGCGGGATGTGTCTCTGGGAGTTCCGCAGGGGTCTGTGCTGGGACCGCTGCTGTTTTTGTTGTGGGTCTGCGAAGTGCAGAAACATTTGAGGGCCGGAAAAATCGTGATGTTTGCTGATGACACATCTTTGGCGGTCTCGGCTCAGACCCATGAGGAGCTCTCTTCCTTGGTGTCTGCGGCTGCTGGTGACTTCCAGGCGTGGTGCTTGCGCAATGGAATGGTTCTTGACAATGGAAACACCATGGTGGTGCATTTTTCCCCGACCAAGAAAAATTAGTTGCAGCACTTTCTAATCACTGGATTGAGCAGGCCTTTGGCTTCTGAGGTGGGATTCCTGGGAGTGCGCCTGGATCAACATTTGAGGTGGGATTTGCATGTTGATGATGTGTGTGGGCAGCTGTCGAGATTGATCTTAGGGACATGCTGCCACGCGGGTGGTTCCTTGCTGTCTACTTTGCTCAGGTCTACAGCAAGTTGGCCTATAATATTGTTTTATGGGGTAGTGCCACAAGCTAGCAAAGAGTATTCATTTATTTATCAGAAACGTATTATAATGGCGGCTTTACAGAACTTCGTTTGTCGCCGGCGACAGTCCCCCACTCCACTGTAGTTGAATAATTTGAACGACACGACGACAGAAATTTGTGTATGCGGGAATTATGGAGGGAGGTAGGGGAGCACCGGCAAATCGAATCCTATTGGCCAGCGACACTGTCGCCGGCGACATACGAAGTTCTGTTAAGCCGCCATAAGACTGATGTTTGGGGCTAGGTTTCCCTCTGTTTGTCCTAAGGCTCTGTTTGTCAACAATGTATTGCTAACATTTCCGTCAATTTATATTCATAAGTGTATAATGTCCATAAGACGGAATCGCCATAATTTTGAAGACAATTCAAATATGTACAACACAAGACACCAGGAGATGTTGAGAAATCGGTTGTGGGGCGACACAAAACCGTTGATATTGATTCTACGTATTTAAAAAAAAAATGTTTTTTTTTTCCAATTTTTACATGTTTTGAGAAGAGTTTTCTGAGGGCTTCAAAATTAGCTATCAAAAATCAAAATCATCACGTCCAAATTTTCTGTCACTCTTTGACAGTGATATTTTCCGTTGACAAATCACGTTGAAAATCATGAATCTGTTTTTCATAAATCCTACAGGCATACCAAATTTGGTCGAAATCCGTCGAATGGTTCAGAAATAAATCAGGGAGTCAGAAAAAAGCCTGACATACATACGAACTGACCGCCTCGGGATTTTTTTCGACAGATCTCGACGTTTTAGCATACGGAAAATCCAGAAAACGAATACTTTTTTGCGATAACCTTACAAGAATTCTTTGAAGAATTCGATGAGAAGTAAAAAAAGGAAACCTGAGCCAAAAATCAAATCGTCATAGGAAGTGGTCGCTTGTTTTGATGAAGCACTATTTATTCGATCGATCGACTAATCGATCGAATATTAGATAACAGGCAAAAATTATCATTATTCCTTGGCATATAACCTCCAGTGATTTACGTAGGGGAACCCGGGTCAGTACGGGGTACTTAACATTCAAAGGCATATCAAATCTAACTTTAAGTGAATCTTTGAACTTCGCTAGCAATAATCGATTGCCTGAAGTATTAGTTACTTTGTGGAACCGACAAAGACATGACAAATAGGATGCAAAGTGAGTTACATAATTTTTTGTTACTCGGTGCGTTTTGCCCCGTTTTGCCTCATACCCGGGGTCCCGGAGCAGAATGGGGTATCACATAGCAAATCCAGGAATCAGGCCAGAACAAGAATGTAGGTAAAAATAGTATATTATATACCAAGGTTGAGAAGTGAGCTATTATAGCGTGAGCAACGTTTAAATCCCGAGCCGCGTAGCGGCGAGGGAGATACGTGCGAAGGCTAATAATAATAGTGGTTTATATACGATTTTTTTCACTACTAGCAAAGCAGATCCGATTTGTGAAGTTCCAAAATTTTACAAAAAAGCTCTGCATTTATTGAAGATGTCAAATACGAGGTCAAATACCAAGTAGACTTCGAGCATTTTGAAAGTTTTCAACTTCAAATACTATTCGCCGGGGTGATGATGACAATAAATGACGGTCGCGAGACACATTTCGAATTGTGCGAGGCAGCAGATAAGGCCACCAATGACTTCTGCCAGCAAAATGAAAAACCAAAAACGATTAAGGTACATGAAAACGTATGCAACTTTCATGAGCTGGTCCCTTCTGAGAAAACTGCATCCTCTAACAATAACAGATTGTAAATGATATGATTGTGTGTGCTGATCGAGAAGTGAACACAGGTAATTGGGAATAATTCCAAAAAAGTAGATAATGTGAGGTTATATGCTGTACTGACCAACCGACCATTCGGCCTTCAGCTGCTTTTTCACAAAACCAACCAAATTCACGTACACCACATCAAGCTCTGCATTAAATAAGACCCAGTCAAACAATTTCTCGACCTTTTCGTGTAAATGATCTGCCGTTGTCTAAAATTTGATGAGATTCAAACGTCATGTCGCCAAACGTCAATCATACGAAGCGGTTGATAATATGCAGTATGCACGGCCTGTTTGATTGTGTACGTTAATCGGACAAAGCGGTTAATAATATGCCCGGCCTATCTGATTTTACAACAGGTTGTGAAATTTCACTTCACAACCTCTAAACCGGTCAATAATGACATACTTCACAGCTAGTAGTGAAAAATATATATTTATGCACTACCTATTTCGAATGCTTTATTTTACGACCTCAAAACAGGGCCTAAAGTGACTCTTTTTAGCCCTTGGGCAAAAAAGTCGTCATGGCAACGAGTGCTCTTTGAAATTTGATCCGTCAGAGGTGGAGACGTCGCCCTTCATTTTGACGTAACTACTTGATGCGATGCAAAATGGACGCAATGGGGTGTTTCGCCACTGAAGAACACGATAGATGGCAGCAGGGGCCAACCCGGGTTTATCACTAGGTTACTGTTGGTTGGTAAGCCTACCTGCTCCATGTTGGTATCTCGTATCTCTTCAGCCCGTTTGTGTGTCTGTCAGGGATGTGTCTGTGTGTGATGCGTAATGCTATATTGCCTAGCAGCATCATGCTACACCCAGCACTTTGCCACCTGCCACTGATCACTCGAACAATGAAAATGACAGCAACGACCATATGACTGACATTTGCTGAAAAAAATATTGAACGTGGAGTTGTACTGGTCGGTTTTGGTGATTTTTAAGGACTGAAAGGGCCCAATGACCGTGCAAATGTTTGCCAGAAGGACCGTCCGGGAGACAGCACTCGAAGAGCAGTTCGCGGGCACGCCAGCCGATTTGAAACCTATTGCAACCTACCTGCCACCGTGCCGTGTGCCCCACTGTCCATGTTCAAGAATACAATCATGCTCTTCTTCAAAAACATCTATACTAAAGACCTCTACTCTGAAAGCCAAGTGTACGTAGTTTTTTTCCATCTAATTCTTCCTCACCTCTGACACACACATTCATACTTGACATGACAACCGACCCGGCAGGCAGACACCAAATAAGTCAGAAGGAAAACCCCCTCCATGTGAGAACCGTTCAAAAAGTAGTGGGAAAATAACCCGGGTTGGCCCCTGCTGCCATCTACTTGACAACTTGACAACTGCAGAGAAAACACCCCATTCAATTGGTAGAGAACACGGAAGACTATACAAGAGCAACAAAATTAGCACGTTTACCAAAACCAATAAATACCTGATCCTGACGTATGAGGTATTTATTGCTGATGCGTTACTAAGCAATGGGGCCCGACAGCTACGTGTTCAAGATAGGTGATGCCACTTGCCGGTGCCATCAGGGTCCCTAACTATGCGCGGCTCTGGCCCCCTCCTGCGGACCGTCCTTTGCTCTGCACAAACCCTCACCCCACCCATCCTGCCCCACTTCATTTTACTCTGCTCCCCATAACCCTAGATGTCGTCAAAATGACATGCTGCCATGACAATTTTTCAACGACTCAATGACTCGAAATTTCCAGTTTTGCACTTACCAGTGCAGAAGCACTGTATGCACCTTGGGCTAAGCTGCGTTTTTTACCGTTGTGCTTGCTTTCTTGACCTACGGCCTCGGTCGCAATCTCGCGCAGCGGGGAAATAAAATGACACTTTATGCCCATGGTACATAAATAACTATTTTGAGTGTAACATCTAATTGCACCAAACAGCAAAAAATACAAATCACAGAAGACCACACAAAAACAATACATTTCAGAAATGTGTAAATTTTATCGACCGGGGTGGAATGAGGTACCCATCTTGCCCCGCCCGTTTTGCCCCAGGGCATATGTTCCAGGTCAGTGGTCGAGGGAATAATTTGTGTTGATTGTGATTTCAAAACTACAATAATGTCAAATACGAGCCAAAACTATGATTATTATTTCATAGTAAAATTGTTAAATTGATCTTAGTTCAAAAAGGAAAGCTTGCTTTGCCTCAAAAATTCCACAAAATTGCAAGGCAGCTTGGAAATCGGCCATAAATGAAGGTTTGTATCAACTAGGTGTATAAATGGCGCCACTTTGCTAACTGACAAGACAAGACATCTGGATAGCACAATAAACCTCCACTAAAAATTTTCCCGATAGAGGGCTCCCTAAGGGATTCATAGGGGGTACCCTGTTGTGCCCCGGTACCCATTTTGCCCCGGTACCCATTTTGCTTCGGGTTCCCCTATACATATAGTGAAATTGTCACAGGGTATATCCATACAAGGCAAAGGATCAATTTTGACCAAAATAGCAGAAGCTCCGCCATCGCCACCTGCAAACTACATTTTGAGGGGTTTCAGAAATCGCTCCTCAGCCCGGCAGGGCAACCTCCTGTTTGTACCGTGGCCCTGTCACAAGTCCGAATCGGGCACCACTTCTTGAAGGTTACCTGAGACCTGAGGGTATGTACTCACCATATGCAAAGTCTCATCCCAGTAGAATAAAAAGGTTGATCCCACTAACCTCCGTACTATTACGCTTGCTGATTTTTCAAGTGCTCTTTATTACGCACTTTTTGGATGCGCCATTCTTTCCAGCGCTCTTATTACACAGAACCGCTGTTAGTCCAAGTTATGGAGGAGCTCCATGGATACGGGGGAGCGCCGAGCAGTATAGTGCTCGGTATAGTGTATAGAGCCCCTTTGCACATTATGCGCTTTTAGTAATTAGACAGAGAGAGGATCTAAAATACCAGATCTTCTAGCATATCCTCCAGGAGCTACAAGTGACTCCCTTCACTGAACAGAGATCAGAGGTTATCTACGCAAGAGTCTGGTTTTGAGTTCACTCAATGAACCTAGAGAACTGAGAATATTCAAAGAAATATGACACCTGCCTCAAGAGTAAAAAACAGCAATGAAGTAGTGAGATGTACATCAGGAAAACAAAGTATGAAAGCCGGAGACTTCACTTGGAATCTTAATTGTCTACTACTCAAAGTAGATAGGTAGTTATGAGTTGAAAATCCCAATCGGATCGGTTGAAAAATGCAAAGTCCAATATGGCGAACTGTAGAAACGTCAAAAATCGGAATTTGACGGATGCATCTCGATTTTTGAACCGAACAGGTTGAGAAACCCAATCCGATCGGTTGAAAAATGGGAAAGTTCAATATGGCGGCTTTTTGAAGTTTGGTACACCTGCTTTTTACGCATGTGCGGGTGCCAAACGGTGCTTTCCATCTTCGTGTTCCTACTCGGTTCTGTGCTGTTCATTGGATCATCTAAAATTTTGTGCCAAACTATGGAACATGGGCCGCCTGGTGGTATGTATATCATCTAGGTGGAAAGCGCCCTATATCTACTGTCATTGTCTGTGGACGGATATGGTTGTCCCTAACATTTCTTGAAAGACAATTGAACCGTCTTCAGTATGCTTTGAATGCAGTGCCGTCACAATTTGTATCTTGGATGTTATCGTTATCAGCAATCATAGGCGGTACTGCGGTCGAAGCATATTGAAGCTGGTTCAATTGTCTTTCAAGAAATGTTTGGGGCAACCATATCTGTCGATGGAGAATGAGAGTATAGCCTCTTAGTCTTGAGTGAGAACCTGCAGTTTGACGGCCAGAATTTAGGTTTCGAGCGATTTTCAGCATAGACTTCCAAAATCGGATCGGTTGAAAAAAGCAAAAGTTCAATATGGCGGCCTCTGGCAACGTCAAAAATCGAAATTTGACAGATGCATCTCAATTGCCTATCGAAAGCGAGTATAGGTATAGGTGGAAATCCCAATCGGATCGGTTGAAAAATGTAAAAGTTCAATATTGCGGCCTTTTGAATTGTCAAAAATCGAAATTTGACAGATGCATCTCGACTAGTGATGGGCACTATCGAATGAATACTATCGAATTATTCGATAGTTGTCAGCTATCGAATAATTCGATAGCACGTTCAAATAAATGAATGAACGAATGAATGAATGAATGAATGAACGAACGAATGAACGAACGAATGAATGAATGAATGAACTATTGAATGAATGAACGATTGAATGAACGAATGAATAAACGAATAAATGAACGAATGGATGAACAAATGAACGAATGAATAAACAAACTGATGGATGAATGAACGAATGAATGAATGAATGAATGAACGAATAAATGGATGGATGATTCAATATACGAGTGGATTTAACGGATGAACTCTGAACTGAATAATTTTGAATGCGAAACAGAATTAATTGATGAACGAATGAATGGATGAATTTTCACTTGTATTATAAAATTCTGTTATACCTTTGTATAATTATCATTTTTTTCATGTTCTATGGAATCAGTAATGAAAGAATTAAACAATTTAATTTGATTTTCAGTCGATTTTTTGGAATGAATTATGAGGTGTACAATTTTATAATGTCGTCCCTTGCCAGGCAAAGCAACGTAAGCGACATTCTGTCAACTTTACAGGAGAGGTAAAAACTGTGTTGTTTGCAAATTGCTCACGGAAGAGTATAATTTTGGTATGTTTTATGTTATGCAAGGTATAATTACTTGATTTCACCAGTATTCACAAAATATTTCTTCTACTAGCCAAAATAAAAGGCGCTTACGATATGCTTATCATTTGTTTTTAAGAACCCAGTAGAGCTTACGTTTTTCTGGCTGTCGCGTCGCTTAAGGTATTCTTTCCCTCATAACCTGATAGTACTTTTCTTTCAAGAATCGTAAGCGCCAATGAACAAGCGTTGATTTGCTACTCATTTCAGAATTCTAACCGTGTCCTAAAACATAACCTTGTACCAATACCCAAGCAAAACTCAACTAAACCCAAGTACAATATTATACTGAGGAAGAAACGGTGCTTACGATATGTTTTCGTCGCTTGCGATATTTCATTCAAAACTACGACGCTTACGATGCAATTCTTCAATTAGTTTTTTCAATAAATAGGAATATTTTAGTGCTTGCGGTGGTTTATTCATTCGACGCGGCTCAGTGAGACCTTCCCAACAAGACCAAAAGCTCATTTTCGCCAAAATGGCGCTTACGTTGCTTTGCCTGGCAAGGGACGATGTATTTAATTATTGATTTTCATAGCGCAGTGAATGAAATCAAAATAAATAGAGAGCCATATTAAATTTAAACTTGAAATTATTCAATCAAAAAGAAAAAAATTGCTGCTCAAAAATATTATCAAATCTAGGTTTTTCCCGGTCAGGCGATTTCTCCTCTGATTGGTGATTTGCCCAGCTTTAGAGAAAACACGCTTCGACGGTACTGAGATAGCAGGCACGGACAAATGCTTGGGGGCCATTCCAAATAATTCGGGAAAAATCGATGTATGTCTTTCCCAAAACTCAAATGGACTTTTATTGCTCGTCGACACGGATGAAATTGAAATTGACGAAAGGAGTTTTTGTTTTTTCCACGGCGCGCTAACATCATTTATAGCCGTACGTGCATTCAAGTTGTTGTGTGCATTTATAACTTGGATTTTTGCACATAGTGATTTTTGCGATATATTATCAGTAAGTAGTACTACGTTGAATGACATGTGGCTTTATTCAAGTCCATTAAGTTGCGAAAATTACCTAAGATATACTATAATCCTATAGTACCTTTACCTAGAACCTACCTCAACAATTCAATTCCGTAACAAATGGTTCATTAACGGGGTTTCGTTTCGTAAATAACAATAAATATATTTGAATCAGTCTGAACTTTGAGATTTGAAAGTCTGTATTTTGTAATGTTTAAGCTGAATCAATGAATCAAATGGATGAATGGATTGGAGATGGAATAAAAGAATGAATGAATGAATAAGTGAATTGATGAATGAATAAGTGAATTGATGAATGAATGAATGAATGGATGATTCGATAGCACATGAATGAATTCAAAGGATTTATGAGAATTAATGAATTTGAATGAATCATTTGATAGTCGATCATTCGATAGTAAAATTTATCGATAGTGCCCATCACTAACGACTGCCTGCCCAAAGCAGGTATAAGTTGAAAATTCCAATGCGATCGGTTAAGAAATGCAAAAGTTCAATATGGCTGCATTGAAACTGTCAACATGTCAAATTTGACATATGTTTATTGACCTCCCATGAGAAGTAGGTGCCTATATGTGTAGAATTTCAGGTCGATACATCATAAAATGCAAATAGACATGGTGGCCGTCCTATACGTCAGGAAAGATTCAAATAATTTCGGCCTCGGAAACGTCAGAAGCTCAAATCCAATAAATGAAAGTGAGCTGCCGTCGGATATAGATACATGCATTTAAATGTCACATCGATTGGTTGGGAAATGAAAAACCAAATGGCGTACCTGTCAGCTGTGAACAAAATTCAATCAATTCTGCCTCCCAAAACGTCGAAATTTCCAATGTGACTGTTGCAAATCGATAGTCAAACAGAGACGGACATGTGTAGACAATTCGTTTTGTTAGAAATTGGAAGACAAAATGCTTACGAAAAGGCAAAACTACCTATTATTCAATTTCGAATGAAAAAGTGCATTGAATGGTATCAGATTTCCTGGATGTCTGTTCTTAGGTGTTGTTGTTGTTGTTGTTGTTGTTGTTGTTGTTGTTGTTGTTGTTGTTGTTGTTGTTGTTGTTGTTGTTGTTGTTACAACAGTCGTATCTAATTATGACAACACTGTTTGGCGCGCAAACTTGCGATGTATGAAATTGCATGGTGCCGGCGCGCAGCCTGGCGCACAGCGCAATCCTAACAAGGACTTGGCTAGGCGGAGGACTCAGGGTAGTGGGTACTCGGTTAGGCGCAAGAACTCGGGCGGATGATCAAGAAAAAAAGTATCTGCCGACGGAATAGTTGTTTTCAAAGTATGGCATAACCGAGCGGCGCGAAGAGCGATCCCGTACATATTGGTAAACACTCGATCTTTCTGGATTCTTCCATCCATTAGATCGCAGTGTAGAAGTGTGGAGCGATCTGATGCATTCCAGAGCGTTTGTGTACGTGAAACTGAATGGAGACTCCAATGCCTGATCAGGACACATCTGTCCATTTTGGCGGAGGCGTCGTTCCAGAACCCGGCAGAACTATACGATATACGGGTAATGTGTATGATTATTTATGAATGGTCCAGAAACCGCATATGCCGGGCCACTATGGAATTTGCTGGAAGTAGACAGAAAGTTCGGGAACACTATTCGGAGACCTTATATAAGGCATCAGCCGGCAGCTCAGGGCAGTATTGAATTGGAAGAGACAGCAAGCGAATAAGCGAGCGATGATCACAGCGATAATTCAAGTAGATAATTGTTGGCGTGTATTCATCATAGTACACAGAAATAAACAGTGTGTGTTCTGGAAGATCGTCTCAATTATATTCGAACCAGTACGCCAGATATCGTAACAATAAAAACCGTTCATTCGAAGTGGAGGGCGCTGTAGGTACTCTATGACTATGATGCACTGCGAGCTGCTCGGCTATGTCACTTCGAATTCTCAATTGAAAGCTGCGCCCGCTTTTCCCGCAACCCTAAAAACTAAATAGATATTTCTCCCAATAATTTGTGAAAAATTTGTGTGGTTACCACTAGGATCAATCGAATAACTAATTCACACGCCCTTAACCAGTTGGTTCTTGAAGAATATTCGACCAACTGCCTTTAGCCCACGTTAAAATCTTCATTACCTTAACCCCAAAGAGCTTGGCTTCGCACACCTAATTCTTTGAGGTCGTAATCGTCATGTTCAAATTGCATCGAACCGTCTCCGGTCCTCAAACATCTTTTTCTGACAGTCCCAGGACGTGTCGTCTTGAGATCATGAGCTAATCCGAGCATGGCCATGAAATCAATCAGAGCGACACTTTGGTTGAATTGAACATATCAAAGCCAAATTCATATTCGTCCGCTTTATCATCCCAAAGAGTGACGTGACGGTAATTGTGCCAACCTTTGCCCATAGCAGAGATTGACAGACACTAACTTGTTTTGTACCGCAGAGATCAGTCTGAAGGATACCTACTTTCGGATGAGGTACTTTTTATGGCGCATTTTTTCATATACTCACATTTTGTAAGGCTTATTGCCAGACACGAACGGGCGCCGCAACGTTGATGCACCAAGTCACGTGAAGTTGGTAAACGTATCTCCAATCTCCGTAGCTTCATGCAATCTATGGCAGTCTGCAAGCTCTCGTTCCACAAGTAAATGGGAATTTCTGACTTCCACTGATTTGCCTTTTTCGACCACATCCTTACCTGTTCTTTCTGACCAACAACCATCCCATATGGTAGAAGAAGAAACCACGCATTGAGTTGTGCGGATCAGCATCGGTATCCTATGAGCTTATGGTGGACCCAATTGTCTCTGACTCATTAGACAGGGTGTTTCATGGTAAGATCGACATAGAGCAAGGACAGAGGTGGCGTTTTCGAAGAAAAATCTATATCCCATACTCCCATACAGTTCCCATTTCCAGTAAAATGAATTTTTGGAGCAAAAATAAAGTATCAAGCTGGGGGACTACGACTACGGCTGCTGGCACCTGCAAAGTTTGGGAGCGAAACCATCAGCGGCCATCGGCCGTATTCTCCCAGCGCTCCGTCTTGTCACTTTGTCTTTGCTCCAAAAAATCATTCTACTGAAAATAGAAAGTGTATGGGATATAGCTTTGAAATTTTTCCAGCGGTCTTCGTTTCGAAGTTACAGGGTGATTCATGTACCTATTTTGTCGATTTTTTGATCGGCCATATGTTTGGGACGAAATCATGGAATAAAACAAAATTTTGCAGGTACACTCTACTACCGATACTTGATACTTTTTATTCGTCGTCATAACTTTTGAACGGAGTAGGTAACAGATTCTAGTAAATTTGACAGGTGTGTTCTAGTTCTAACCCTTGATACACTGCGTCATCGATCTATTTGTCAACTGCAAAGAGTCAAAATGCTGCTCCATACTAGCAAAGTCATGAAAAACACTGTGATTCAGGCTATTAAAATTATTGAGCGCAATTGAACGACAGCAAGAAAGAAATAATGGCTCCAGGCATTTTCTAGATAAGAATGGTCTAATAAGTTTCAATTTTTGAGTCAAAATTTTATTTTTATCCAAACTTGTGAATTGAAATCGAAGATGTATCGAATAAATGCAAATCAAATCATTTAGCAAGGTGAGCGAGAATGGAGGACCATGTTAAATGACATCTTTTGAAGGTTAAATTACATGATAATTTTATTCATGTAATGATGCCACAGTTCAATTGCGCCAAACAATCTTTTTACTAGCCAGAATTATAGTATTTTTCATGTATTTAGTTCGCTGGTGTGAAAAAGTATTCGGAAAAAATGCATACAGGGTGGCCTTTGTACAATGAAAACTTGGGAGGCAAAAATCTAAGTCTGACCCTGCAGTCTTTACAGTAACCAAATAGATCAATGACGTGGTTTAAGGGTTAGCAATAGAATATACCCGTCAATTTCATTGGATTCTATCACTTCGTTCGAAAGTTATCATTGGAAATTCAGTGGAGCGGAATACTCGAAGTCATTATTTTTTCCTGACACTGAATTTTGGAAAATATGCCTACAGGGTGAACTTTTTGACAAAAACTTGAGAGAAAAAAATAAAGTCCGGCCCTGGGCTTTTCTAATTGATCGATAGTGCAATGTATCTAGTTTCGGTAATAGGATATAATATACAGGTGGTCCAGGATCAATCTGAAAATTTTCAATGAGCATCAAAAACCAATAAGACCAAACCAAAAAAACATATCAAAAATGCATATTAACGGAGATATAGCCCGTCAAAGTTGAAGGTAATTGACCGTTTTGCTTCTGTTACTTCTGAACCATCAAACCGAAAATGTCACTATCAGAAAATGACAGAAGCTACATTTTACGGAACTTGACTTGCGATATATCGTTTGAAAGCCCTTGAAAAACTGTATCCAGAACAGTTAAAAGTATTTCCATATCTGTTATCTGTCAAATTATAAAAAATATCAAAGTCTGGAACTTTGCCATTCAATTATTCAAAATCCATACGGCAGATTTGAATCAAACTCGGCAGGAAGCAACATTACCAAAGAATCAAGCTAATGCTGAAGTTGGAGTTTCCCACCGTTTTTCGGACAAGCGCTATGAATTTTCAAAGTTTGGCCTGGCCGAATTCAGCCGGGCTTGCCTGTTCCTCGATTTTTGGCCTATTCAATTTTTTTAGCAACATAGCAACCAAACCGGTAGGTAACTACGTTTTTGTTACGAATCGTATCAATGTCAAAGTGACAACATGAACGCTGTTCTCGGCAGGTTCTCGGTGTTTTCTTTTGTATCTTCTTGCATCATTTGAGGCAACAGTGCGAACCGATCCTTTGTTTTGTTTGGGGCCCCGTAAATCCCCTAGTGTTTTCTGTAGCTTTAGCAACTTCAGTATGCCTATTCCATTGACGTATATGTACAAACTGTAAATGTGTGCAGTTCCCTTATTTGATTCGGTACCAGGGCCCCATCCCCATGGTGTCTGCCGTTCAAGGCCCTGAGGGGGCCCCCTTCTGTGTCTATCAGATTTTGCCGTTTCAGGCCAAAACTGCGGCCTTGTGTCTTCTTGGGTTCGTTGAAGCCCTTTAGGCTCCTGATGTCTACGGGTGTCTCTTGAAGCCCCACTTAGCCCCCCTCTTTTTTTTTTAGTTTTCAGAACTATCGTGCCTTCAGGTGTGGTTCGGACCAAACTTCTTGATGGGCTCGAAGTCTCATTTCAGAGGTCACCACTTCGAGGCCCTGAATTGCAATTAATTAGAACTCTGCCCCAGGTTTTCAATCCGCGACCAATTTTCACCAGTTAATTTACAAACAATAATTTAGGTTGCATCATTACAGGCAACAGTGCGCCCCGATTGATTGTGTGTTCAAGTGTTGTTTGGGGCTGTGTAAACCCCCTTGTGTGGAACTAGCATTGCATTCTTGAGATATCACAACAGTTAACTACCTCTAGTTCTACCTTTTGAATTATATCATCACCTTGTACCCACTTCATAACTACAAAATTGTTGATCGGATTAAATCGAAATCAAGTACGAAAGCATAAGTTCAGCCTGGAATGACCTGATTAGACTTTGGGTAGATGATTTAGTTTGGAAGCCTTCAGATGGCACATTGGGTCTGGGCTGGGCTTGTCTGCCCAAGCTCTAAATTGAAGATATAGAGTTGAAATTTGACACACAGATGCAGAAAGTTCTTAGTCAAGTTTGTGTAACTTCATCATCATGTCTAAAGTAGGAACAAAAATTTTAGTATGGAACTAGCATTGCATTCTTGAGATATCACAACAGTTAGCTTCCTAGTTCTACCTTTCGAAATATTTCATCACCGTGAAAACCTAAGAGCCTGTCATTTGTTCTGTTGGCCCGACAATGGATGCAGGATGCTCACTAAACGCTCAACTCACTGGAACTTTTTCAATCAACTTCTCAAATAAATCCCACTTTCCCGAAGGGACGCCTGAATCAAACTCATTACTGACGTCCCTGGATACCGCCGGGAAAGTTTTGTGTCGCCCCACATACTTAATATACGATCGCGCAAAATGAACGGTTCTGCCACGATATCTGTGTAATTGTTGGTCCGATCAAATCGGAATCAGGTATGAAAGCGTAAGTTCAGCCTGGAATGACCTGATTAGACTTTGGGTGAATGATTTTGATCGAAAGTCCTCAGGTGCCACATTGGGTTTGGGCTTGTCTGCTCAAGCTCTAAATTGAAGATAATAGAGTTGAAATTTGACACACAGATGCAGAAAGTTTTCAATCAAGTTTGTGTAATTTCGTTATCATGTCTGAAGTAGAAACAAAAATTTCAATGAGGAACCTGCATTGCATTCTTCAGATTCCGCAACAATTAGCTTCCTAGTTCTTCATACATTACGAAATATTTTATCACCTTGGAAACCTAAGAACCTGTTACTTGTTTTGTCGGCCCGACAATGGATGCAGAATGCTCGCTAAACGCTCAACTCACTAGAACTTTTTCAATCAACTTCTCAGTTAAATCTTACTTTCCCGAAGGGACGCCTAAATCAAAATCCTTACTGACGTCCCTGGATACCGCCGGGAAAGTTTTGTGTCGCCCCACAACAGATTTTACTTTCCCGGCCCCCCACGAACTCGGAGGGAAAGTATTGTAATCGTGCAGAAAAAAAGTTTTGAGATTACGCCGGATATATCCATTTTGAGGTTTTTCAAGACGATTCAGACAATTTCCAGAATGATGTCTGTCCGTGAGTCTGTATGTCTGTAATCTTCCACGATAACTGCCGAAACGTTGATCCGATCGACTTGAAACTTGGTATGCAGACGAGGTTTCACCCTGGAATGACCGGATTAGTTTTTGGCTGTCATCTGTCAAACAGAAGTGTCACTATCAGAAAATGACAGAAGCTACATCTCACGAAACTTGACTTGCAATATGTCATTCGAAAGCCCTTGAAAAACTGTATTCAGAACAGTTGAAAATATTTGCCTATCTGTTATCTGTCAAATTATAAAAAATGCCGAAGTCTGGAGCTTTGTCATTTGATTATTCAAAATCTATACGACAGATTTGAACCAAACTTGGCAGGAAGCAACATTACCAAAGAATCAAACTAATGCTGAAGTTGGAGTTTCCCATCATTCACCAGCCGAGCGCTATGAATTTTCAAAGTTTGGCCTGGCCGAATTCAGCCGGGCTTGCCTGTTGCTCGAGTTTTGGCCTATCCAATTTTCATAGCAACCAGACCGGTACGTTTCTGTTAAATTGACGTATCCATCGTGATCCCTGGTATCTATGTCAAAGTGACAAAATAATTATGGATACAGGCAGATCTCGGTGTGTTTTCTTTTATCGTTTAAGACAACAGCCTAGTCTACAATATGGTCTTTAGTTGCAAGTTGCAAGTCGCAACGTGGAAGTGAGGTTGGAATTGCAGTCACTAGTCGCAGTGAAAGTTGGTTCTAGACCAACTCTTGCGACTAGAGACTTGCAACTTGCAACTAGAGACCATATTGTAGACTAGGCTAACCAGTGTGCTCCGATCCTTTGTGTCTTCAAGTATCGTTTTGGGGGGCTCCGTGAACCCCCTTGTGTTTTCTGTAGCTTTAGCAACTCCAGTATGCCCATCCTGTTTTGGCGTATACCTACGTTCAATCTCGAATGTGTCCAGTTCCCTTGTATGATTCGGTACCAGGGCCCCATGTTTTCTTACTACCGTTCAATGCCCTGATGGGGCCCCCACTTGTGACAATCAGATTTTGCCGTTCCAGGCCAAGCGACGCCGTTATGTCTTCTTGGGTTGATTGAAACTCTATGGTGTCTACGGGTGTCTCATGGAGTCCCACTGAGCTCCTCTCTCGTCTTTTCAGTCTTGAGAACTATTGTGCCATCAGGAGTGTTCCGGACCTGCCCTTTTTAAGGGCTCGAAGCCTCATTCCACATGTCGTTTGGGGCCCTGAAGTTCAAATAATAAGAACTCCCGCCAGGTATTCTATACCCGTGAACCGATTTTCACCAAATATTTTTTTAACAATCGGTAATTGGTTTTTGGATATTCTCCAACCATTTTTCGTCCAATCTTCTGAATTATTTTGGTTGAAAAACAACCGTCTCTCTATGGAACTAAATGCTCTGATGGATGAGGTTCTACAGCGCCTTGAACCTTGAACCGCAGTGCTTTATTGTGATGTGTGTATCCGAGTTAGTTTTCCTGGATGGTCGCTGGACTTGATCGATTTTTTCTTCAGTTTCACAATCATTCGATATTTAATCGTTAGAGACCGGATTCTAGGCAAAATGCCTTTTTGTTTCTGTTTTAGGCATGTGCATGAGACCTTGAAATAAATATTATTGTTGTAAAAACATTGCTTTTGACACCCCTTTGTTTTTGCCTAAATGCCTAAAACTGGCAAAATCGGATTTACTGTCCTAAAAAGACCTTTTTAACGGCCTAAAATAGGCTTTTTCAATTTTTGGTGGAGATGATTCACAATGTTGGGAAAAGGTTCAATTTTTTCATATGTTCCATTCAAACTGTGGGAGAGAATCGATCTCAACACTAATGATAATTTATTCACTACAATTAATTTGAAAATGTATTTGGCCTACATTGCTTATTTTAGGTCGTTACGGCCCATTTTAGGCTGTTGCGTGAAGTACAGCTTTTATTTACCCAAACAATGTGAAGATAACGTCTTAATCTCCACTTTTCAACGGCTTGAGATCTAGTCTTGACGCAGGGACAGGAGTCCCTATGCAACAGCCCACCGAGAAATCAAACCTACCATTAAAACATCCTACCGGAAAAACTGCCACCGCTCATTTTGCCACGAATTCTGCAACCGTGCAAACATGCTATTGCTAAATCAGCACACCGGAAAAAGTGCAACCACGCATTTAGCCACCGAGACCGCTACCGCGCATTCATCCTACTGCTAAAGCAACACACCCGGAGAAACAGCCACCGCTCATTTTGCCACGAATTCTGCAACCCCGCAGACATGCTACTGCTCAATCAACACACCGGAAAAAGTGCCACCGCTCAGCCATCCACCCAATGCTTGTATGTTTGGTTGCATAACCAGCAAACAGTAGTAGACATCACAGCTCCACGAACGCAATACACTAAAATTGTGTATTGTGTGTTGGTCGCGAAATTCTGCATTTGATTAAGAAAAGGTTTTCTTCTGTACGGTTGTTCTCTTACAGTTGGTTTTATGGTCTAAAGTACAGGAACCAAGGAGAACAATGAGGAAATAATTGCCAACAGGCTGGAAATCGGCTTAAAATGATCTGTGTAGTTTAGGTTTCAACATACTAGGTTGCCCCCTTTCGGAAATGTCGGCGTCATGTCGCCATCATCAACAAGAAGTGCATCAGCTGGGTTTTTGTTGAATATCTCGATTTTGGGTCGTCTGACAGCAAAAGATATATGAAATTATTTTGAGGCCCATAAATTTCCCTACAGTTTAATTCTTCACTTAACTTTCTACGACCCATAGAACGGGCAAAAGAAAACCTCTTGTTAATCAAATGCAGATCGCGACCAATTTTAGTGTAGGTATTGCGTTCATCACCCATGGCTCGGGCTGTGCACAACTAAGCTGTGACGTCTTCTACTGCTCTTGGCTGGTTATGCAACCAAAGCGAGCGGTGGCACTTTTTCCGGTGTGTTGAATGAGCAGTAGCATGTCTGCGGGGTTGCCGAATTCGTGGTGGGACTTTGAGCGGTGGCTGTTTTTCCGGGTTTGTCGCTTCAGCAGTAGGATGAATGCGCGGCAGCGCTCTCGGTGGCTAAATGAGCGGTTGCACTTTTTCCGGTGTGTTGATTGAGCAGTAGCATGTCTGCGGGGTTGCAGAATTCGTGGCAAAATGAGCGGTGGCTGTTTCTCCGGGTGTGTTGCTTTAGCAGTAGGATGAATGCGCGGCAGCGCTCCCGGTGGCTAAATGAGCGGTTGCACTTTTTCCGGTGTGCTGATTTAGCAGTAGCATGTTTGCACGGTTGCAGAATTCGTGGCAAAATGAGCGGTGGCAGTTTTTCCGGTAGGATGTTTCAATGGTAGGATGATTCCGCTGTGGGTTGTTTAGTGGGCTCCCAGGGACAGGATTCTAGGCTGAATGGCTTCCGGTTTTTGTTTTGGTCATATGCACGGAACTTTGAAATATATAGTTATGTTGGAAGAAATAGCCTTCCAAATCTCTTTGTTTGAAGTCTAGTTTACCTAAAATTGGCAAAACTCGGATTTTACTGTCCTAAAAGTGCCTTCTTAACAGCCTACAATAGGTTTTTTCATGTTATAGTTGAAATGATTCACAATGTGAAAAACATCCGTTGTTTTATTTGTTCCGTACATGTTCGTAACTTTTATTTATTTCGACATCAATTGGTATTTATGTAACAAGTACGCAAAATGAATCCTTAGTTGATAAATCCGTGTTATCCCTAAAAGCAGATGAGCCGCTGAAGCATTTTGCGTACTTATGGCATACATAATTTTTTAGCATAAGCTTCCCAAACAGCAATTTGTGTCCTCTATATCGGCCATAGTGAAGTTGCTTCGGAAGTTGCCTGCCTATTCTGTAACAATGTAACTACAACATCTAAACTGCTAAATCAACAATGCAACACCTTATTGACATAATCTTTCAGATACAGTTTGCAAAAATTCGTGTTTTATGGACTCAAAACAGTTGGCAAAATGACTATTCCAAGGAGACTATATACTATAAAATAATTAATTTGTTTTATTACGTAAGAAAATTTTTTTTGGCCTATTTTGCCTATTTTAGTCGTTACGGCCTAAAGCGTCCTGAAATAGAGCTTTTATTTGCCTAAACATGTGTCCTTATTTCCACTTTTTAACGACCTAAAATTCGGTCTCTAGACTAATCGTGCAGATTGAACTGTTCTGCCAACAACTGTCCAACAATGATTGCAGAATGCCGTCGCTCGGCTTGTCTACCCAAGCTCTAAATTGAAGATATAGGGTTGAAATTTGACACAAAGATGCGATGCAGTAAAAGTCCTTATCAAGTTTGTGTAATTTTATCATCATATTCAAAGTAGAAACAAAAATTTTAATACGAGACTAGCATTGCCTTTTTGAGATATCATACAACAGTGAACTACCTAGTTCTGCCTTTGGATTAAGTATTTCATCACCTTGGACCTAACCTGTCATTTGTTCTGCCCGCTTAACAATGGATGCAGGATGCTTGCTAAACCCTCAACTCAATAGAATTTTTTCATCAATTCCCAAATCGATTCTTCCCCCTCCCGAAGGGACACTTCGATCAAAATCATTACTGACGTCCCTGGATACCGCCGGGAAAGTTTTGTGTCGCCCCACAACAGATTTTACTTTCCCGGCCCGTCCAAGGGAAAGTTATGTAATGATGCAGGATGCAGGAAAAACGTTCTGACTCGATAGCTGCCGAACCGATAGTCTGATCGACTTGAAACTTGGTATACAGACAAGGTCTTGCTGTTAGATGAGCTGATTAGTTTTTGGTTGTCATCTGTCAAACGGAACTATCACTATCAAAAAATGACAGAAGCTATATCTCACAGAACTTGACTTGCAAAATGTCGTTTCAAAGCCCATAAAAAAACTGTATTCAGAATGGTTTAAAATATTGCCCTTTCTGTCATCTGTCAAAAAATAAAAAATGTTAAAGTTCAAAACTTTACCATTCAATTATTCAAAATCTATCCGAAGAATTGGGACCAAATTTGGCAGGAAGCAACAAAACATAAAAGTCAAATAAATTCTGCAGTTGCAATTTTCCACCATTTTCCCGTCGGGCGTCATGAATTTTCAAAATTTCTTCTAGCCGTTGCCACCCGAGAGAACGACTCACCCGGATTTCCACCAGGATGACTCGCTTTTGATGCAGCACTCCACTCAAAAATTCATTCCTGCTCGAGGATCGACTTTTTTCGAAAAAATTTCGACTGATATCGGAAGTAGATTGAACTGGGCGTCTTGTAGATCTATTTTTAAAATCGACACAGCTTCGGTTTTCCGACGGTAATTTTTTCAATAACTTTGCACATTCCGTGAATTTGAAAAAACTGCAGCGTAAACTTCAACATGCGGTGAGCCACACGAAATATTCATTTTAGGTGCAGACATGCTGCGAATGAAAGTTGGAGAAAAGACTGAATTAATTTTTGAAGGAGAAATTCTCAAAATCGGACCAACGGTTTTCAAGTTTTCCTCTCTGGAAAAACTGGAAATTTTCCAACTTTTTATTCCGCGAACAGATTTTTACCATTTGTTATCAAGGAATAGATAACTGGTTGTTGAACATTTTCGAACAATTTTTCTCCAATTTCCCGGAAATTTTCCTGCTGGGAATATAAAACCGGCCTCGGTTATCGAGACCGGACTTAAATGATGGAGCTTAAAGTGGAGCTTGATTGGCGATTTCCACAATAAGATGATTTGGAAGAAAAATTGAGGTTTGCTCTGAAAATTCAAATTTTCCTGACAAAATTCTCTATTTCCTGCAAATATTTTCAATCCTTCTCTCCATTCTAACTTCCCATCCGAAGGGACGTTCCGATCAAAGTCATTACTGATGTCTCTGGATACCGCCGGGAAAGTTTTGTGTCGCCCACAACAGATTTACTTCATATGCGATCGCGCAAATTAAACGGTTCTGCCACGATAATTACCGAATTGTTGATCGGATCAAACCGAAATAAGGTACGAAAGCATAAGTTCAGCCTGGAATGACCTGATTAGACTTTGGGTGAATGATTTTGATCGAAAGTCCTCAGGTGCCACATTGGGTTTGGGCTTGTCTGCTCAAGCTCTAAATTGAAGATAATAGAGTTGAAATTTGACACACAGATGCAGAAAGTTTTCAATCAAGTTTGTGTAATTTCGTCATCATGTCTGAAGTAGAAACAAAAATTTTAATGAGGAACCTGCATTGCATTCTTCAGATTCCGCAACAATTAGCTTCCTAGTTCTTCATACATTACGAAATATTTCATCACCTTGGAAACCTAAGAACCTGTCATTTGTTGGGTGCTTTTCATTTAAAACATTTGTGTCGGTTTGTGTCAGCTTGTGTTAGCTTGTGTCGATGAAACAAAGGAACACAGATCAAATGGAACGCGTTTGTGTCGGTTTGTGTCAACACAAGTCGACTTGTGTCGCTAAATGGAAAACGCCCGTTGTGTCGGCCCGACAATGGACGCAGGATGCATGCTAAACGCTCAACTCACTAGAACTTTTTCAATCAACTTCCCAATTAAATCCCACTTTCCCGAAGGGACGCCTGAATCAAAATCCTTACTGACGTCCCTGGATACCGCCAGGAAAGTTTTGTGTCGCCCCACAACAGATTTTACTTTCCCGGCCCGTCCAAGGGAAAGTTATGTAATGATGCAGGATGCAGGAAAAACGTTCTGACACGATAGCTGCCGAACCGATAGTCTGATCAACTTGAAATTTGGTATACAGACAGGGTCTCGCTGTTAAATGAGCTGATTAGTTTTTGGCTGTCATCTGTCAAACGGAAGTGTCACTATCAAAAAATGACAGAAGCTATATCTCACAGAACTTGATTTGCAAAAAGCCGTTTGAAAGCCCATGAAAAACTGTATTCAGAATGGTTAAAAATATTGCCCTTTCTGTCATCTGTCAAAAAATAAAAAATGTCAAAGTTCAAAACTTTACCATTCAATTATTCAAAATCTATCCGATGAATTGGGACCAAATTTGGCAGGAAGCAACAAAACATGAGAGTCAAATGAAGTCCGCAGTTGCAATATTCCACCATTTTCCCGTCGGGCGTTATGAATTTTCAAAATTTCTCCTAGCCGTTGCCACCCGAGAGAACGACTCACCCGGATTTCCACCAGGATGACTCGCTTTTGATGCAGCACTCCACTCAAAAATTCATTCCTGCTCGAGGATCGACTTTTTTCGAAAAATTTCAACTGATATCGGAAGTAGATTGAACTGGGCGTCTTGTAGATCTATTTTTAAAATCGACACTGCTTCGGTTTTCCGACGGTAATTTTTTCAATAACAAATTTGCACATTCCGTGAATTTGAAAAAACTGCAGCGTAAACTTCAACATGCGGTGAGACACACGAAATATTCATTTTAGGTGCAGACATGCTGCGAATGAAAGTTGGAGAAAAGACTGAATTAATTTTTGAAGGGAAAATTTTCAAAATCGGATCAACGGTTTTCAAGTTTTCCTCTCTGGAAAAACTGGAAATTTTCCAACTTTTTATTCCGTGAACAGATTTCTACCATTTGTTTTTGAAGAATAGATAACTGGTTCTTGAACATTTTCCAATAATTTCTCTCCAATTTCCCGGAAATTTTCCTACTGAAAATATAAAACCGCTTATGCGATCGTGCAAATTGAGCGGTCTGCCACGATAATTACCGAATTATTGATCCGATCAAATCGAAATCAGGAACGGAAGCATAATTCAAGTCTGGAATGAGCTGATTAGACTTTGGATGGATGATTTTGATCGGAAGTCCTCAGCTGGCACATTGAGTCTGAGCTTGTCTGGATACAGCATTGCATTCTTCAAATTTCGCAACAATTGTCTTCTTCCTAGTTCTACCTTTCGAAATATTTCATCACCATGGAAACCTAAGAACCTGTCACTTGTTCTGTAGGCCCAACAATGGATGCAGAATGATCGCGTAACGCACAACTGAGTAAAATGTTTTCATCAATTTCCGAATTAAGTCCCACCCTCCCGAAGGGACACTTCGATCAAAATCATTACTGACGTCCCTGGATACCGCCGGGAAAGTTTTGTGTCGCCCCACAACAGATTTTACTTTCCCGGCCCCCCACGAACTCGGAGGGAAAGTATTGTAATCGTGCAGAAAAAAAGTTTTGGGATTACGCCGGATATATCCATTTTGAGGTTTTTCAAGACGATTGAGACTATTTCCAGAATGATGTTTGTCCGTTAGTGTGTATGTGTGTATGTCTGTGATCTTCCACGATAACTGCCGAAACGTTGATCCGATCGACTTGAAACTTGGTATGCATACGGGGTTTCACCCTGGAATGACCGGATTAGTTTTTGGCTGTCATCTGTCAAACGGAAGTATCACTATCAGAAAATGACAGAAGCTACATCTCACGGAGCTTGACTTGCAATATGTCATTTGAAAGCCCTTGAAAAACTGTATTCAGAACAGTTGGAAATATTTTCCTATCTGTTATCTGTCAAATTATAAAAAATGTCGAAGTCTGGAGCTTTGTCATTTAATTATTCAAAATCTATACGACAGATTTGAACCAAACTTGGCAGGAAGCAACATTACCAAAAAATCAAACTAGTGCTGAAGTTGGAGTTTCCCATCATTCACCAGCCGAGCGCTATGAATTTTCAAAGTTTGGCCTGGCCGAATTCAGCCGGGCTTGCCTGTTGCTCGAATTTTGGCCTATTCAATTTTTTTAGCAACCAGACCGGTACGTTTCTGTTACATTGACGTATCCATCGTGATCCCTGGTATCTATGTCAAAGTGACAAAATAATTATGGATACAGGCAGATCTCGGTGTGTTTCTTTTTATCGTTTAAGACAACAGTGTGCTCCGATCCTTTGTGTCTTCAAGTATCGTTTTGGGGGGCTCCGTGAACCCCCTTGTGTTTTCTGTAGCTTTAGCAACTCCAGTATGCCCATCCCGTTTTGGCGTATACCTACGTTCAATCTCGAATGTGTCCAGTTCCCTTGTATGATTCGGTACCAGGGCCCCATGTTTTCTTAATGCCGTTCAAAGCCCTGATGGGGCCTCCACTTGTGACTATCAGATTTTGCCGTTTCAGGCCAATCGACGCCGTTATGTCTTCTTGGGTTGGTTGAAGCTCTATGGTGTCTACGAGTGTCTTATGGAGTCCCACTGAGCTCCCCCTCGTCTTTTCAGTCTTCAGAACTATTGTGCCGTCAGGTGTGTTCCGGACCTGTCCTTTTCAAGGGCTCGAAGCTCCATTCCACATGCCGTTTGGGGCCCTGAAGTTCAAATAATAAGAACTCCCGCCAGGTATTCTATACTCGTGAACCGATTTCCACCAAATATTTTTTTAACAATCGGTAATTGGTTCTTGGATATTCTCAAACTATTTTTTGTCCAATCTTCTGAATTATTTTGGTTGAAAAACAACTTTCTCTCTATGGAACTAAATGTTCTGATGGATGAGGTTCTATAAAGCCTTGAACCTTGAACCGCAGTGCTTTATTGTGATGTGTGTATCCGAGTTAGTTTTCCTGGATGGTCGCTGGACTTGATCGATTTTTTATTCAGTTTTAAAATCGTTTGATATGTAATCGTGCAGATTGAACTGTTCTTCCAACAACTGTCCAACAATGATAACAGAATGCCGTCGCTCGGCTTGTCTACCCAAGCTCTAAATTGAAGATATAGGGTTGAAATTTGACACAAAGATGCGATGCAGTAAAAGTCCTTATCAAGTTTGTGTAATTTTATCATCATATCTAAAGTAGAAACAAAAATTTTAATACGAAACTAGCATTGCATTCTTGAGATATCATACAACAGTGAACTACCTAGTTCTGCCTTTGGATTAAGTATTTCATCATCTTGGACCTAACCTGTCATTTGTTCTGCCCGCTTAACAATGGATGCAGGATGCTCGCTAAACACTCAACTCAATAGAATTTTTTCATCAATTTCCAAATCGATTCCTCCACATCCCGAAGGGACACTTCGATCAAAATCATTACTGACGTCTCTGGATACCGCCGAGATACTTCATAATGCGATCGCGCAAAATAAACGGTTCTGCCACGATAACTACCAAATTGTTGATCGGATCAAATCGAAATCAGGTACGAAAGCGTAAGTTCAGCCTCGAATGACCTGATTAGACTTTGAGTGAATGATTTTGATCGAAAGTCCTCAGGTGGCACATTGCGTCTGGGCTTCTCTGCCCAAGCTCTAAATTGAAGATATAGAGTTAAAATTTGACACAGAGATGCCGTAAAAGTTCTCAATCAGGTTTGTGTAGTTTCATCATCATGTCTAAAGTAGAAACAAAAATATTAATGAGGAACCTGCATTGCATTCTTCAAATTCCGCAACAATTAGCTTCCTAGTTCTTCATACATTTGAAATATTCTATCACCTTGGAAACCTAACAACCTGTCATTTGTTCTGTCGGCCCAACAATGGATGCAGGATGCTCGCTAAACGCTCAACTCACTAAAAAATTTTCATCAATTTCCTAATTAAATCCTCCCCCTCCCGAAGGGACACTTCGATCAAAATCAATACTGACGTCCCTGGATACCGCCGGGAAAGTTTTGTGTCGCCCCACAATACTTAATATACGATCGCGCAAAATGAACGGTTCTGCCACGATATCTGAGTAATTGTTGGTCCGATCAAATCGGAATCAGGAACGGAAGCATAATTCAAGTCTGGAATGAGCTGATTGAACTATGGGTAAATAATTCTCACTGGAAGGCCCTCAGATGGCACATTGGGCTTGGACTTGTCTTCCCAAGCCCTAAATTGAAGATATAGATCTGAAATCTAACACACAGATGCAGTGAGGGTCCTAAATCAAGTTTGCCTAATTTGATCACGATGTCTGAACTAGAAACAAAAATTTAATAAGGAACCAGCAATGCTTTCTTGAGATTAGCAACAATTGGCTTCCTAGTTCTACCTTTCAAAATATTTCATCACCTTGGAAACCTAACAACCTGTTACTTGTTCTGTAGGCCCGACAATGGATGCAGGATGCTTGCTCAACGCCGAACTCAATTAAAAAATTCCATAGATTTCCAAATAGAATTCTCCCCCTCCCGAAGGGACACTTCGATCAAAATCATTACTGACGTCCCTGGATACCGCCGGGAAAGTTTTGTGTCGCCCCACAACAGATTTACTTAATATACGATCGCGCAAAATGAACGGTTCTGCCACGATATCTGTGTAATTGTTGGTCCGATCAAATCGGAATCAGGAACGGAAGCATAATTCAAGTCTGGAATGAGCTGATTGAACTATGGGTAAATAATTCTCACTGGAAGGCCCTCAGATGGCACATTGGGCTTGGACCTGTCTTCCCAAGCCCTAAATTGAAGATATAGATCTGAAATCTAACACACAGATGCAGTAAGGGTCCTAAATCAAGTTTGCCTAATTTGATCACGATGTCTGAACTAGAAACAAAAATTCAATAAGGAACCAGCAATGCTTTCTTGAGATTAGCAACAATTAGCTTCCTAGTTCTACCTTTCAAAATATTTCATCACCTTGGAAACCTAACAACCTGTTACTTGTTCTGTAGGCCCGACAATGGATGCAGGATGCTTGCTCAACGCCTAGCTCAATAAAAAAATTCCATAGATTCCCAAATAGAATTCTCCCCCTCCCGAAGGGACACTTCGATCAAAATCATTACTGCCGTCCCTGGATACCGCCGGGAAAGTTTTGTGTCGCCCCACAACAGATTTTACTTTCCCGGCCCCACCAACATGGAGGGAAAGTATTGTAATGGTGCAGAAAAAAAGTTTTGAGATTTCACCGGATATATCCATTTTGAGGTCCCCCAAGTCGATTAAGACCATTTCCGGAATGATGTCTGTCTGTGGGTGTGTGTGTGTGTGTGTGATCTTCCACGATAACTGCCGAACCGTTTATCCGATCGATTTGAAATTTGATATGCAGACATGGTTTCGCCCTGGAATGACCGGATTAGTTTTTGGCTGTCATCTGTCAAACAGAAGTGTCACTATCAGCAAATGACAGAAGCTACATCTCACGGAACTTGACTTGCGATATGTCATTTGAAAGCCCTTGAAGAACTGTATTCAGAACAGTTAAAAGTATTTTCCTACCTGTTACCTGTCAAATTATAAAAAATATCAAAGTCTGGAACTTTGCCATTTAATTATTCAAAATCTATAAGACAGATGTGAACCAAACCCGGCAGGAAGCAACATTACCAAAGAATCAAACTAATGCTGAAGTTGGAGTTTCCCACCGTTTTCCGGACAAGCGCTATGAATTTTCAAAGTTTGGCCTGGCCGAATTCAGCCGGGCTTGCCTGTTCCTCGATTTTTGGCCTATTCAATTTTTTTAGCAACATGGCAACCAAACCGGTAGGTAACTACGTTTGTGTTACGAATTGTATCAATGTCAAAGTGACAACATGAACGCTGTTCTCGGCAGGTTCTCGGTGTTTTCTTTTGTATCTTCTTGCATCATTTGAGGCAACAGTGCGAACCGATCCTTTGTGTTGTTTGCGGCTCCGTAAGCCCCCTTGTGTTTTCTGCAGCTTTAGCAACTTCAGTATGCCCATTCCATTGACGTATATGTACAAACTGTAATGTGTGCAGTTCCCTTATTTGATTCGGTACCAGGGCCCCATCCCCATGGTGTCTGCCGTTCAAGGCCCTGATGGGGCCCCCATCTGTGTCTATCAGATTTTACCGTTTCAGGCCAAAACTGCGGCCTTGTGTCTTCTTGGGTTCGTTGAAGCCCTTTAGGCTCCTGGTGTCTACGGGTGTCTCTTGAAGCCCCACTGAGCCCCCCTCTTTTTTTTTTTTTAGTTTTCAGAACTCTCGTGCCTTCAGGTGTGGTTCGGACCTAACTTCTTGATGGGTTCGAAGTCTCATTTCACGGGTCACCACTTGGGGGCCCTGAATTGCAATTAATTAGAACTCTGCCCCAGGTTTTCAATCCGCGACTGATTTTCACCAGTTATTTTTCAAACAATAATTTAGGTTGCATCATTGAAGGCAACAGTGCGCCCCGATTGATTGTGTCTTCAAGTGTTGTTTGGGGCTGCGTAAACCCCCTTGTGTGGAACTAGCATTGCATTCTTGAGATATCACAACAGTTAACTACCTCTAGTTCTACCTTTTGAATTATATCATCACCTTGTACCTACTTCATACTACACGATAACTTCCAAATTGTTGATCGGATTAAATCGAAATCAGGTACGAAAGCATAAGTTCAGCCTGGAATGACCTGATTAGACTTTGAGTAGATGATTTAGTTTGGAAGCCCTCAGATGGCACACTGGGTCTGGGCTTCTCTGCCCAAGCTCCAGATTAAAGATATAGAGTTGAAATTTGACACACAGATGCAGAAGGTTCTCAATCAAGTTTGTGTAATTTCATCATCATGTCTAAAGTAGAAACAACAATTTTTATGAGGAACCTGCGTTGCATTCTTCAGATTCCGCAACGAGTTCCGCAACAATTAGCTTCCTAGTTTTACCTTTCGATATATTTATCACCGTGGAAACCTAACAACCTGTCTTTTGTTCTGTAGGCCCAACAATGGATGCAGGATGCTCGCTAAACGCTCAACTCACTAGAACTTGTTCAATCAACTTCTCAATAAAATCCGACTTTCCCGAAGGGACGCCTGAATCAAACTCATTACTGACGTCTCTAGATACCGCCGGGAAAGTTTTGTGTCGCCCCACAACAGATTTACTTAATAATGCGATCGCGCAAATCAAACCGTTCTGCCACGATAACTACCAAATTATTGATCGGATTAAATCAAAATCAGGTACGAAAGCGTAAGTTCAGCCTGGAATGACCTGATTAGACTTTGGGTGAATGATTTTGATCAAAAGTCCTCAGGTGCCACATTGGGTTTGGGCTTGTCTGCTCAAGCTCTGAATTGAAGATAATAGAGTTGAAATTTGACACACAGATGCAGAAAGTTTTCAATCAAGCTTGTGTAATTTCGTCATCATGTTTGAAGTGGAAACAAAAATTTCAATGAGGAACCTGCATTGCATTTTTCAGATTCCGCAACAATTAGCTTCCTAGTTCTTCATACATTACGAATAATTTTATCACCTTGGAAACCTAAGAACCTGTCACTTGTTCTGTCGGCCCGACAATGGATGCAGGATGCTCGCTAAACGCTCAACTCATTAGAACTTTTTCAATCAACTTCTCAATTAAATCCCACTTTCCCGAAGGGACGCCTGAATCAAAATCCTCACTGACGTCCCTGGATACCGCCGGGAAAGTTTTGTGTCGCCCCACAACAGATTTTACTTTCCCGGCCCCCCACGAACTCGGAGGGAAAGTATTGTAATCGTGCAGAAAAAAAGTTTTGGGATTACGCCGGATATATCCATTTTGAGGTTTTTCAAGACGATTGAGACAATTTCCAGAATGATGTCTGTCCGTATGTGTGTGTGTATGTCTGTGATCTTCCACGATAACTGCCGAAACGTTGATCCGATCGACTAGAAACTTGGTATGCAGACGGGGTTTCACCCTGGAATGACCGGATTAGTTTTTGGCTGTCATCTGTTAAACAGAAGTGTCACTATCAGAAAATGACAGAAGCTACATCTCACGAAACTTGACTTGCAATATGTCATTCGAAAGCCCTTGAAAAACTGTATTCAGAACAGTTGAAAATATTTCCCTATCTGTTATCTGTCAAATTATAAAAAATGCCGAAGTCTGGAGCTTTGTCATTTAATTATTCAAAATCTATACGACAGATTTGAACCAAACTTGGCAGGAAGCAACATTACCAAAAAATCAAACTAGTGCTGAAGTTGGAGTTTCCCATCATTCACCAGCCGAGCGCTATGAATTTTCAAAGTTTGGCCTGGCCGAATTCAGCCGGGCTTGCCTGTTGCTCGAATTTTGGCCTATTCAATTTTTTTAGCAACCAGACCGGTACGTTTCTGTTACATTGACGTATCCATCGTGATCCCTGGTATCTATGTCAAAGTGACAAAATAATTATGGATACAGGCAGATCTCGGTGTGTTTCTTTTTATCGTTTAAGACAACAGTGTGCTCCGATCCTTTGTGTCTTCAAGTATCGTTTTGGGGGGCTCCGTGAACCCCCTTGTGTTTTCTGTAGCTTTAGCAACTCCAGTATGCCCATCCCGTTTTGGCGTATACCTACGTTCAATCTCGAATGTGTCCAGTTCCCTTGTATGATTCGGTACCAGGGCCCCATGTTTTCTTAATGCCGTTCAAAGCCCTGATGGGGCCTCCACTTGTGACTATCAGATTTTGCCGTTTCAGGCCAATCGACGCCGTTATGTCTTCTTGGGTTGGTTGAAGCTCTATGGTGTCTACGAGTGTCTTATGGAGTCCCACTGAGCTCCCCCTCGTCTTTTCAGTCTTCAGAACTATTGTGCCGTCAGGTGTGTTCCGGACCTGTCCTTTTCAAGGGCTCGAAGCTCCATTCCACATGCCGTTTGGGGCCCTGAAGTTCAAATAATAAGAACTCCCGCCAGGTATTCTATACTCGTGAACCGATTTCCACCAAATATTTTTTTAACAATCGGTAATTGGTTCTTGGATATTCTCAAACTATTTTTTGTCCAATCTTCTGAATTATTTTGGTTGAAAAACAACTTTCTCTCTATGGAACTAAATGTTCTGATGGATGAGGTTCTATAAAGCCTTGAACCTTGAACCGCAGTGCTTTATTGTGATGTGTGTATCCGAGTTAGTTTTCCTGGATGGTCGCTGGACTTGATCGATTTTTTATTCAGTTTTAAAATCGTTTGATATGTAATCGTGCAGATTGAACTGTTCTTCCAACAACTGTCCAACAATGATAACAGAATGCCGTCGCTCGGCTTGTCTACCCAAGCTCTAAATTGAAGATATAGGGTTGAAATTTGACACAAAGATGCGATGCAGTAAAAGTCCTCATCAAGTTTGTGTAATTTTATCATCATATCTAAAGTAGAAACAAAAATTTTAATACGAGACTAGCATTGCATTCTTGAGATATCATACAACAGTGAACTAGCTAGTTCTGCCTTTGGATTAAGTATTTCATCACCTTGGACCTAACCTGTCATTTGTTCTGTTCGTTTAACAATGGATGCAGGATGCTTGCTAAACGCTCAACTCAATAGAATTTTTTCATTAATTTTTAAATCGATTCCTCCCCCTCCCGAAGGGACACTTCGATCAAAATCATTACTGACGTCCCTGGATACCGCCGGGAAAGTTTTGTGTCGCCCCACAACAGATTTACTTAATATACGATCGCGCAAATTGAACGGTTCTGCCACGATATCTGTGTAATTGTTGGTCCGATCAAATCGGAATCAGGAACGGAAGCATAATTCAAGTCTGGAATGAGCTGATTGAACTATGGGTAAATAATTCTCACTGGAAGGCCCTCAGATGGCACATTGGGCTTGGACCTGTCTTCCCAAGCCCTAAATTGAAGATATAGATCTGAAATCTAACACAGAGATGCAGTAATGGTCCTAAATCAAGTTTGCCTAATTTGATCACGATGTCTGAACTAGAAACAAAAATTTAATAAGGAACCAGCAATGCTTTCTTGAGATAAGCAACAATTAGCTTCCTAGTTCTACCTTTCAAAATATTTCATCACCTTGGAAACCTAACAACCTGTTACTTGTTCTGTAGGCCCGACAATGGATGCAGGATGCTTGCTCAACGCCTAATTCAATAAAAAAATTCCATAGATTCCCAAATAGAATTCTCCCCCTCCCGAAGGGACACTTCAATCAAAATCATTACTGACGTCCCTGGATACCGCCGGGAAAGTTTTGTGTCGCCCCACAACAGATTTACTTCATATGCGATCGCGCAAAATAAACGGTCCTGCCACGATAATTACCGAATTGTTGATCGGATCAAACCGAAATAAGGTACGAAAGCATAAGTTCAGCCTGGAATGACCTGATTAGACTTTGGGTGGATGATTTTGATCGAAAGTCCTCAGGTGACACATTGCGTCTGGGCTTGTCTGCCCAAGCTCTAAATTGAAGATATAGAGTTGAAATTTGACACAGAGATGCCGTAAAAGTTCTCAATCAGGTTTGTGTAGTTTCATCATCATGTCTAAAGTAGAAACAAAAATTTTAATGAGGAACCTGCATTGCATTTTTCAAATTCCGCAACAATTAGCTTCCTAGTTCTTCATACATTTGAAATATTCTATCACCTTGGAAACCTAACAACCTGTCATTTGTTCTGTCGGCCCAACAATGGATGCAGGATGCTCGCTAAACGCTCAACTCACTAAAAAAATTTCATCAATTTCCTAATTAAATCCTCCCCCTCCCGAAGGGACACTTCGATCAAAATCAGGCCCGACAATGGATGCAGGATGCTTGCTCAACGCCTAACTCAATAAAAAAATTCCATAGATTTCTAAATAGAATTCTCCCCCTCCCGAAGGGACACTTCGATCAAAATCATTACTGACGTCCCTGGATACCGCCGGGAAAGTTTTGTGTCGCCCCACAACAGATTTTACTTTTCCGGCCCGTCCAAGGGAAAGTTATGTAATGATGCAGGATGCAGGAAAAACGTTCTGACACGATAGCTGCCGAACCGATAGTCTGATCGACTTGAAATTTGGTATACAGACAGGGTCTTGCTGTTGAATGAGCTGATTAGTTTTTGACTGACATCTGTCAAACGGAAGTGTCACTATCAAAAAATGACAGAAGCTATATCTCACAGAACTTGACTTGCAAAATTCCGTTTGAAAGCCCATGAAAAACTGTATTTAGAACAGTTGAAAATTGTGCCCTGTCTGTCACCTGTCAAAAAATAAAAAATGTCAAAGTTCAAAACTTTACCATTCAATTGTTCAAAATCTATCCGATGAATTGGGACCAAATTTGGCAGGAAGCAACAAAGCATAAGAGTCAAATTAAGTCTGCAGTTGCAATTTTCCCCTATTTTTCCATCGGGCGTTATGAATTTCCAAAATTTCTCCTAGCCGTTGCCACTCGAGAGAACGACTCACCCGGATTTCCACCAGGATGACTCGCTTTTGATGCGTCACTCCACTCAAAAACTCATTCCTGCACGAGGATCGACTTTTTTCGAAAAATTTCGACTGATATCGGAAGTAGATTGAACTGGGCGGCTTGTGGATATATTTTTAAAATCGACACAGCTTCGGTTTTCCGACGGTAATTTTTTCAATAACAAATTTACATATTCCGTGAATTTGAAAAAACAGCAGCGTAAACTTCAACATGCGGTGAGCCACACGAAATATTCATTTTAGGTGCAGACATGCTGCGAATGAAAGTTAGGGAAAAGACTGAATTAATTTTTGGAGAAAAAATTTCCAAAATCGGACTAACGGTTTCCAAGTTTTCCTCTCTGGAAAAACTGGAAATTTTCCAACTTTTTATTCCGTGAACAGATTTCTACCATTTGTTTTTGAAGAATAGATAACTGGTTCTTGAACATTTCCCAATAATTTCTCTCCAATTTCCCGGGAATTTTCCTACTGAAAATATAAAGCCGCTCATGCGATCGTGCAAATTAAGCGGTTCTGCCACGATAATTACCGAATTATTGATTCGATCAAATCGAAATCAGGTACGAAAGCATAAGTTCAGCCTGGAATGACCTGATTAGATTTTAGGTAGATGATTTTGATCGGAAGCCTTCAGGTGACACATTGAGTCTGGGCTTGTCTGGATATAGCATTGCATTCTTCAAATTTCGCAACAATTGTCTTCTTCCTAGTTCTACCTTTCGAAATATTTCATCACCATGGAAACCTAAGAACCTGTCACTTGTTCTGTAGGCCCAACAATGGATGCAGAATGATCGCGTAACGCACAACTGAGTAAAATATTTTCATCAATTTCCGAATGAGGTCCAACCTTCCCGAAGGGACACTTCAATCAAAATCATTACTGACGTCCCTGGATACCGCCGGGAAAGTTTTGTGTCGCCCCACAACAGATTCACTTCATAATGCGATCGCGCAAAATAAACGGTTCTGCCACGATAACTACCAAATTGTTGATCGGATCAAATCGATATCAGGTACAAAAACAAGTTCAGCCTGGAATGACCTGATTAGACTTTGGGTGGATGATTTTGATCGGAAGTCCTCAGGTGGCACATCGGGTCTGGACTTGTCTGCCCAAGCCTCTAAATTGAAGATATAGAGTTGAAATTTGACACACAGATGCAAAAAGTTTTCAGTCAAGTTTGTGTAATTTCATCATCATGTCTAAAGTAGGAACAAAAATTTTAATAAGGAACTAGCATTTTATTCTTGAGATATCACAACAGTTAGCTTCCTAGTTCTACCTTTCGAAATATTTCATCACCGTGGAAACCTGAGAGCCTGTCATTTGTTCTGTCGGCCCGACAATGGATGCAGGATGCTCGCTAAACGCTCAACTCACTGGAACTTTTCCAATCAACTTCTTAATTAAATCCCACCTTCCCGAAGGGACACTTGAATCAAAATCATCACTGACGTCCCTGGATACCGCCGGGGAAGTTTTGTGTCGCCCCACAACAGATTTACTTAATATACGATCGCGCAAAATGAACGGTTCTGCCACGATATCTGTGTAATTGTTGGTCCGATCGAATCGGAATCAGGAACGGAAGCATAATTCAAGTCTGGAATGAGCTGATTGAACTATGGGTAAATAATTCACACTGGAAGGCCCGCAGATGGCACATTGGGCTTGGACCTGTCTTCCCAAGCCCTGAATTGAAGATATAGACTTGAAATCTAACACACAGATGCAGTAAGGGTCCTGAATCAAGTTTGCCTAATTTGATAACGATGTCTGAACTAGAAACAAAAATTAATTAAGGAACCAGCAATGCTTTCTTGAGATTCAGCAACAATTAGCTTCCTAGTTCTACCCTTCAGAATATTTCATCACCTTGGAAACCTAACAACCTGTTACTTGTTCTGTAGGCCCGACAATGAATGCAGGATGCTTGCTCAACGTCCAACTCAATAAAAAAATTCCATAGATTTCCAAATGGAATTCTCCCCCTCCCGAAGGGACACTTCGATCAAAATCATTACTGACGTCCCTGGATACCGCCGGGAAAGTTTTGTGTCGCCCCACAACAGATTTACTTCATAATGCGATCGCGCAAATTAAACAGTTCTGCCACGATAACTACCAAATTGTTGATCGGATTAAATCGAAATCAGGTACGAAAGCGTAAGTTCAGCCTGGAATGACCTGATTAGACTTTGGGTGAATGATTTTGATCGAAAGTCCTCAGGTGCCACATTGGGTCTGGGCTTGTTTGCTCAAGCTCTAAATTGGAGATAATAGAGTTGAAAACTGACACACAGATGTAGAAAGTTTTCAATCAAATTTGTGTAATTTCGTCATCATGTCTGAAGTAGAAACAAAAATTTAAATGAGGAACCTGCCTTGCATTCTTCAGATTCCACAACAATAAGCTTCCTAGTTCTTCATACATTACGAATAATTTTATCACCTTGGAAACCTAAGAACCTGTCACTTGTTCTGTCGGCCCGACAATGGACGCAGGATGCTCGCTAAACGCTCAACTCACTAGAACTTTTTCAATCAACTTCTCAATTAAATCCCACTTTCCCGAAGGGACGCCTGAATCAAAATCATTACTGACGTCCCTGGATACCGCCGGGAAAGTTTTGTGTCGCCCCACAACAGATTTTACTTTCCCGGCCCGTCCAAGGGAAAGTTATGTAATGATGCAGGATGCAGGAAAAACGTTCTGACACGATAGCTGCCGAACCGATAGTCTGATCAACTTGAAATTTGGTATACAGACAGGGTCTCGCTGTTAAATGAGCTGATTAGTTTTTGGCTGTCATCTGTCAAACGGAAGTGTCACTATCAAAAAATGACAGAAGCTATATCTCACAGAACTTGATTTGCAAAAAGCCGTTTGAAAGCCCATGAAAAACTGTATTCAGAATGGTTAAAAATATTGCCCTTTCTGTCATCTGTCAAAAAATAAAAAATGTCAAAGTTCAAAACTTTACCATTCAATTATTCAAAATCTATCCGATGAATTGGGACCAAATTTGGCAGGAAGCAACAAAACATGAGAGTCAAATGAAGTCCGCAGTTGCAATATTCCACCATTTTCCCGTCGGGCGTTATGAATTTTCAAAATTTCTCCTAGCCGTTGCCACCCGAGAGAACGACTCACCCGGATTTCCACCAGGATGACTCGCTTTTGATGCAGCACTCCACTCAAAAATTCATTCCTGCTCGAGGATCGACTTTTTTCGAAAAATTTCAACTGATATCGGAAGTAGATTGAACTGGGCGTCTTGTAGATCTATTTTTAAAATCGACACTGCTTCGGTTTTCCGACGGTAATTTTTTCAATAACAAATTTGCACATTCCGTGAATTTGAAAAAACTGCAGCGTAAACTTCAACATGCGGTGAGACACACGAAATATTCATTTTAGGTGCAGACATGCTGCGAATGAAAGTTGGAGAAAAGACTGAATTAATTTTTGAAGGGAAAATTTTCAAAATCGGATCAACGGTTTTCAAGTTTTCCTCTCTGGAAAAACTGGAAATTTTCCAACTTTTTATTCCGTGAACAGATTTCTACCATTTGTTTTTGAAGAATAGATAACTGGTTCTTGAACATTTTCCAATAATTTCTCTCCAATTTCCCGGAAATTTTCCTACTGAAAATATAAAACCGCTTATGCGATCGTGCAAATTGAGCGGTCTGCCACGATAATTACCGAATTATTGATCCGATCAAATCGAAATCAGGAACGGAAGCATAATTCAAGTCTGGAATGAGCTGATTAGACTTTGGATGGATGATTTTGATCGGAAGTCCTCAGCTGGCACATTGAGTCTGAGCTTGTCTGGATACAGCATTGCATTCTTCAAATTTCGCAACAATTGTCTTCTTCCTAGTTCTACCTTTCGAAATATTTCATCACCATGGAAACCTAAGAACCTGTCACTTGTTCTGTAGGCCCAACAATGGATGCAGAATGATCGCGTAACGCACAACTGAGTAAAATGTTTTCATCAATTTCCGAATTAAGTCCCACCCTCCCGAAGGGACACTTCGATCAAAATCATTACTGACGTCCCTGGATACCGCCGGGAAAGTTTTGTGTCGCCCCACAACAGATTTTACTTTCCCGGCCCCCCACGAACTCGGAGGGAAAGTATTGTAATCGTGCAGAAAAAAAGTTTTGGGATTACGCCGGATATATCCATTTTGAGGTTTTTCAAGACGATTGAGACTATTTCCAGAATGATGTTTGTCCGTTAGTGTGTATGTGTGTATGTCTGTGATCTTCCACGATAACTGCCGAAACGTTGATCCGATCGACTTGAAACTTGGTATGCATACGGGGTTTCACCCTGGAATGACCGGATTAGTTTTTGGCTGTCATCTGTCAAACGGAAGTATCACTATCAGAAAATGACAGAAGCTACATCTCACGGAGCTTGACTTGCAATATGTCATTTGAAAGCCCTTGAAAAACTGTATTCAGAACAGTTGGAAATATTTTCCTATCTGTTATCTGTCAAATTATAAAAAATGTCGAAGTCTGGAGCTTTGTCATTTAATTATTCAAAATCTATACGACAGATTTGAACCAAACTTGGCAGGAAGCAACATTACCAAAAAATCAAACTAGTGCTGAAGTTGGAGTTTCCCATCATTCACCAGCCGAGCGCTATGAATTTTCAAAGTTTGGCCTGGCCGAATTCAGCCGGGCTTGCCTGTTGCTCGAATTTTGGCCTATTCAATTTTTTTAGCAACCAGACCGGTACGTTTCTGTTACATTGACGTATCCATCGTGATCCCTGGTATCTATGTCAAAGTGACAAAATAATTATGGATACAGGCAGATCTCGGTGTGTTTCTTTTTATCGTTTAAGACAACAGTGTGCTCCGATCCTTTGTGTCTTCAAGTATCGTTTTGGGGGGCTCCGTGAACCCCCTTGTGTTTTCTGTAGCTTTAGCAACTCCAGTATGCCCATCCCGTTTTGGCGTATACCTACGTTCAATCTCGAATGTGTCCAGTTCCCTTGTATGATTCGGTACCAGGGCCCCATGTTTTCTTAATGCCGTTCAAAGCCCTGATGGGGCCTCCACTTGTGACTATCAGATTTTGCCGTTTCAGGCCAATCGACGCCGTTATGTCTTCTTGGGTTGGTTGAAGCTCTATGGTGTCTACGAGTGTCTTATGGAGTCCCACTGAGCTCCCCCTCGTCTTTTCAGTCTTCAGAACTATTGTGCCGTCAGGTGTGTTCCGGACCTGTCCTTTTCAAGGGCTCGAAGCTCCATTCCACATGCCGTTTGGGGCCCTGAAGTTCAAATAATAAGAACTCCCGCCAGGTATTCTATACTCGTGAACCGATTTCCACCAAATATTTTTTTAACAATCGGTAATTGGTTCTTGGATATTCTCAAACTATTTTTTGTCCAATCTTCTGAATTATTTTGGTTGAAAAACAACTTTCTCTCTATGGAACTAAATGTTCTGATGGATGAGGTTCTATAAAGCCTTGAACCTTGAACCGCAGTGCTTTATTGTGATGTGTGTATCCGAGTTAGTTTTCCTGGATGGTCGCTGGACTTGATCGATTTTTTATTCAGTTTTAAAATCGTTTGATATGTAATCGTGCAGATTGAACTGTTCTTCCAACAACTGTCCAACAATGATAACAGAATGCCGTCGCTCGGCTTGTCTACCCAAGCTCTAAATTGAAGATATAGGGTTGAAATTTGACACAAAGATGCGATGCAGTAAAAGTCCTTATCAAGTTTGTGTAATTTTATCATCATATCTAAAGTAGAAACAAAAATTTTAATACGAAACTAGCATTGCATTCTTGAGATATCATACAACAGTGAACTACCTAGTTCTGCCTTTGGATTAAGTATTTCATCATCTTGGACCTAACCTGTCATTTGTTCTGCCCGCTTAACAATGGATGCAGGATGCTCGCTAAACACTCAACTCAATAGAATTTTTTCATCAATTTCCAAATCGATTCCTCCACATCCCGAAGGGACACTTCGATCAAAATCATTACTGACGTCTCTGGATACCGCCGAGATACTTCATAATGCGATCGCGCAAAATAAACGGTTCTGCCACGATAACTACCAAATTGTTGATCGGATCAAATCGAAATCAGGTACGAAAGCGTAAGTTCAGCCTCGAATGACCTGATTAGACTTTGAGTGAATGATTTTGATCGAAAGTCCTCAGGTGGCACATTGCGTCTGGGCTTCTCTGCCCAAGCTCTAAATTGAAGATATAGAGTTAAAATTTGACACAGAGATGCCGTAAAAGTTCTCAATCAGGTTTGTGTAGTTTCATCATCATGTCTAAAGTAGAAACAAAAATATTAATGAGGAACCTGCATTGCATTCTTCAAATTCCGCAACAATTAGCTTCCTAGTTCTTCATACATTTGAAATATTCTATCACCTTGGAAACCTAACAACCTGTCATTTGTTCTGTCGGCCCAACAATGGATGCAGGATGCTCGCTAAACGCTCAACTCACTAAAAAATTTTCATCAATTTCCTAATTAAATCCTCCCCCTCCCGAAGGGACACTTCGATCAAAATCAATACTGACGTCCCTGGATACCGCCGGGAAAGTTTTGTGTCGCCCCACAATACTTAATATACGATCGCGCAAAATGAACGGTTCTGCCACGATATCTGAGTAATTGTTGGTCCGATCAAATCGGAATCAGGAACGGAAGCATAATTCAAGTCTGGAATGAGCTGATTGAACTATGGGTAAATAATTCTCACTGGAAGGCCCTCAGATGGCACATTGGGCTTGGACTTGTCTTCCCAAGCCCTAAATTGAAGATATAGATCTGAAATCTAACACACAGATGCAGTGAGGGTCCTAAATCAAGTTTGCCTAATTTGATCACGATGTCTGAACTAGAAACAAAAATTTAATAAGGAACCAGCAATGCTTTCTTGAGATTAGCAACAATTGGCTTCCTAGTTCTACCTTTCAAAATATTTCATCACCTTGGAAACCTAACAACCTGTTACTTGTTCTGTAGGCCCGACAATGGATGCAGGATGCTTGCTCAACGCCGAACTCAATTAAAAAATTCCATAGATTTCCAAATAGAATTCTCCCCCTCCCGAAGGGACACTTCGATCAAAATCATTACTGACGTCCCTGGATACCGCCGGGAAAGTTTTGTGTCGCCCCACAACAGATTTACTTAATATACGATCGCGCAAAATGAACGGTTCTGCCACGATATCTGTGTAATTGTTGGTCCGATCAAATCGGAATCAGGAACGGAAGCATAATTCAAGTCTGGAATGAGCTGATTGAACTATGGGTAAATAATTCTCACTGGAAGGCCCTCAGATGGCACATTGGGCTTGGACCTGTCTTCCCAAGCCCTAAATTGAAGATATAGATCTGAAATCTAACACACAGATGCAGTAAGGGTCCTAAATCAAGTTTGCCTAATTTGATCACGATGTCTGAACTAGAAACAAAAATTTAATAAGGAACCAGCAATGCTTTCTTGAGATTAGCAACAATTAGCTTCTTAGTTCTACCTTTCAAAATATTTCATCACCTTGGAAACCTAACAACCTGTTACTTGTTCTGTAGGCCCGACAATGGATGCAGGATGCTTGCTCAACGCCTAACTCAATAAAAAAATTCCATAGATTTCCAAATAGAATTCTCCCCCTCCCGAAGGGACACTTCGATCAAAATCATTACTGGCGTCCCTGGATACCGCCGGGAAAGTTTTGTGTCGCCCCACAACAGATTTACTTAATATACGATCGCGCAAAATGAACGGTTCTGCCACGATATCTGTGTAATTGTTGGTCCGATCAAATCGGAATCAGGAACGGAAGCATAATTCAAGTCTGGAATGAGCTGATTGAACTATTGGTAAATAATTCTCACTGGAAGGCCCTCAGATGGCACATTGGGCTTGGACCTGTCTTCCCAAGCCCTAAATTGAAGATATAGATCTGAAATCTAACAAACAGATGCAGTAAGGGTCCTGAATCAAGTTTGCCTAATTTGATCACGATGTCTGAACTAGAAACAAAAATTTAATAAGGAACCAGCAATGCTTTCTTGAGATTAGCAACAATTAGCTTCCTAGTTCTACCTTTCAAAATATTTCATCACCTTGGAAACCTAACAACCTGTTACTTGTTCTGTCGGCTCGACAATGGATGCAGGATGCTCGCTAAACGCTCAACTCACTGGAACTTTTCCAATCAACTTCTCCATCAAGTCTCATTTTCCCGAAGGGACGCTTAGATCAAAATCATACTGACGTCCTTGGATACCGCCGGGAAAGTTTTGTGTCGCCCCACAACAGATTTGCTAAATATTTCAACATGAAATCAAGCCCTGAAAACCGTTCTTCTTGCACACAGCCTTGGATATCTTAGGATAGATATCGATGGTGAAGAACAGCAACCTTCTATGTCACCGTTTGCAGAAATTCAGCAAGCTCCTATGTCAAAAAAGGGTACTTTTCAGGAAGAACAAAATTGTATTTTAAACGTGATGTACTATATTTCCTTCCATTTTAGGTAGAAATGATATTCACCATAAATTAAGGTGACATAATGGGATATGTAATTAGATTTTATCCACTAGATTTGGCTATAAAACGTGAAATAGATGATTTTGTCAGCAATATATTGATGATTTTTGCAGAATAGAAGCTTTATAGCAGCTTTTTTGTCTGACATAGAAGGCTATATTCCATCTTGTCGTTGAAATTTTGTGTCACAACCTTCCATCTTTGACATAAAAGGTCAAATCTTCTGCCTTGTCATCGTATTTTTTGCAAAAACCTTCTTTGTCTGACATAGAAGGTTGATATTTTGCACTTGACATACGAATTATCAGTCTTAATTGGAATCGGAAGTTTTGTAAGTCGATTAAAGGCTGGAGTGTCGATCGTTTGATTCACTATTTTCAACTTTGCTAAAATTGACATAAGTGGTTGTCGATTTTCAGCACATGGTGACATAAGAGGTTGCTGTTCTTTGCCATCGATATACAGCTTTGAGGTGGTTCCATAATTGATAGTATCGTAAACGGAAACAAAAAACGGGACTGTAGTGGACCTGTAGCGCAATGCGTGAAGGATTGTTGAAAACGTTTTAAACTGCGGTACATGGTATTTGATAACTTTGATCTTTATAAAGCGAGATTCATCGAAGTGAAGGGAGATTTGAAAGGAGATATTTTCAGCAAATTTCAAAAATGACCATAAAGGACCGGTCATTCACCGGACATTTATGCCAGTCATTATTACTTTTAGAAATGATCGGTCATTTGCCTTTACTGAAAAAAAACTTGTCTTTAAAATTTCGAGGATCTGTGCAAAACCGACCGAGAAAGGATTCTATGAAAATGAATCGTTTCACTTTTTGTCTTGTCTCACATCGCATTTCGTGACGCACCCTGTTATTCACATGGAAATTCAAGACACATTGAGGATTTTTTTCCGGTTTAGTCTGTCCAAAGCAGTTTACTGAAATCTCATTAAATAACAAAAACCAGAGGAAGAGAAGTCTCATTCTTCCATCCTCAATATCTCGAAAAAGATGAGCCCAAAACATCCTTGAAATCTTTATGACTAATCTTCTTTCAAAACTGAATGTTTGACTCTGGACCGCAAGTTCTGGGAGACCTGTATACCCAGTGACTAGCACCTACCTGAACTGTTTTCAAATCGTTTTCGATTCTTCAGGGAAATGTAGTAATACTTCCATTATGCGTTAAACAGGCACAAAACATTTGTACGAAAAAAGTAACAAGAAAAACGGAAAACCATCTGGATTATAATAGCGGTCCTTCCCGATCACAATGATAGGATCTTACAATAAACCACAAAACATTTCCAAGAACTCGAGGTACCCACTCGCACCATAAAAGGGCAAGTACCTAGCTGAAAGGGCACTTGATGTTCCAATTTACGGTTTACTTGCTATAACAATAATACTAATGTATCTTCTACCTGAATATCCTCATTTGTTCCTTTCCAAGAAACAGGACCAGCTCTACCTGCTTCAAGAGCTATAAGAGTAGACCAGTTCAGACTTCAGTGTTAAGTTATTCAGTGATAGTCCAGCAACACAGTCCTCTGTATAAAACGTTCGAACATCACACAGCAATAAAATAAAATGACGTCGATAGAATCTCCAACTAGTGCGGTATCCAGTGACCAAAATGACTGGACGAAGAAGTTGGAGAACATCGAACTGAACGATCTCAAAACGGAGTGCACGTTTGCCGTCGGGGGCTATTCCCACGTGTCGGTAGTGCACGTAGACCGTTTTCCGGGTGCATCTTTTGCCTTGAAAACCATCAAAAAGGCTTCGATCACAGATTCGGAAGAACGTGAGATGGTTTTGACCGAGAAGAAGATCCTGAGCGAAATTCACAGTGACTTCGTCGTCAAGTTATACAAGACATTCAAGGACAAAAAGTGCTTGTATCTTCTGACGGAGTATTTGCCTGGTGGAGACGTCTTCGATTTGATCCCAGTGTCAGAAAGTGCGGCCAAATTCTACATTGCCTGCGTAGTGGAAGCGCTTGATTACCTGCACAAGCGAAACATTGTCCACAACGACATCAAGTCCTCAAATGTAGTGCTGGATGCAGATGGCTACGCCAAACTTATCGATTTCGGTTTCGCCATGCAACTGGAAGAAAATCAAAAATCGTACGATAATTCCTGGGGCACACCCGCTTATCTACCACCCGAGGTTGCCTGGCAATGCCTGGATGAAGACGATGTTCCCGAGGACGATGGACGAGACAGGGCGAGTGACCTTTGGGCACTGGGAGTCCTCCTCTTCGAGCTTCTCCAAGGAAATAATCCTTTCGATCCCGACGATACGGATGACGCTGATTTAATTCTCACCAACGTCACCAGAGGGTTTGATTCGATTCAGTTTTCAAAAGAACACTTCTCCGAAGATGCCGAAGACTTGGTTCGAAACCTCTGCACGGAAGAAGCAGTTCTCAGACTGGGATATGAAACGATCGACGAGATACGGGAGCATCGGTGAGTTATAAAGAAGACTTGGTCATCATTCTTAATAATTTTTTTTTGTAAAAATTTCCAGATGGTTCAATGGCTTCAATTGGAACAAGCTGCGAGACAGGACGATGGTACCGCCAATAGTTCCTGAAGTCATGACGCCAGTGGAGATTCAAGACAAAGAAGAAGTTTCAGATCCTGGATCGGACGCAGAAGAGGATGCGTCTGATTGGGACAAAAACTTTTAATATCGTTAAACATCATTATAAAGCGGTATTAGTAGTAACTATAGTCATGAAAAGTGTAAATGTATGTATCATTCTATGAATTAATTCTACTTACTGACTTCTCATTCTGTAGTTATGTAGAAATAGTTAAGTAATTATTCGGTTGAATCGAGATGGATCAGAGAATTCAATTAATTTTTGTAAATAACAATTTTGAATAAAGATAATTATGTAAATACCGAGGTAAATACCTATATAAAAGTTTCTTCTTAATTTCAAGTAGATGCCTACTTATCGGTAAGGAAAATCATGACCTGAATTGGGAAAAGCCTAGCATGTTGAGTAAGCACTTATCCTTAAAAACAAAAATATCCAAGAAAAATATGTTTCCAGCTTTGACATTATGCAGCTGAAAGTGCGTTTTCCTCAGCGATGAATACTGAAAAAATCGAAAAAGGCTTTGTCATGTTTGGGATGGATGATGACTGGCTGATTGAGTAACAACTAAATTTTCGTCAAGCTCTTCTCTAAAACGGAACCTCGAATGTATAATTACAAGTTTGCGGTGCGGGCACTTTGACAATTGAGAGGCAAAGGTTCGAACACACTCGAACACGCTCGAACAAATAAGCAAGCAAGAAACGCCCCAGGAGATGAATTGAAACTTATTGGAATTCGACTGCCGAGCCACCATCAACAATGTTTCAAAAACTCTCAAATGCTTCGTCACACCAACTCAGTCAAATTTAAATGTCCTGGGCTTGGACTGGATTGAGGCATTCAATTTGGCAGATCAAACCATCAATAGTTTGTGCAAACAGGTGACGAAATTGAATTCAATAGATGAAATCTTGAATAAATTTCCAGACGTATTCAATCCTGACTTGGGCCCGAGCTTGGGCCTATGCACGAAAACGAAAACATCATTGCTATTGAAACCCTCGTTGAAACCAAACAGCCAACCAGTCTTCAGACCCAGACGACCAGTGGCATAAGCAATACTTCCACAGCTGGATAGTGAGCTGCAAAGGATGGAAAACGCAGAGGGATTATTGAGAAGGTGGAATAATCAGAATGGGCGGCGCCAATAGTCGTGGTCAGAAAGAAGAGTGGCAGTATTCAAGTGTGCGCTGATTTCTCAACGGGTTTGAATAGCGCGCTGGAGCTTCACAGACATCCATTTCCCCTACCAGAAACAATTTTTGCGGGAATGACTAATTGCGCAATTTTTATAGTCAGTCGGATCTCTCCGATACGTATCTACAAGTTGAAGTTGAAGAAGAATCAAGAAAATCCCTGACGATCAGCACGCACAGGGGATCATTTAAATTCGCCCGACTTCCCGCAGGTATCAAATCGGCACCTGGAATTTTCCAACTGATCATGGACGCTATGATAGCCGGAGTCCCAAGAGTACAGCCGTCCAAAATTCCCGATGAGTGCTTGAAGATTTTTCATCAGCGAAAAGAGTAACTCTCCATTCTCCAAGATGCCATCTTATTCATGGAAAGAATGGTAATCCCAAAGAAGTTCCACACCAAAATTCTGCAAGAATTGCATAAGGGTCATCAGGGGATAGAATAACGGATGAAATCGTTAGCAAGATCGAGCGTCTACTGGCCGAATATCGATAAGGACATCGAGACACGCGTCAAGAGCTGTTCAAGATGCATGGAAGCAGCTAATAAAACTTCAGTTTGAGTACCGCTAGAGCCGTGGCCGGTACCTGAGAAGCCATGGCAACGAGTCCACATTAATTATGCGGTACCGATCGACAAGGAGTATGACCTGATTGTGGTACACGCGTACTCTAAATGGCCGGAAGTTCTTCCAACACGCAGCATTACTGCACAGCAAAGTGTCAACTTGTTGGAGCGGATTTTTCCTACGTTCGGACTCCCAGAGGTATTGGTCTCCGACGACGGAACTCAGTTCGTTGCGGAAAACTTCAGAGACTTCTGTATCTTAAATGGAATCAACCACCTGCGCACACCACCATATCTCTTTCTCTATATCTCTCTTTATCTCTTTCATTTTGTTCTAATAAACAACTTTGTTGAGAAGAAAACGACACAAGTTTTAATGTATGTGGTTTGAATAGCTCAAAGATCAAAGAAGGAAAATTCAGTTAAAACTTGAAGTGCATAAATCTTTCAAAAATAGAACATAGGTACATTTTATCAAGTAGGTGTCGTTCAGATAATCACCTAGATGATGATATCGAGCCGCCTTGGCCAGCTATCTTCAAAAGTTTCGTTAGTGGGTAGTCTGTGACAGTGATAGGTATTTAACTTTCACAGATTTTTTTTTGTTTTGCGCTCGAAGTCATAGGGGGATTGGGGATCAGATCTTTCTCCTCCTAGTCAAAGCCTTGGAGAGCGTCTCTCCCTTCATTCCTACCTACTATTCATGTACCGGATTCCATTAAAAACATTCCTAAATAAAATAAGAACGGACTTTTCTATTTAATTAGATTGTGTAACGTCTAACGGCCCGTCTAACGTCTAACTGGGTGTTTCGGAGCCAAAAGCTGATTTTCACGTCTGATAATATTAGACGTATGGAATGTTTTTTCAAGATAAGAACAAAGATCTCAAAAAATTGTGCTTCCGGCACACAGCTCCGGACATCTCGGGATATGCAATAGGTACAGTCTTACCGCGGTTTCGTAGTTGACGGGATGGTGAACGGGAACGCAAACGAGACCACAGTGAACGTCAGTGCTGTAAAAGATGAAACGGCTTTTTCTTCCGGTCTTTCCCCTTCTTATGTATTCATAATAAGTTCATTCAAAATTTCGGAATTGAGGTAGGCTGTGACCTGGTCAAATTTCAGGGTGTCAAGCTGCTTTCGACCAGGGCACAGCCTACCTCAATCCCGAATTTTGTTGATCGCATGGTACTTCATTCGACAGAAATGTCCAAAACATATGGCGGCGGTAGTCGGTAGTCGAGTGGCTTAGGTGATAGCAAGCCAAGCTTGGGCTCCAAGACTTGCCTTGGACTGTGATCTTCACGTTTTTGGGCTATAAGTGAATGATGTCCTGGTGGCTTTGATTAGCTCAACCACCCCTGGACTATTGTACAAAAATTCCCGCTTCTTTTATGATTCCACGATCGACCTTATTGTTCAGCAACTCTTTGCTTATTGCATGGCTTTTGTTTTTCTTCTGACTCCTACTTGACCGTGGTCTGCCCTGGCAACTAAGGCATCCAACTAAAAAAAGAAAGAGAGGAAGAAGATGTTGAAGAAGAAGAACTAAGAAGATGGACGTTTGGGGAAAAAACAAAATTCATAGCATAATAATATTTATTCAGCCAATTTCTTTAATTTTCATAAATTCAAACAAAACGAACAGAAAAAAGACTAGAGATTCGCTACCTTTCACAGATAGAAGCACTAGCAAAATAGCTACATAATATGTAATGTACTCAGTAATCAACTACATGTTGGTTCAAAATGTTTGACATCGCATTCAAAAGCATTCTCCACTTCGCTTTCTCAATCGAACTTCACTCGATAGGTCATCAAGTTCATATCACAGCTCACGTTGCTCGAAATCTTGACAGGTTCACATGTCCAACTCTTAAAATGTCCATCCCAATTGCACGGACCTGTGAATGCCGTAGTTATACCATTGAAGTTGATCTCCACCGTGTATTTGTATGTTTTAGAGCTTTTGACCAGCTGGTGAACAAAAATATTCCGCTCTTTACCGAAAAAGCACGAAGCAACGAACGATTCGCCGTTGAAAAACAACACTTTAAATCGCTGGTCCCAAACAGTGTTCGACGTCCACTCAATCACTTCTTCTCGCTCCGCATATATCACCGAGTCCTGGTGATACTCGGCACAGTGATCAACGAAGTCGACGTACCGGTAAGAATGAAGTCCGACTTTGCATCCTAAGAAGCAACTTAGCAGAGGAAGAACGCCATGTGATCGGCACATGATTTCGTGTTTGCCCAGAAGCTTTGGTATCAAAGCGATTTTGCAACCGTTGCTCTCTTGAAATCGACACGGGAATATGAAGTTGGCCGCTACAATCTCCAACTGGGAAGCCCTGTCTTGGTCGAGTACTCCTCTGCACATCGGACAGGACGTGACTTGTATTTTGCACCTGTGACATATAGGGTGCTTGTTTTCGCACTCAAAAATCACCCCCGTCATATACTCGAAGCACACATTGCATTTAAGCTGTTCGCTAGCTTCGTCATCTAGCGAAACCCCTGCGCTTTGCACCTTTACCAAGCGAAGAAGCGGTTTTTCTCGCCGTGTGTGTTTGATGCAAAAGCGGCGACTTGTGCGACGAGAGCCAAGGTGAATGGCACGGCGAACTGCTGGAAGTTTCCTTTTTGACTTCGCCAATTGGAGCGTCCACGAATCCAGGACAGACCCGTTCTTGACCATTTCCAACTTGAGTTTTTCCGCTGAAGTCTCGTTTCCGTCTATAGCGAACACTTTGCAGGCAAGTCTTTTATTCTTTATCGTTCTGAGAGACACAATGTATGGCACGCCTTCAACTTTGATCAAAGAAGACTGTGCGCTCAGCTCCAGATGATCCTTGTCCAGATTTTCAATTTGGTGTTCTTCGATTTTGTCTTTCTCTGGGATTAGAGTGCAACCTTCATACGCACAAAAGAATTCATTGGCGGGCGTCATGATGGTAGTAAGTCGACTGCAACGGTCGTGAACAGTTCACTTCTAGAAGTCTCTGGAGCCACCCACAGTAGTTTGGTGGACAAATTGCAATAAGTATGATTTATTACGAAGCACACTCACTTTCCTTTTTATAAGTGACTAAGAACTGTAACAAAAATATAAAAGATATCACTTTTCTATTCATGCGTTATAGCTACGAATCAATTTTCTTAGAAATGATGCATGATTTGAAATCGTTGAGTCATCAGGTTCAGCAGTGAAAGAATAGATTGTGACAACACAGTACTAATTGGATTTATAATTCGAATACAACAAAATTCAGGTCGCACTCTCAAAGTGCCATATGTCCTGAAATACTTTAACTTTTAGTTAGGTACTTTCACCAGCAAAACTCAAATTCAGGAAAAAATTCGAAAAGATGTTGCTCATTTTCGTTACTCACGAAATTTTTCAGTGAAGTTTTTAAAATTCAAACGCTCAATAATAGTGGAATTCTGTAAAAATAGCATTTCATAAACGCTCTGTTTTGTAAAAATTCGAGTAGGCCATTGGCTGTTGCCTAGGTGATAAAAGAGTAACAGAGCCTTGATGAAATTTAATTTTTCAGAAAATAGCAGCATAAGGAGTATCTGGCTACACATAATACTTACAGTTCCAGTTTAAAATAGGATTCGGGAAATTATTGTACTTACAGTCGCTGGTTATAATAAGTTAGATTCACAGCAGCCCACGTGATGCCACAACACTTTACGTCCACCCTGGGAGATGTTCAGAAATGAAATGAAAGAAAAGAACCAAAGTCGTGTCGAGTCCAAGTGCAGAAGAATAGAACTGTGGAAGGGGAAGTTTTCTCTCTGAATGGCCAAGGGCCTACAGCAGGTACCATATAGGTACAATGGTACCATGTACCGTGGACCGTTCCTTTGTTCATTTGTCTATTCTACACCGATTCGAACAGCACAAAGGAAGAAGAGCATTCCTTTGTATTCCAGGTAGGTAACTGTCCGAGTGTCCGTGTTTCTCTCGAAAGTCTTGGAAAAACTGGTAGTTTGATTTCTAAATGGACGTTTCTTCGAATAGGTTGATCGACCACTAAGAGCTCGTTTCTCTCAGTGTATGCTGTAGAGTATGCCAAAGAAAATAATAATTGAAAACCAAACAGTTGATTGTCAGAATCGTCACTATTTTTCAGGTGAAAGTTCTCTCTTCACCCCGACTGAGCTACCACCTCATGATTCATGAAGAATAGCTATATTTAAGGTTGTAGTTTCCTAACCTAAAACCAGCATGGGCTAGAAAACGTCCAGCAAGTGTCGGCATCAAGTGACGGAAAACGGAAGCATTGTCTGACGTGATACATGTGCGGCATTGAAGAAAGTAGACCCCCTTCTTTATCTTGACAGGGAAAATTGCACAACATTCCGGATGAGAGCGCAGCGTAAATTCAACATTCTTGTCTTTGTCCAGAGGTGGGACTCCGCATTCTTTGTCAACAATCCCTTTCTACCTGACTTTGAGAAGGTACAATCATTGTATGTACAATCATGTAAATTCGCTATACTTTGCGACTACCGCAGTTATTTATTGCCCGTGCCGCAGCGAAAATCAGCAATGGAGCATTAGTTTTCAGATTAATTTCTTATTTTTAAATTGAAAACTGAACTGAAATATACGTACAGGGTGTTTCAGAGATGATAGCAAAAGATTCAACTGTGGGTAGATTATACCGGGTGATAATTTGAAAACTATCCACCTGTAATAACTCCCGATTCCTAGTGAATATTTCTTCGAGCAAAAACAGGTCGATTTTTATATCGAGGGGGACATCTCAAACATACAATCATACATTGGCGAATTTCTATCTCCAGCCTCCTCGCCCCCCCTCACCCCAACTTTGAAATTTCAAATGAAACTACCTACTATGCGATAAATCAAATTAAAGAGAGTTAAATTTTCTTTCTGGAAAAATTATTTTCAAAATTTTTAACCCTACCCCTATTTTTCTAAAAATTCTTTGACTGTTCCACTTTATATTCTGGACCCCGCATTTTTTTTTTCAATTTAGTCAGCGTCATCCTAGATAGCATCGAAGGAGAGAATTTTCGGTGAAAAAAGTTCCACCCAGATTCACCCTTTGCTCTCCCCCACCTCAATTTCCAAATTTCACAGAACACCACCTATTTTGTGATACATCAAATTGAAGGAAATTGAATTCTTTTTCAATTCAAGAGTACAATTTTTCTCAATTTTCAACCCCTCCCCTAACAAATTGGACATTTGGAGTATTTTGGGAGAGGAATGGGGGTTTTAAAAATGATGAAAAAAAAAATGTACAGGGAGAGAATTCAGTTTCCTTCGATTTGATGTACTTATCACAAAGTATATCCCAAATAGTCCGGACGTTGAAGGAAAAAAATTGGGGGTACCTTGCCTTTTTATACCAAGCATTGTCACTTTGCATGCCTGTTGCTGAGACCACCCTGGACCAATCTGGGTGTGGGGACATTGACGCAAATCGTGCAGAGACTTTATACAGGTTGATGTAGAAAAAATTTGTTGAAAAATTGTAAATCTTGAACCATTACCGATGGACGTATGTAAATCAAGATATTTATGACGAATTTCATGCTCATTGATGTGCTGCAAATAGTTCAAATAGTTATGAAATATCTTGAGGCCTTTCCGAAATACGCTGGAAGAAGTTGAACTGAAGAAATGAAGAACTTCTTCATTTTTTCTTTTTTCGATAAATCAGTTCAGTTGTTTTTGGAGATATCGAGCTGCAACTTGGTATTCCGCCAAATAATGAGGTTTTCAATGAAACGCGATGTGGAGACATCCATAAAGCCTGCTAGATTCAGACTGAGATCTTCAACTTTTTTTCCAGGTGACGACTTTGTTGGACACACACGATCGTTCAATAATAAAAAATCAGGTCCTGAATTGCGCCAATGACCTCTTCGCCAAAGAAACGTTATCAAGTTCGTTTTTCTTGATTTCTCTCCACTTACATGACAGTCATGACCAAATGGAACTCTGAATCGATGACATGTTTGCGATATTATAATTCACATTATTTTGTGAAGCCGGTCACTGAATTTCATCATCATCAGCCAAATGGTGTTTTTTTGGCAAAGAGTTGAACAAAAAGTTTGCTTCTATTGTTGTGAAAAAGGCAAAAACAGCAGGGTCACGTTCTCCTTTCAAACCCGATTGAAAAAAATCTGTTACCAAAAATCCTTCCAATTTATACTGAGAGAGTTCGGAGGAATGTGTTCTGTAGTTCGGAGCTAAACCGAAATGGATTGTTCCATCCTATTTCTGCAGAAGAGATGTCAAAAATATTGCCACAGCTTATCTTTGAAACGTTTCTGGCCATATTCAACAAAAAATGTTTCAAAAAAGCTGTAGCGACATTTTTGACGTCCCTTCTGCAAAGCTAGGATGGAACAATCCATTTCGGTTTAGCTTCAAACTACAGAACACATTCCTCCGAACCCTTTCAGTATCGATTGGAAGCATTTTTGGTAACAGATTTTCTTTAATTGGGTTTGAGAGGAGGACGTGACCCTGCCGTTTTTGCCTTTTTCACAAAAATCGAAGCAATCTTTTTATTCAACTGTTTGCCAAAAATACACAATTTGGCTGATTATGATGAAATTTAGTGACTGGCTTCACAAAATGATGTGGATTATAATACCGCAAATATGACATCGATCCAAAGTTCCATTTGGTCATGACTGTCACGTAAATGGAGATAAATCAAGAAAAACGAACTTGATAACGTTTCTTAGGCGAAGAGGTCATTGGCAACTCAAGATCTGGTTTTTCATTATAAAATGATCGTGTGCGTCCATCAAAGTCGTCACCTGTTGTTTTTAAACAATTCCACAAAGGGCAATTTGGAGATGGCGCTCAAGATGGAAAATAAGTTGAAGATCTTAGTTTCGGATCTAGCAGGCTTTATCGATGTCCCCACATCACGGTTCATTGGAAACATGATTGTTTGGCGGAATATCAAGTTGCAGCTCGATATCCCCAAAAAAACTGATTTATTAAGAAAATAAAAAAAATGAAGAAGTTTTTTCTTTCAGCGTAGGTACCTATTTCGGAAACGTCTCAAGATATTCCAAAATTGTTTGCAGCACCTTCATGAGCATGAAACCCTTTATCAATATCCTGATTCACATACGTCCATCGGTTATGGTTTAAGATTTACGATTCTTCATTATTTTTTTTCTACTTCACCCTGTATAAAGTGTCTGCACGATTTGCGCCGATGTCCCCACATCCAGATTACTCCAGGGTGGTCAGGCATGCAAAGTGACAATGCTTGGTATAAAAGTGGAAGGTATTTCCTACTAACGTCCGGACTACTATAGATAAAATGAATGTTCGATTTTTGGAACATTTTATGCATTTCAAGTTTTGACTGAACTTTCTTTTTTTGAGCTATTCAAACTCACCCTGGTAGGGGATAACGTAATCTTCTTGTGTCGTTTTCTTCTTGACAAAGTTGTTTATAAGAACAAAATGAAGGAGAGGAAAACAAACGAATCGAGGGGACTTTCCTTTTTTCCACTTATTGTTGTCAGTATTAACTATTATTATTAATATTATTAATAAGCCGAAAAATTTTCACCTGCGTCGCTTTTATTTTCCTCTTTCAGTAGCTCACTCCTTAAAATACGTACCAAATTTCTTCAATCCCCTCCCTCTGTCCATAAGTCTGAATACGCCACTGCTTTGAAAAAACTGTCATTTTTGTACAATAAGCCGCGGGAACAAAAACGGCGTGCTGAAGATGGGTATATGGTATAATGTTATTCTCACTAGTACTTGTGAATACCATTTTCTTCAGTTGTAATAAATTATATAGATGATTTATTGAACAATCGCTACAGCGGTACCTTGACACCCTGTCTGCGCTTGCGCGAGCGTTGTAAGTCAATTAAACGTAGAAAATAGATGCGCATTGCGCAGTTGCCACGCCAGGCATACTTACAACGTTGCCAGAGCGGGTGCCAAGGTGACGGTTATGTACCTGCGACCTATTGATAAGGTTAAAATGATTTTTACTCCCAGGAAGTTTCTCGCACACTTTCCACCACAAAACACAATCTAGATTATAACAAAGATCCTTTTTGATCACAATGATAAATATGTTACAATAAACAACACAACATTTCCAAGAACTAGGTAGGTACCTACTCGCACCATAGAAGGGCGAATACCTAACTGAAAGGACGCTTTATGTTTCAAATTACGGTTCACTTCCTATATCAATAACACTGAAGTATCCTCTACCTGGGACGGGTATCCTCCTTTGTTCCTTTTTAAGAATACATGACCAGCCTCTACCACGACCACACTCAAGAGCTTTGGTAGTTACTATAAATAAGCAGTTCAGTGTTTAGTTATTCAGTGATAGTCTAGCAACGCAGTTCTCTCTATAAAACGTTTGAACATCACACAGCAATAAAATAAAATGACGTTGATAGAATCTTCAACTAGTGCGGTATCCAGTGACCAAAATGACTGGACGAAGAAGTTGGAGAACATCGAACTGAACGATCTCAAAACGGAGTGCACGTTTGCCGTCGGGGGCTATTCCCACGTGTCGGTAGTGCACGTAGACCGTTTTCCGGATGCATCTTTCGCCTTGAAAACCATCAAAAAGGCTTCGATCACGGATCCGGAAGAACGTGAGATGGTATTGGCCGAGAAGAAGATCCTGAGCGAAATTCACAGTGACTTCGTCGTCAAATTATACAAGACATTCAAGGACAAAAAGTGCTTGTATCTTCTGACGGAGTATTTGCCTGGTGGAGACGTCTTCGATTTGATCCCAGTGTCAGAAAGTGCGGCCAAACTCTACGTTGCCTGCGTAGTGGAAGCGCTTGATTATCTGCACTCGCGGAATATTGTCCACAACGACATCAAGTCTTCAAATCTAGTGCTGGATGCAGATGGCTACGCCAAACTTATCGATTTCGGCTTCGCCATGCAGCTGGAAGAAAATCAAAAATCGTACGATAATTCCTGGGGCACACCCGCTTATCTACCACCAGAGGTTGCCTGGCAATGCCTGGATGAAGACGATGTTCCCGAGGACGATGTGTCCAGCCTTTGTAGTCAGGATTGGCAGTGCTGGAGCATACTTCGGTGGCATCAGTCAAGTGTCGCAGGCTATCTGAGCAAAGCTTACGCGACACTTTTTAGTTGTTGATTAGATGGAAAGGCTCAACGGGCCGTATAAATCTGACACCACCCAATGGGTTGTTTTAAAAGGCCATTGGGAGCCTTTATTCGCCCTTACAATAATCTACTTTCAAAAAGGCGGTGTGGATTCGACCTACCTTCCCAGGTAGGGTTTTGTCAACTGGTGGATGTCAATCTATTGTCTAAACACTTTATACTTACTCTGTCTCAAAAACACTGTCAATTATTATCTACTTATGCCCTTAAAGATGTGGTAGCGTTAACCCGAACAGAATAGATGGAATGTCCCTTTTAGTCCTAATTTACTTCATGTTAGTCAATAACTTGAAAACGAGCAACATTTAATAAAATTTATTACAAAAATTAACGAATGAAAATATGTACAGAAAATAGAAAATGAAGCTTAGTCTAAAATACTACCTAATTAGTAACTAAAAACTGGTTTTTCTAAGTTCATGAAATTTGGATAATTTACATAAAATTTGGACGAATAATAATTGTAATCTATGGGTTTCATGATGGTTGCGTATAGTGCGCTGGATACATGCGTTTTACTAAGTATAGGGAAAAACTATTACACAAAAAATGGAAATTTCAAGCTTACTATGCCTGTTGATTTATGAGTAAAATGATTACAAAAATTGTAGGAAATGATTATTTAGCTTTCGGGCTTATTGCTATAGAAAAGGAATTCCTGGACTAGTTTTCCTGGCTTGACGGTGTGAAATTGAATATAACTGGTTTCCGTCGCTTACATGAAATGTGAGCATCGAAAAGAGGCATTTCAATTTATTTGGAAAATACGTTTTGATATTTTAGCATGATTTTAATGCCTTAGGGCGTCACAGAAATGTTTGGAAAGTATTTTCTGAATTTACTGATACGTAATTAGCTATTGTCAAAACTGGTTTCAAAAGCTCGCTTCACTGAATAGTTTATGGTAGTATAAAAAAAAGGATTACTCAATTTTGGACAACTCCTTGTCGATTTGTTTTAGGTCTGGTATCGAAAAGACAATCAGAAAATTATGCGTGGTAATTAATACTGGATTTTTGCGAGGAAAAACAATATAGAAGTACGTAATTTTTCTTGAAACGACTGAACTATTATCTCAACCATTGAACGGTGAAAAACAGCGTTATTTGTGCCTAAAGGCATGAAAAAACTATTGCATCAATTTCATCTGACGGTAGTCCTATTTTAGAAAGAAGGTAGAGGTGTTCAACGTTTGCGAATAATTTCCAAAATCACTGACTGGATCTTTTGCGATAAATGTATTACCAAAGAAAACTGAAAAATAAATAGTTGACTGGGTTGAATTTCTCACTCTATTCGGAAACGTGGAAAACATGCGTTAGAAAAATTTGTATAATTATTGAACGAATTTTTAGCAACACGATTAAATATAGAAAAAGAGTTTCTTTCAAGCTGCAAAAATTATGACTGCATATTTTTAAGTATGGAAATTTCAAAGGTTTAAACATTGGATGCAATTACAGTCCTTATCTAATTACTGTCTGAAAATAAACTAGTGTAAAATATACAAAGGGAAGATACATGAAGAATTTGGGTTCGAATCGAGGCTTTTACGTATGACTATTGTTTAATAATTCGGGCACAATAAAATGGTCATGCAGATGGGACATGACTGAATAAAAACATACTAAAATTAAAGCACAATTCAAAATCATTTCAAGGTATAAGTATAAGAAAAAGAATCAAAAAGGTTTCACCAGAGAAGCAAGTGGCTGCGTAGCGTTGTGTCACATTTTTGTCGGAAACTGAATTAACACTGTTCACTAATTTAGCTGCTGGTAATATTTTAATTGGCTGGCCACTGCACTGTGTATTTTTATTATGAACTGCATCGCGCTGACTGTATGTTGGATTTTCACTGGTTCAAAATCGACTGACTAAAACTGAAGTGCACCTACTAGTTTCGTTGTTGCAACTACTTCTTGTCGATACTGCAGGCTAAACTGGACTGACTACACTCTCTTCCTTCCTTCCGATTTTTTTCGCTTTTATAATATCTCCCGCGTCAGTAAGATTTACGATTTACTTACCCAATTATAGATACTCACGGTACACGCTCGCCCGTGCCTTTATCTGTGCCTATATTCCTAGCCGCGTCTAAAGCCGATGATTGCAGTCGGCATGGAGTACTAAGAACCTTTCCCATGCACTTCCGCGGTAATTTACGATCTTATTTTTTCCATTTTTTCTCTGGAACTCTGTTTCATCCTAGACCCGCTTCGTTAGAGATTGAATTTTACGACCTAATATCTATTGAATTTTGCTTGTGGAACCTTATCTTCCGTCTGGCTGGGTGTCAGATTTTCTAAGTATTTACTGGGTTTTCAATAGCACCGAAAGATTTATGGTGGTATTTTTCTTGTGAATTCGTAGGTAATGTTTGGTCCCGCTGTTGGTGAAATCGCGTAGATTTGTATTTGTATTCTGCAAAATGTCGTAAAGGAAGGTAATTTATGTATTCTTCTTTGCGAAGTAATTAGCTTGTTTTTCACTTCGATTTCCCAGTCTTTTATCTGGTTGGCGGAATGCATCGGTAGGTATGTGTGGGTATGTGCCAATCCCCACCATCAGCTCGGCACACACGCATATCATTTGCTCGGGCGACTTTGAATATATGGCGTGCTCTAAAGAAATAATAACTTGACGATTTCTTGAGTTACTTCTGCACATGCGTGTGTTAATTGAATGCTTTGCCATTCACGAATGATAGTAATCGAATTAAATTCGCACAATTATTGATTGATTAAAAGTAATTTTGTTAATTATTGAGTAATTAAAATATTATTGAGTAATTAAAATTCACGACACTCCAGATTGCTATTATTTAGCGAGGGGTCGACCACGACCAAAAATCTGGTACAAAAAACCTCCAAATAGAATGAAACTTCCAATATCTCCACCATACCTCCACATATCTCCACGGATCCCCACGGATCCCCACGGATCCCCACGGATCTCCACGGATCCCCACAGATCTCCACGGATCCCCACGGATCCCCACGGATCTCCACAAGACCTCCACGGATCTCCACAAAACCTCCATGGATCTCCACAGTCTAGCGCATGCGCAGTGTTCACGTACATACGTACACACAAACTGCATAGGGTTATTTCAAGTGGGGAAGAAAATCAATTATTGTCTTCTGATGAAGTGACCAATTGTCTTGTGACCGTGTCATAAAGGGGATCCCGATCCCGATTTCGATCTGTCCAAAAGTAGGAATAGACTACAAACGGTGGCCCAGAAGGTTTTTAAAAGAAATTTTGCGGAAGATATACAGATTTTCGAGAAAAAAAATGGAAGGAAGGAAACTACGCAGTGTATTTTTGCGCCGGGCGGAATAACGCGTCGTAAAACGAAACAGGGCAGAAAATGGCAAGAAATCGGGAGAAAACCAGGAAGACATTGTTTTTGTGACAATATGCTACCAAAAGACACAAACGGGACCATGGAGCAAAATAGGAGTGTTGGGCGAGGAGAAGCTGGGAAGAACGTATCATAAAACTATAAGAACGGGGTGAAAAATCGCAAGTAATTGTAAGAAAATCAGTGAAAGACATTGGTTTTGTGGCAATACGCTACCAAAAGACACCAACGGGACCAAGGGGTGAAATTGGACTGTTGGGCGGGAAGAGACTAAAAAGAACGCGTCATAAAACAAGAAACAGGGCTAAAAATCGCTAACAATCGTAAAAGAAAACATTGACAAGTAAGAATAAATCACACGAAACGGGAAGAAAGTCGCAAGATAAGGCAGTCGACGCGTGTGAGGAAGGAATGGAGTGCAAGGAAAAAACGGAAGAGCCCAAAAAAGGATAACAACGCATGGAAAGTATATCCCGCAAAAGCATAAAAAGTACGTTTAAAAAGAAGGAATAAAACACGAAAAACGGGAAAAAAAAGTCGCGAAAAGTAGGTACCCACTCAGCAAGAAAACATCTTTGTGTCATCACTTAGATGTTCAAGCACAACTGCGATGTTAACAAAAAAAGTCTCTGCGATGTTAAGTGGACATCTCTGTTACTTCTTATGTTCGGGTAATTAGAACATGAATGAGATATCTCAAAGATGTCCAAATGTTACATACTATCTACATCGCTATTCCACATCTCGTAGATATCACTTTTTGACGTACATGATACGTCGCATTTTGAATGTGTATTTTTGAATAAAAATTAATTTTTCACCACTTTTCAACATAGTTTCATGTCGCAGGAGGTTCCGCACCTATTTTTACTAATTTTTACAATCTATACAGCACGTTTTTTCCCTAAGAAAAGTTCTTCTTCTATGGCGTCCTCCGCAGGATTCGAACCTGGATCCCCACAGGTGATGGTTAGAGGCACTGCTGCCGATTCGTCTAAGCTACCAACTTGTCTACTACAGTATATTTAAACAGCGCACTTGATGTTCAGGGATGTTTCTCGGAAAATTTCATTAGGACTCCAAACGATACACCGAGCCCAAAAAGCCTCGCTGGGGCTCGAAACGTTACAGCAAGGCACAAGGGACTCTGTTGGGGCCCCGGACATTACAATAGGTAAGACATGAACGGGAGTCATCAAAGTATTCAAAAGCACAATAAAACAAAAAGGGGCCCATTTTGGGGTTCCGAATAACGCAAAAGCAGACACAAGGGTTCACTAAAGGTGCGAAAGTCACGACAAAATGCAAAAAGGCCCAGTAGGCTTTCGAAGAACACAAGGAGACACAAATGGGGCACACTAGTTCCGAAAGTCACAAGCACAAGAAGACACAAAAGTTGTTCCAAACGACACTTGAAGACATAAGGCTGTTCTGGCATCACACACATGGAAATGGGACAAAACTATTTATTAAATATTTTTCGACACACAGAGCTCAGCGATGACAGCCCGCGAAATTTGAAAAATCTCTCAGTGACTACATCTCATTGACATCAGTGAGATGTTACATTTCGACAAGTTGAAAGCAGTAAGAATGTGATGTCCGGTAGATGTCTCATGTGTGATGTTCAATTTAAGTTTATTTCGAAACATCTCTCAGACATTACATCGTATAACATCGCGGATGAACATCACAGAGATGTGGAAGTAACGTTCATTGTGATGTTATTTTGTGACATGATTGAGATCATCTCATTTATGAAACATGACATGCTATGCTGAGTGGGTAGTTGACGCGTGTAATTTCTCTATTTGCCTTCCAAATCATATTGCTGTTTTTATTAATGCCAATAACATACTGCGCTATGTGAAGCACATACATCTTCACATTTTTCGCATAGCTCCTTGAAACGTCAATTGTCAGAAAAGAACAGCGAGAAGAGAGTGTGGTTACCATGGCGACCAGCAAGGAAAGTGGACATTGTTCAAGTGCAAAAATTGAATAGTTCACGTTAGTAAATCGCATTCTTCCGTACCTAGATCTACTCAAAATTATTGCATGAGGAAGGGAATAATGGTAAAATTGTTACAGTGAAATGTACGGCTTCGGGTCCCCTTTATGACACGGTCACCTACTTTTTACTTGGTATAACCTCCTGGGTTAAACTTTCGCCGGCGTGCAGTTTACTCCAGGATCTATTCCCGGAAAGTGCTATTTCGCTTTCGTCAAACTGGCCTTCACTCGAGCACTCACCCTGATTTTCTCATTCGCAACGATTCGCAAAACAAGAAAGGGAAAACAGGGGTGACATCCATTACAGGCACGGATTTCTGAATATAGAGCTGGATAGCTAATACAACACATGCGTGTTGTCCGAACCCAGCTGGCCGCCATACTGTGCTAAAATGTTATTGGCTGACGGGCAACAAATCGGATTCAAAATATAAACCGCCGTCTTTTGTGCATTGGTGTTTACATTTGTTTCAAATATTAATTGTGAAATAATAATTACCTGAAACTGGACGAGTCCTACAGGGAGAAAGCTAAGATGCTTGTACTTTTGTTTCGTAGAATGATTCTTGGTCCTTGAATCTTCCTATTATTCATTTTTTAATTATTGGTTAGTGGTTATGACTTCATTAATGTTGTTCATTACAAATTGCAACTCATTTTATTTCGGAATAGTTAACCTACATACATGTTGGAAACGTAAGGTATTTGATGAATTGTTTCGAAGACAAAACGTAGAAACTCAAGCAAAAAACTAATGGCGTCTTCGACTGGCCAGAACGGAGCCAGTTCAGCTCGAAAATCGCTATCACTGATTGGGCAAGGATTTTCGAGAACCTATCGGATCCCCTGATTTTAGAGCCGAACTGGATCGGTTCTAGTGATTTTAAAACGCTACAAAACAACACAAACACGAACCTCATTTATATCACAAAAATAAAATGAAAACAATTATTGAAGTATAACATAATTGTTTATTTGTGCCTAATAATAATTCCGACATAGCTTGGCTTGTTGATGCTTTCGGCATAGCTTATTGATCTGGTCATGATTCCGGCATAACTTGGCTTGTGGTTGTTGGAGCTTCCTGGATAGCTTGACTGCTTTCTGAAGCTACTGGAATGGGTCTCAGGTATACCGTGGTCTCAGGGTAGGCAAATCAAGTGAAGGAATTACATTGGGTTTCAGTTTCTTGAGCAATCCAATTCGCTCGAAGGCTTTATCAAGAAATGATCTGAACAAACACGCTCTCATTGTTACGCTGCTGAATAAATGTTTGTTGATCCCTACTGATGGCCTGGAGCCACTCCACTTTGATCTTTTCGGAAACCTGAAATAATTCTTTTGTAATAAATGAAAAATCGGATAAAAACATCGAACTTACACATGATAGGTTATGCCGGTTTTGTTTTGTTTGTCGCTATTTTTGCAACTAGGCACAAAACAGGACGACATCAAGTCTTTTTCTTCAACAAATCACTGAAAAACGTCGAGAAAACTTCGCACAAAGAAACGGATAAACAAGAAAAACGTCAAAAAATGACAATAGATTGACATTTGGGTGACATTTGGCAATCAAAGTGACACTCAGGGATGACAATTATTCGCAGCTTCGCCAACCCACAAGCATTAAAGTAACTAAAAATTAGCACAGTATGGCGGCCAACACGCGTTTGACAAAAATTGTGGTGGGGGTATATTGTGATTAGCTATCCAGCTCTATATTCAGAAATCCGTGATTACAGGTCGTCTTGAATGGGATAATACAGAATTCTGCTTTAACGATATCAAAAATTTGCCGATCTATCAATACGAAGTATTTCCTTACTATTTTCAACTAGAGCTGGCCAACAAATCAAGCTTAGATATTAAAACATTGATCCAAAGACATCATATGACTTCAAATATCAGAAAAGTGTCCAAATTGAGAAGAAATCTCCACGAAATCTCCACGGATCTCCATAAAACCTCCACGGATCTCCACGGATCCCCACGGATCCCCACGGATCTCCACCAAACCTCCACGGATCCCCACGGATCTCCACCAAACCTCCACGGATCTCCACGGATCCCCACGGATCCCCACGGATCCCCACGGATCTCCACCAAACCTCCACGGATCTCCAAGGCAAGGGACAGAAAACCTCCACAGTGGTTAACCCCTCGTTATTTAGTAATTTTAAAATTCACGGCCACCACAGATGGACGAGACAGGGCGAGTGACCTTTGGGCACTGGGAGTCCTTCTCTTCGAGCTTCTCCAAGGAAATAATCCTTTCGATCCCGACGATACGGATGACGCTGATTTAATTCTCACCAACGTCACCAGAGGGTTTGATTCGATTCAGTTTTCAAAAGAACACTTCTCCGAAGATGCCGAAGACTTGGTTCGAAACCTCTGCACGGAAGAAGCAGTTCTCAGACTGGGATATGAAACGATCGACGAGATACGGGAGCATCGGTAAGTTATAAAGAAGACTTGATCGTCATTCTTAATAAATTTTTTTTGTAAAAATTTTCAGATGGTTTGATGGCTTTGATTGGAACAAGCTGCGAGACAAGACGATGGTACCGCCGATAGTTCCTGAAGTCATGAGGCCAGTGGAGATTCAAGACAAAGAAGAAGTTCCAGATCCTGGTTTGGACGCAGAAGAGGATGCGTCTGATTGGGACAAAAACTTCTAATTTCGTTCAACATCATCATATAGTGTCAATGTATGTATTATTCTATGAAATAATTAAATGAATAATATTGAATATCTACTCATTAACAACAAATTTTTGTAAATAATAATTTTGAATAAAGATAATTATGTAAATACCTATATGAGAGTTTCTTCTTCTTTTCAAGTAAATGCCTACCTATCGAAAAAAAAGTCATGATCTGAATTGGAAAAGGGTTAGCAGGTTGAGTGAGCATCGAAAACTACAGAAAAGTCCATCCGGCTTCGCAAATAGTCTGGCAGGTTCCTAAAGCACGGCTCCTCCACCAATTATGCCAGCAGTGTGTCTTACTCGCACGTCGCTATCTCCAGTCAGCAGCGGTATATCAGAGTTGAGCAACTTTACAGGCATTCTCTTTATCCAGAAATTTTCTTTACCAATTCCGATCTTTAGGCCTCATTTCCCTAGCTTTCGGCGTCAGGATTAACCCAGATTTCGGAAATCTGTTGAGTTACTTAGAACTGTAAAATCGAAATAGTATTTTATGTTACTAGCGTCGAAAACCGGCCTAGGGCCTCGAGCTGCATTCACGTTCGTTATGCTATGCCGTTTTCAGCGCGAGAAGCATACATTGTTTTTCGTGCTGCTTTGAATGAAATTACAAATAAATAAGATCACATCGCAATAATTATTGGAATAAATGTCTGTTAATAAATTCTGTTTCTGTGAATAAATTCTAAGTTGGTACTTCTGCCATTTATCACCAAGGCACGAGGCATATACCCACTGAATGCAGGTTTTTGTGTGTCAAATGTCGATTTGAAAAATTGCGTCCTATATATGTTTGAATTTTCTTGCTTAAAACCGCCCTCCCCCTCCCCAATTAGAAGGGCCATCCCCCAAAAATACCGGAATCACTAAGCTCTAGTGTCTTGTGTGACGACGAAACACAGAAAATGGCATGAATTAATCACTTTTGAACCTTGGCGCCACAAAACGTAAAATATCATTCTGCAATTGTACCAACAGCTATTAGGAAAATGACCCTAAAATATCAATTTTAAAAATGATTATTTATGATTTCAACCGATTTAAACCGAAAATTTCAAGCTATAACATTGGAAACGTGGTCTTTCTTGAATTCTGCATGATTTTGCAAGGTTAGTTTATTTTTTACATGTACTTTTTACTTTGCCGCTCTAGATCTTCTTCTGAATATTACGGTGCAAGACACCGAGCGTATATTGTCATTTTCGGTTATGGCAGTACGGAAAGATATTATTCTTCTCTATTTTGCTTGGGTTCATTTCACATTATCAGGAAACGGGTGAAGAATTGGGGAATATCTCTGAGGTATAAAGTGTCGGGTAACAAATCTAACAACTCTTCAGACCAGCTGGAAAATAACGCGACCAGAGCCGCGAGATCACGCTCTGGGTCGTTCTCAGAATCCTCGCTACTTCCGCCTGTCTTTGGTCAACCTACAGCATGTCAACAGCTAGTAGCATGTCCACTTGATTCAGGTATCGCCTCGGCATGCATGGTTCTCAAACACCAACTGACCCAATAGGCTACTTCGTTTGGGCAGGTGCGCATGCTTGAAAGCTCCAAATTTTGAAAACTTTCGTACACCTGTCAGTTGAATGGCAACGCTGCATACTCTTTCTAGCCGCCTGACCAACTACTGATTCCTAGCTGTCACTTTTACACGCACCGTAAATGCATGTCTTCGTAGCTTCTTTGAACTCCCTTCTCGGTACAGCCATTTTCAACAAGTTGTATTCTTTCGTCAAAATATGAGCAAATGAAATGTAGGTCAGGTAGAAATGAGAAGTGTGATCATAATTGTCATATAAGTGACAGTTGGCGCCGATGTCTTGTTGTTTTGAGCGCTGTTGCCATTTTCGTTGTTCCTGAACTTCCACAAATGATCATTGAACTTAATTTCAATGAAACATTTCTTTGAATATAAAAAATGGTATCTAACATTCAACCAAATCATTTGTGGAATTTTAGGTGCACTAAAATATTTTTTAGTGGTTATTTTCAATATCGGTGTACGAAACTATGAAATTCGCGCCAGACATGCGCACTCAAAAAAACCGAAACGAAGGGACCTATTTAAGACAATGCTTGAACAAAAAAAATAGTTCTATCTGAATTCTAAACTTTGAAAATTGTTGAGAAACCTCGTGAAAAACTTTAAGAACTTGATTTGTTTGTAGTTTTGAATTTATTTTCCTTGTCAAGGTTATTTCCGACTATTTTTATGGAAGCGAGTCATTCCAGGAATGTTACTATACAATTTGAGAAAAATAACCGTGAAAATCTCCAAAATTTTCAAAGTTGAAAAAATATCCCTAGATAAATGCCTCGATAAATGCCATGTTCGATACCATGTGTGTATGTCGAAAAAAAAACGGACGTTTCTATTGAATCAGATTGTGTAACATCTAACTGGCATTTCGGAGCCGAAAGCTCATTTTCACGTCTGATACTATTAGACGCTTGTCCACAGTGCTGTTCTACAATCGATCAAGGAATGTTTTTTTCGCATTAGGAACGAAAATTGCAAAAAATCGTGCTTCCGGCAAGCCCCGCAGTCCCAGATATCTCGAGATATACATATAGTAGGTACGACCTTACCGCGGTTTCATCATTGACGGGAAGGTAAACGGGAACGCAAACGAGGCCACAGTGAACGTCAGTCCTGTAAAAGATGAAACGGCTTTTTCTTCCGGTCTTCCTCCCGCTTATGTATTGATAATAATAATACTTCATCAGACAGAGATGCCGAAAATGTATAGCGGTAGTCAAGTGGTTTAGGTGGATAGTAAGCCAAGCTTGGGCTTCAAGACTTGCCTTGTTTTGTGATCTTTAAAGCAGCCTTAAAGCTTTACGACTCCTGCTTGGCCGCGTGGTCAAGTAGGTTCTTCCACACAAAAATGAGTACCATTGTTTCAATTACCAATATTTAAAAAAATGAGCTTATAGCCCTGGAAACTTGAGCACCCAACTAAGGAAAAGAAGAAGAGGAAGGAGAAGAAGAATAACTAAGAAGATGGAGGGCTGGGGAAAAACAAAATTCGAAGCATATTGAATCAACTAATTTCTTTTATTTTCATAAATTCAAACAAAACAAAAAAGGACTAGAGAACTCGCGCCCTTTCACAGAAGCACTAGCACAATAGCTACACAATATATATATATTATGTACTCAGTAATCAACAAGTAATCAATAAAAATAATGTTTCTATCAGGTATATATTGGTTCAGAATATTTGGCAAAACATTCTTTACTCCGCTTCCAACTTTATTCGATAGGACATCAAGGTCATATCACAGTTCACGTTGCCCGACATCTTGACAGGTTCATGTGACCAACTTGGTAGAGGTCTATACCCAATGCACAGATCTGTGAATGTTGTAGTTATACCACTTAAGTTCATCTCCACCGTGTATTTGTATGTTTTGGAGCTTTCCACCAGCTTGTAAACAAAAATCTTCCGTTCTTTACCGAAACAGCACCAAACAACAAACGAGTCGCCGTTGAAAAACAACACTTTATACCGCTGGTCCCAAAAAGTGTCCGTGGTCCAGTCAATCACTTCTTCGCTTCCCGCATATATCACCGAGTCCTGGTGATACTGGGCACAGTGATCAACGAAATCGACGTACTGATAAGAATGAAGTCCGACTTTGCATCCTAAAAAGCAACTTCGCAGAGGAAGAACGCCACAACGTGATCGGCAAATGATTTCGTGTTTGCCCAGAAGCTTTGGTATCAAAGCAATTTTGCAACCGTTGCTTTCTTGAAATCGACACGGGAATATGAAGTTGGCCGCTACATTCTCCAACTGGGAAGCTCTGTCTTGGTCGAGTACTCCTCTGCACATCGGGCAGGACGTGACTCGTATTTTGCACCTGTGATATATAGGGTGCTTGTTTTCGCACTTGAAAATCATCCCCGTCATATACTCGAAGCACAAATTGCATTTAAGCTGTTCGCTAGCTTCGTCATCTAGCGAAACCCCTGCGCTGTGCACCTTTACCAAGCGAAGAAGCGGTTTTTCTCTATCGTGTTTGATGCAAAAGCGGCGATTTGTGCGCCGACAACCAATGGCACGGCGAACTGCTGAAAGTTTCCTTCTTGACTTCGCCAATTGGAGCGTCCACGAATCCAGAACAGACCCGTTCTTCACCAATTCCAACTTGAGTTTTTCCGCTGAAGTCTCGTTTCCCTCTATAGCGAACACGTTGCAGGCAAGTCGTTCATTCTTCATCGTTCTGAGAGACACAATGTATGGCACGCCTTCAACTTTGATCAAAGAAGACTGTGCGCTCAGCTCCAGATGATCCTTGTCCAGATTCTCAATTTGGTGTTCTTCGATTTCGTCTTTCTCTGGGATTAGAGTGCAACCTTCATACGCACGAAAGCATTCAACGGCGGGCATCATGATGGTAGTTAGTAAGTCGACTGCAACGCTCGCAGACAGTTCACTTCTAGAAGTCTCTGGAATCACCCACAGTAGTTTCGTGCACAAATTGCAATAAGTATAATTTATCACGAAGCACTCTCACTTTCCTTGAATAAGTGACTAAGAACTGTAACAAAAATATGAAAGATATCACTTTCCCATTCATGTTATTATTATGGCTAAGGATCAGTTTTGTTACAAATTATGCATGATTTGAAATCGTTAAGTCATCAAGTTCAGCAGTGAAAGAATTGGTTGTGACACCACAGTACTAATTGGATTTATAATTCAACAATGCAACAAAATTCAGGTTGCACTTTCAGAGTACCATTTGTCCTGAAATACTTGAACTTTTCAAGTATAGGAAAAAATTCAGGAATTTTTTTTGGAAATATGTTGCTCATTTTTAGACTAGGACACTTTCCAGTTTTTCTGGGCCTAGAAGCAAATCATATAACATTTTGGCAACAAGCGGATTTTTACTAAATGGACCCTGCTGAATCTAAAAATCCATGTTGCCACCCCGAAATTTGAACCGTTAGGCCCCCAGGGCCCCATTTTCGACATTTCGGGGCATTTTGGTTTTCTCCGTTTTTTAAGTTCAACAGGTCATATCTCGAAGACCGTAACAGATAAAATAAAAATTCTTCCACTGTTGCCTTGCCTTATGATTACTGGAAGCCTCCCATGCACTTTCCGTTCTTAATTTCTGACAATTACATCTACAGATCATCAAGATCAGAAGAGATGCAAAAACACAACACAAAAACTTGGACCTATGGGGAGCTATGTGAAATGTTGAAAATAAGTCCATATATATGCAAAACCATATGTAGAGAAAACTTCGAATAAGTTTTTGGCAAAGTTACGTTACAACAGGCCTTTTCGTTCAGCAGTTATGATTTTTTGAAAATCGATGTAGGGAAAGTGCGCGCTGTTTTGGGGGAGTGTCGGTCATTTGACCGAATAAGCTGACATCGGCCCGCAGTACAGCGGCGAGGCTAGCAGTTCGTTCTCTTACTCTCAAAATTTGCTCTGTATGGATATTAATGATCATTTCACTATGTTTGATTACGAATATGACTATGTACCTACCTATATGTATGCGAACCAAAGCACAAAGATCCATGGCCCATAATCTATTGCTGGTTCAGGTACTCTCATGACCGGGCCGGGCTGAATGGCACATTGCACTATTTTCAGCAATAAGCGGTCTTCGCGGGTAGGTAGTTTTATTGATATTATTGCGGCATCTACAAGAACGGTTGATTCAGCCGGTTTTACATCCACAAGACAAGATGTTGATCTATACTTTCGGTTAGGGGTCTAGTGTCGTCAATAAGGATCAAGTTCCGTGCTCCGTTTTTTTCCAGCCACAGTTTTCAGGAAGTAGTAAGACTGAGTCGCAGATATTTGCGTTGTACCACACTGCTGCCTGCCAGTGATTCCGCTGGATATGAAGTCGGGCTGCATAACTTGTTGGGATAGAGCTTCAGGCTTTTTGACTGTCCCAGAAAGGACATGCCTGGCGATATCAGTCCTTATTTCAACTGAATCTTTTACCTAAAAAAAATTTCCAGTCAGTAATTTGGAAGACCTTTTGAATTTAGTTTTGCTTTATAAAGCTTTGTGATGAATCTCTATGCCACAGAGATGTCATCTTCCGTTAGTGGCATAGCCTCCAAGTTCGAAAATAACGTCCGTGATACTTGGCAAATATTTTAAGGGCACTTGTCTCCGTGATTGTCGTAATAAATGATGTCACATCACATCTCGTGAATGCGTGCGAATAGATATACTTTGTTTTTCTTCCAGCGATAAAGTTTTCCGGTGATTTCTGTAAGATATTGGAACAAGTAACAGGCTCATGTTGGAAGCACACCGACAAGAACTAGAGCAAGTGAAGAGCTTAGTTGAAGATAGTAGAGAGCAGTAGGGGATCCCAAATCAAGTCTCATTAATCAAGGATGTAATTACAGAGGAGGAAATTACGACGTCGGTAATTAGCCCGGTGGTCCTACCGCTCTACAGTACACTCTTTCGATTGCGACGGCGGGCGGCGTGTGCTATAGATGAGGGAAAGATATGGATAAGCGGTCCTGAAACCGAGCTCATTAATTATTGAGGTAATTACGGCGGCGGTAATAACGCCGGAGGTAAGACCGGCCTCGGGAAATAATGCAGAGGTATGAATGAGCGCGACGAGTGCACTCAGCTCGGCAGATGACCGTGCCAACACGCTTTCTCACTCGCACATCCTCCGACACCGTTTTCGCTATATTGGTAAGAGCGAGATGAAGCGATGTCCTCCTCTTAACACAGCTCGACCAAGCGCACAGCGGAAGGTCTTCTCCTCTGGCGCTCGGTTTTACCTGCTATAGCTCCGCATGGCACAAAACCGGCGGAACGTGTTTTATGCCTGCTTCCAATCGAGGATGTGAAGGACTCGCAAGGTAGGTCCTGCGCATGGCAGGTCCTGATGCTCGGAGATCCTCCGCATATTGGGGCATGAGCGCTGCATGTGAGAGAGAGAGAGAGAGAGAGAGTTTTATCGCTCCCATCTCTGTCTATCATCATGCATCGTGGTGGGCAGCCAAGCGGCAGGCGTTTGAGTACTATAATACACCCGAAAGCAGCCTCGTGTGGCCACATTTACCATCGCTCAAACATGGAAGCGAGGGGTGCACGGTGCTTTAAAAAAAATAAGAGGAGGTACCTAATTTTTCTATATGACCGCTACGTCGCAATGTTTTAATCATAGCAAGGAGGGAGAATATGAAATAGATATGGAAGCAGAGGTTTGAGAGAGAACCGTATGCGCTACTCTTACTTACCTACAGAGAGGCGCACGACGTTTTAAAAAAATTAGATGAGGTACCTAATTTTTCTGAGATAAGATACCTAATTTTTCTATATGCTCGCTACGTCGGAATGCATTAGCCATAACAAGTCGACATGCTCTGGACAGATGAACCGATACATAGTCAACTGTTGTACTAATCATCATGATGTTTTTGATGGTAGGGGGTAATAGATACCTCGGTACATCATCTAGCTGTGTTTTAACCCGCGATTTCGAGATAGCTAAATTAGTTTCGCATGACTAGGTACGGCCATTTCTACCTTCTTCACAATTCAAAAATTCAAATATTCAAATCCGGTATTGGTATGATATCCCCTGCCAGAGGGTGGAGGGTAGGGAGCGGCGGGTGGCAACCGGGATTGTTCGATAAGGTGAACGAAACTGCCGGTTAGATATAGCTCGTCTATGGTTTTGTAAATCGCCGAATTAAGGGCCTTTTCTCGCAAGAGGACCGTGGGACCTGGTCAGAGCCCACCTGCCTCCGAGCTATGCAGAGCGGGCCGCACATATATGCCCGAATTATTAAGGGTCTTATAAAATGCAGTCTATCGCTGCAGGTGTTTTCGTCGGGTTTTAAGGGTATCTGTGATGCAAGACCAGCCCTCCCTAACATCGTTTCCATGCTCCGGCATTCCTGCATATGAATCTCCGAATTAGGAAATTTTTTATTGCTAGAGGACCGTGGGACTTAATTAAAACCTACCTGACCGTTCGATATACCCGAGACGGTCAGGACGACGGAGAAAAAAAAACCACTCTCCGACGTTAGCTGCCAGGCCACGAAGGAAATAATTTTTTATCTTCGCGGGGGGCCTGAAGGGTTGGACTCAGTAACACGGCGACCAATCGGGTTTAAACACAAACCCTTTCTCTCGATATGCATATGGGAAAAACATCGTCCAGCAGGCGTTAGCGCTATAGCAGCCGATCGGGCCGCAACCAATCGGATAATTTTTCTCAAATTTCATGCATAGAAGAGGTGGGAGCTCGCGAGTTGTCTGAAGGGTTAATCCGGAAATTTCACATAGCTAGTTTTCTACCGTACTCGCGTCAGTAAAGTTCGGCTCTGAAATCCTCCCGGCTAAATTTTTTGCTAGTGAGTATCTTGCATTATAAAATAATGGAGTTAGTAAACCAGCTGAATAATATTGCGCGGGGTGCTGCTTATAAGCCTCTCATTAAGGCTAAAGAGCTAACTATCGGAGAGCCCCATAAGATCATTGACATAAAAAGTGTGACGACACGGTACGGTGAAAGGCGTGTGTGTCATCTTGAAAACGTACAATTCTTTTTGCCCACGCGGTTTAACACGTTTTTCACACCGCAAAAAATTGCTGAAACGATCGAGCTGAATATGTCGATCATATTCAAAGGCATGAAAGGCTCTGGAGCCATGGAGACGCCGGTCTTCGAATTTGCCTCAGCGCAAGGTGAGATAGCGAACTCGCGAAAGTATGACACCTAGGTCGTGTAATACCATCTTTTTTTTTTATTCCAGTATAGAGAAGGTTGATCATCATTACCATCACCAGTATCATCATCACCATCATCAATCATCATCATCATCATCAACCCCGATCATAGATGATAGCGTTCGCAATCATCGTTTCAACTCCTTTCATCAACGTCAATCATCTTCATCATCAACCTCGATCATAGATGATAGCGTTCGCAATCATCGTCTCAACTCCTTTCATCAGCGTCATCATCGACAATCATCATCATCATCATCATCATCATCAACCCCAATCGTAGATGCTAACGTTCGCATCTATCATCTCAACTCCTTCAACAACGGAACTAGGATCCCGAGAACTAGGAGAGTTCGCACCCTCCATACCTAAAGCAATCGCCGGATACTAAAGCAGACGTAAAAACATCACCCGCGAGCGAGCGCAATCATCGTCAGGTCGATCCCTACAAGTCAAGTACTGCGGAGCTTCAATACCATCTCTGCAAAACGTGAGCTACTTTCTCCTTAAAATAATTTCAAATCATCCGCTAACTTGGCTTCTCTCTCTCATTAGCATGTGGCAACTTCGACGTGATCCTCCAGCAGACGGTTAAGAGAGTGTGAAGAGCATGCAACGGTACCTAGACGAAGAAGAGTTGGAGGCCGACAGGGCGTTGAATCGGGTATATTGTCCAGACAAGTTGGCAAGATACGAAAACCTTTCGAACACGGCTCGCACGGGTGGAGAAATCTGCGAACGTTTCATACAATCGCAGATTTCTCTGGAACATTTTTGCGAACTATTTCAAGATATAGGGCTGGGGCCACGATTAGAGCGGCTTAGGCCGTTTATCAGTGAAGAGCTGCTGCAGAAATATTGCAACTAGTGTCCCCGGCGTCGGATACTTCTACCGCAATATTGTACCCGAACCTGTTAAATTAGATAAGTTTATAATGTAGCATCTTATTTTTCAATAGACAAATTCGCTCATATTTAGGTTAGCCTAATTAGAGCATAGCAGTGCTGATGATTATAATGATAATGATGATGTAATGATGGTAATGATGTAATCGTATTAAAGCTTTAAATAAAAATGAGAAAAAAATTCTTGCATTTTCAATAAAAAAGAAAAAAAGCCTTTCAACATATGAAACGTAAAAGCAGGGGTATGAGATTTTAGAAACAGTCTCAAAATAAGATATAAAAAAAAAATCGAAAAAAACCCCCGCTGGATGTGGGAATATAGGAAAAAAAATATTTAACCAATGGCAGGAGAACCATCCCCCGGTCCGGCACATCCGTGCAGGTATACGACCAATGGATGCGTCTTGCAAATTTAGAGATTTTAATTTCAGGAGGGGATGGTTTCGCCACTTAGCATCGAGCGGAATTCCTCCGATCCAGTTCATCGTCAAACCTTGCAAAGTTTCGTTCAGTGTTTTCACGACTTATAAGCAGGAAAAAAAATGTGTTCGAGCGGTCCTTCCCAAGAAAACCAGCACATTGGGTGCGAGATTAACGGTATGTTTTCACTTAATTTAAAATCTATCCCGGCTCATATCATATCCGGAGACTCGTTACGAGCTTCTAGGTCGCCCTATTTATCGATATGTCCATTAAAACAGCTGAGGAGTCGTGGGATGCTGAGGACTCCCCCACATATATACCAAGATGTGGGCCAGGCGTCTTGAGATTGCTACCGCCACGTCTCGTAAAAGCTGCGAAGAAAGCGTGGCGAGAAAGTGAACGCAGCCGCCAGCAGGAATTGGTAGCATCGGGAGAGTATCCCGACAGCCAGCCGGCACATGAGCTCGAAGGTTCGCCTATCGCGGAAGCTGGGAGCAGTGGTATGCAAATATTCATAGCATTATTAATTCTCCTCGCTACCCTAATTTTTTCTCATCACTAAAAACAAGAAACAAAGATCCCGAGTCCTGGGATGCTGAGGACTCCCCATCATACATCCCTCAGCCGCAGCACGGGGTTATCCGACAACCTCCGCCGCGGATGACGAAGGCTCAAAAAAAACATTGGCGCGCCCAGGAACGTATCTGGCAGCAGAGACCACCGTCCAGCGTGCGTCATGAACGGGAATAAATAGAGGTTAACAAAACAATTATTCTAATTAGATCTGTATTTTTGAGGTTAATAAAATCGTATCAAGAACCTATCGCAGCACTGCTTTCATCCAGGGCTTCCTAGCTAAGCATAGTAATCTCTCTCTGCGACGAATTTTTGCGATCCATGATCGTATGATATAGAAAACTCTATATCTTAGAGAAAATCTTTATCCGGAAAAATAGAGTTCCGGGTTATGTGGTGATCGCTCGTCTACGATGCAGCGCTGCTAAGAGAAATATTCATATCGGTATGTGGTATAAACAAATCAAACACAAGGATGGTTCCATAATATTTTTATTACTAAAAAGTTCTGAAAATTGTCGGAATAGTGAATAGGATCTCGCTCCCGATGTTATCGACATCGTGGGGGGAGACGTATATTTCTAGCTCTTATTCTAAAACACTGGACTCGAATATAATGCACTCTATTAAATTTTAGCTGAATTACATGCTTTGGTTTATGCGGTGATAGTATTTATAAAGCATATGCGCGTATTACACTTCCTGGCTATAAACAATTCAAAAACATGAGCTCGATTAGCGACACACAGTGTTTGGCATGATAATTACGTACTATGATATGCATTTTAAACAGTGTGAACGTGTAAGATATCTTCAGGATGATTTTATTAGCGGGAAAGCTGGGAAGATGCTGTAGGTAGTTAACGAGGGGATTCTAACATGAGTTCCTCATCATCGTAGCACTCGATTAAATGACCGTCATATTCGATTTCGGGGCGATTGTCTGACGAGAGCATGCAATTCCCCAGACTCACTGTTTCATAACTATTTCTCACAAGACACCGTTTATCATCAAAATGCGAAAGTGCGATTTTTCTCTGTAAATTCGTATAAACTGTGTGTAATTCCGAACGGAATGACTGCATATTACGATGGATTAATCGCCCTTTTATAGCTGCTGCTTCATCATAATCATCTTTTGAGAGTTCTTTCTCAATCACACACTTCTTCACCCCTTTCGCTCGCTTCATTAACTTGTCTCCGGTATCGACTAGGTACGCTTTAGCACCTGTTCCCACATAGCTATGGATATTCCCCGCTGGGATTTCGTTTTTAAAAAGGCCTATGGTAGGTTTTCCCGGTATGATATTATGTATATTTCCTGGTAAATAATTTGACGTATCGTATTTTCCTGGCTCACGTCGCATGTCTTCATAAAAGTTCGGAGTTTCAATTTTGAGAATAAACGAGTCGGTATCCATATATAGCAGACGTGCTTTTGGACCATATTTTTTCTTGATATGATTATAGAAAAAATCATACATGATATACTTCGAGCTCTCCAAAATCACAAACCCCGCATATATGGGTTTATCGTAAATAATTTTACCCTTATGCATCTCAATCGCCGCAAAGTTTTCGCTGAAAATTGCAGCGTTTTTGAAATTCGGTTTGGCAATTAAAGCACCCGCGCCGAGTTTGCGTCCCAAATTTTCCCAATGGGTTGCAAGTCGTATGTCCGACTTGTTTTTGACATTTTCCAGAGATTTCCCATAATTCGCGTTTATTTGCAGCTTATAATAATCCTTCTCCGTTTTGGAGGTTGCGGAGTTTCTTTTCTCGGTGTTTAGATCGATGTACGATTTCATCCAAGGCTTCTGCCTGAATTTCAAAACTCTATGAATTTTCCCCAGCGTCAATCCGTTTTTCAACGCCTGCTGCAGGTTCATATAGTAAATGACATATTTTTTTTTATCAAATAGATTCGTGATCAGCTTTTGGTGGTTAGATTTCGAATTGGCGGGGGTGATTTTCTCAACGCAGAACGGTAGTTCGTCGTGATAAGGATGTAAATGAGCACCTACAATAAGATCTGCCTCGAAGATGAAACCTATCTCTTGCTCGAATTTGAAGCCCATAATTGTTTCAACAGTTATTTCGGAGATATTATCCATAAAGCAGAACCCTGCGTAAGGCAAGTAATATGTCATCGTTTTTCCATATAAATGATTTATGTCTAAATAAACTATGTAGGACGTTGGCAATTCCGGATTGTAATTATCCATAAATTTATTGTTGGCCTCCGCTCTGCGAACATTACACTGACATATTCCGCCCCGTATTCCTTTTTTGATGAACGCTAGGATGTCGACATCCGTTATCAGCTCTAGCTCCACACCGGTGTATTTCATCATTGCATCCCATGAAAAAGATGGTGCTGTGAGATAGTGACACGGGTCCAGCTCATAGGTTTTTAGCGAAATTTTGCGGAGCTCTTCAAAAACATCTGTTAAAATGAGGCAGTCGCTTTTTAAATATAAAGCCGAATAGTCTGCGAGAGTCTTACATTTAAAGTAGTTCCAAACTTCTTGAGCTCTTGAATAATCGGCATCGGAAATATCTTCCATAATCAGCTCATTATAAAACTCTGATTTGCTCGGTAAAGATGTCTGACATAATTTCTCGAATGATGTGATGTAATTATAAGGGAGTACACCCTTCTGCCTAATGAGTTTGAACGCGGGTTCGCTTGGGAAATATTTCCGAACATCCATACATTGCTCATCATTCAAATTTTGCGCGAGTTTATCTAGTGATGCCGAGAGGAATCGAAATGAGTCTATAAATCTCAACTCCATTTTAATAGCTCTTCCCTCGATCGTATCGACTTTTATGAATTTTGAAAAACTTATATAGGTCTCTTTTGTCGAACCTATGGCTTTGATTTCGCTCCCAAACCCTGCGAGCTCTCGCATGAAGAGATGAGCGTCATATTTGCTCATATTATGGCATACAGGGTGGTGAAAATTTCGATGCTCACCACTGGTATCTTCAAAACGGTAAGAGATACGAGGTCGGTTAAATTAGAGAAAAGTTGCGCATTTGTGTGGGGATTGCGAATCTGAAAAGAGACTTTGAATATTTTGATTGGTTCCCGATTTATCACGAAAAAACTGAAAATTCTGATTTCAGAAATTATTTTTCATCTTTCCAACCATTCAAGCTATTTTGATCAAACTTAGTAGTTTTAGGTTTTTGACCACTCCGAGTCGAATAACGTTGACAGAAATTTTTCAGGCCTTCTAGATTTCAAATTATGATAGTCAACTTTTCTTTTTCTTATGGCCGTCATATTGGGTTTTTACACTAATAGATAGAGAAAAAAATTAGTTTTCCGAATTAGTACCCAACATGTTCTTTTTATGACATTTTTAGCGTCAAATTTCGATTTTTTCGTAAATTATTGACAAAATCGGGAATGCTTTGAAAAACAATTGAAATATTGTCTATAGCAACAACAAAAAAATGACAGATGGTGTGCAATTGACGTATCTAACTTCTTAATCGTGTTTTGTGCTTGTTTGTACCGAGAGTTCATGAATTAAATGGGTCAAGAGTGTCTGTTAGTTTAAAAACGTCTGTCGGAACTAGCATCGTTCTTGTTAAAGTTTTACAAATTCATTACAAAAGGAGTAAGGATTACCCTAGTTTCGACAGACGTTTTTGAATTCACAGGCACCCTTGACTCATAACTCTCGGTACAAACAAGCACAAAACACGATCAATGGCGGCTTAACAGAACTTCGTTTGTCGCCGGCGACAGTGTCGCTGGCCAATAGGATTCGATCTGCCTGTACTTCCCTACCTCCCCCCATAATTTTCGCGACACGAGTTTCTGTCGTCGTGTCGTTCAAACTATTCAACTACAGTGGAGTGGGGGACTGTCGCCGGCGAGAACCGAAGTTCTGTAAAGCCGCCATAAGAAGTTAGATACGTCAATTGCACACAATCTGTCACTTTTTATTGTTGCTATTGATAATATTTCAATTGTTTCCCAAAGCATTCCCGATTTTGTCAATAATTAACAAAAATTTCGGAATTTGACGCTAAAAATGTCATGAAAAGAACATGTTTAGTACTAATTCGGAAAGCTAATTTTTTTCTCCATCTATTAGTGCAAAAATACAATATGGCGGCCATGAGAAAAAGAAAAGTTGACTATCATAATTTGAAATCTAGAAGGCCTGAAAAATTTCTGTCAACGTTATACGACTCGGAGTGGTCAAAAACCTAAAACTACTAAGTTTGATCAAAATAGCTTGAATGATTGGAAAGATGAAAAATAATTTCTGAAATCAGAATTTTCAGTTTTTTCGTGATAAATCGGGAACCAATCAAAATATTCGAAGTCTCTTTTCAGATTCGCAATCCCCACAAAAATGCGCAACTTTTTCCTAATTTAACCGACCTCGTATCTCTTACCGTTTCGAAGATACCAATGGTGAGCATCGAAATTTTCACCACCCTGTATAACCGGAATGAATTTCGGGATTTGAAAATTCAAATTGCATCGTTGGTGTGCCGGTGCTATATAATTCCCTGTTAAATGCCAGTGGTCCCGAACTCTTATATCATCAACTCGGAACGGTTTCCGGCAAATATGACATTCTTCTGCGCGATTGAATGCTAAATCCTGCTCTGGTGTTAAAGGCTTCATCGGAACTATGTTTTTATAGTGCTCGTTATATATTCTGACGACGTCCGCCTCCAACGATTCTACAAAAACCGTGGAACAATCTCTCCCGAGATATGTTCTGTAGTCGCTCAAGCTGTCGTCAAATGAACATTTGATATTATAGCCGAAACTATACGGGATATGTATTGACTTTCGCACCGTGAATGAGTCAGTTTCCTCGGGCAGGCAAGTATCGAAAGGTAGTAAAATGCTTTCGAAATCCATATAAATGACATAAGGCAGTTTGTATTTTTTCCAGGGTTTTTCGAATTTCAATATATTTCTCGGCACCATATCCCCATATAGATCCTTCTTTTCGCCAATAGGAAGGTCGGTTATGATTTTAAAACAACCGTTTTCTAAATGAGCGTCGAGTTTCGATTGAGTATAAAAATGTGAAATGCATGAGTCGCAAACAAATTTGCGATTCTTACTTTTCGATACCTGCATACCCGCAAGCTTAGAGAGGTTCTTAATGAGACAATAGTGCGAAACACCGTTTTTTTCAAACAAGAGGAGGTTTATATGACACGCGCGTCTACAGCCCGTGTGGTGCAGCGGCCCAATCAACTCGTGCCTGCCGTTCCTATCCTCTAAACCGAAAACGTTTATCGAAATCGTAGGATTCTGCCGTTCAAACTGTCTTATCTGCTTAAGTTTCACGGGGAATTCAATGCCTTTACAGTTGAGTTCGCTTTTAAATTGTTTATAATGCCTCACCCTATTCGGAGACTTGGTCGTACTGTGTGTGAAAGCCAGCACGCTCCACAAAAAACAAAGATTGTCATTAGACTTAACGTTCACACACGCTTGTTTTGCCTCGATCTCTCTAGGTAGCTTGATGTATGACGATCCTCGGAGTGGGACGTATCGAGATATGTCCAGCTCCATATGCGAGCAGGTAATCAGAGCCCAGCCTGGAATTAAGAAGGAGCAGGATAAGCACAACATTCAACAATTGGTGCATGCGGTAAAAATAGGAAGAATATATATGTTTTTATATTTACCACTATCTTTTACTTCGAAATTCCACATTTCCACGACGATATCGGCGAGAAGAGATTTGATTAGTGCATCTAGGTCTGTGCTGGAGTAGACATTTTTTGATTTCAGATTATGACATTTGAGATCCACATTATTTGAAGTCTGATTGAGATACTTTGCAAGGAGCGAGAGATTTATTTTTATACTCCCGTGAACGTTTAGCTCACGTTCCAAAAGCTCGCGAAGTTTGACGCTGCTTTTCTCAAAAAATGTTTTGTAAATATCCCCGCTTTCATTATCTATGCGGTATGAAATAATCCTGTTTTTGAAGCATGTATTGATCACATGACAACCATCTTTCAGAGGGGTGAGAGATCCTTCTTTGTGCATGGTTGTACGAATATGACTTGCAAATGATTTCAGAGGTACGGTGATATTACACGTGCCACAATGTCTAAATAGCACGGCTCTTTCCGCGTTTCCATCGGCTATCGAATCATTGGAACGTTTCCCGCTCGGCGGGATCATACTTCGAAGATCTGGTTGAGTTTTCCCATCACTTCCGGGCAGCCTCTGTGGTGCAGGTGTTTTGCGGCACGCTGCCGACATCGTCTGCGTCAAAGCAGGTGTTGTCGGATGGATTCCTTGTTCCGTGTGCTGTACCCGAAGCGGTGATTGATACGGCATCGATGATATAGGCAATGGTATCGACGATTGCGAAGGCTGGAGTGCTGTTTCAAGTATCGCGGCCGCCGACTTCGTCGAGGACAATTGAAATGGTACAGCCGTGGTTCTCGTTTGGCGATCCCTCTCGTGGTATTTCGATATAGCACCTGCGGCGAGAAGCTCACTCCTTTGCGCCCCACATAACAGCAGTTGTATGATCTTGACTGGTGTACGATCGGCTTTATTCGCATCATGCTTCTTGGAACACGTTTTCATGTGTCGTTTTAAATTATCACCCCTCGTGAAAGTTTTCCGACAGCGCTCGCATCGTATCATTTTTCTGATTCTGTGGAAAAAAATAGATCCTGATATTATAAAGTCTAAGATGCTGGTGAAATTAGCACAAGCCACATCCTGATTATGCCACAATTGAAATATGTACTTACGTTTGAAAATTATCACACCTTCCGATCAACGGGAAAACTCTATACGAAATTTCCGGTTCAGTCCTTCAGACCAACGCGCGACCCCACCCCTCCCACCTCTTTCTGACGATGGAATTTAAAATAATCTGTCCGACTGTATAGATCTCGAGCGACTATACCGCGTACGCCTGCTGGACGATGTTTTTCCCATATGCATATCGAGAGAAAGGGTTTGTGTTTAAACCCGATTGGTCGCCGTGTTACTGAGTCCAACCCTTCAGGCCCCCGCGAAGATAAAAATTATTTCCTTCGTGGCCTGGCAGCTAACGTCGGAGAGTGGTTTTTTTTTTCTCCGTCGTCCTGACCGCCTCTGGCACATCGAACGGTCAGGTAGGTTTTAATTAAGTCCCACGGTCCTCTAGCAATAAAAAATTTCCTTATTCGGAGATTCATATGCAGGAATGCCGGAGCATAGAAACGATGTTAGGGAGGGCTGGTCTTGCATCACAGATACCCTTAAAACCCGACGAAAACACCTGCAGCGATAGACTGCATTTTATAAGACCCTTAATAATTCGGGCATATATGTGCGGCCGCTCTGCATAGCTCGGAGGCAGGTGGGTTCTGACCAGGTCCCACGGTCCTCTTGCGAGAAAAGGCCCTTAATTCGGCGATTTACAAAACCATAAACGAGCTATATCTAACCAGCAGTTTCGTTCACCTTATCGAACAATCCCGGTTGCCACCCGCCGCTCCCTACCCTCCACCCTCTGGCAGGGGATATCATACCAATACTGGATTTGAATATTTGAATTTTTGAATTGTGAAGAAGGTAGAAATGGCCGTACCTAGTCATGCGAAACTAATTTAGCTATCTCGAAATCGCGGGTTAAAACACAGCTAGATGATGTACCGAGGTATCTATTACCCCCTACCATCAAAAACATCATGATGATTAGTACAACAGTTGACTATGTATCGGTTCATCTGTCCAGAGCATGTCGACTTGTTATGGCTAATGCATTCCGACGTAGCGAGCATATAGAAAAATTAGGTATCTTATCTCAGAAAAATTAGGTACCTCATCTAATTTTTTAAAAACGTCGTGCGCCTCTCTGTAGGTAAGTAAGAGTAGCGCATACGGTTCTCTCCCAAACCTCTGCTTCCATATCTATTTCATATTCTCCCTCCTTGCTATGATTAAAACATTGCGACGTAGCGGTCATATAGAAAAATTAGGTACCTCCTCTTATTTTTTTTAAAGCACCGTGCACCCCTCGCTTCCATGTTTGAGCGATGGTAAATGTGGCCACACGAGGCTGCTTTCGGGTGTATTATAGTACTCAAACGCCTGCCGCTTGGCTGCCCACCACGATGCATGATGATAGACAGAGATGGGAGCGATAAAGCTCTCTCTCTCTCTCTCTCACATGCAGCGCTCATGCCCCAATATGCGGAGGACCTCCGAGCATCAGGACCTGCGATGCGCAGGACCTACCTTGCGAGTCCTTCACATCCTCGATTGGAAGCAGGCATAAAACGCGTTCCGCCGGTTTTGTGCCATGCGGAGCTATAGCAGGTAAAACCGAGCGCCAGAGGAGAAGACCTTCCGCTGTGCGCTTGGTCGAGCTGTGTTAAGAGGAGGACATCGCTTCATCTCGCTCTTACCAATATAGCGAAAACGGTGTCGGAGGATGTGCGAGTGAGAAAGCGTGTTGGCACGGTCATCTGCCGAGCTGAGTGCACTCGTCGCGCTCATTCATACCTCTGCATTATTTCCCGAGGCCGGTCTTACCTCCGGCGTTATTACCGCCGCCGTAATTACCTCAATAATTAATGAGCTCGGTTTCAGGACCGCTTATCCATATCTTTCCCTCATCTATAGCACACGCCGCCCGCCGTCGCAATCGAAAGAGTGTACTGTAGAGCGGTAGGACCACCGGGCTGATTACCGACGTCGTAATTTCCTCCTCTGTAATTACATCCTTGATTAATGAGACTTGATTTGGGATCCCCTACTGCTCTCTACTGAAGATCGTCTTGCACAGATATCGGATAACTAAACTCAAAAGCCCAACAGTAGCCACCATCAACCTTTGCAAAAGAATCATACATTCATCCTCGGCGACTGACGAAAAGTTGTTGCATCGAAAAATACCAACAAAATAGTTCAGCAAGGCCATAGAAATATCTCACAGCGGTGCTTCGGATGGCATACAAAGCAGGCAGAGAAATTTATCTATCGCAGATTTCAAAACATGAGCCTATTACCTGTGCCAATATCTTTGGCAGGAATGACCGGAAAACTTTATCGCTGAAAAAAAAAAACAAAGTATATCTACCTGCTTCGCACGCACTCACGAGATGTGATGTGATATCATCTATTACGGCAATAATTACGGAGACAGCAGCCCTAAAAATATTTGCAAAGTACCTATCACGCACGTTACTTTCGAACTTGGGGGCTATGCCACTAACGAAAGATGACATATTTGATGCAGAGAGATTCCTCACAAAGCATTATAAAGTGAAACTAAATTCAAAAGGTCTTCTAAATTACTGACTGGAAATCTTTTTGTGGGTAAAAGATTCAGTTGAAATAAGGACTGATATCGCCAGGCATGTCCTTTCTGGGATAGTCAAAAAGCCTGAAGCTCTATCCCAACAAGTTATGCAGCCCGACTTCATATCCAGTGAAGTCACTGGCCGGCAGCAGTGTGGTACAACGCGAATATCTACGACTCAGTCTTACTATCTTCTGAAAACTGTGGCTGGAAAAAAACGGAGCACGGAACTTGATCCTCATTGACGACGCTAGACCCCTTACCGAAAGTATAGATCAACATCTTGTCTTGTGGACGTAAAACCGGCTGAATCAACCGTTCTTGTAGATGCCGCAATAATATCAATAAAACTACCTACCCGAAGACCGCTTATTGCTCAAAATAGTGCGATGTGCCATTCAGCCCGGCCCGGTCATGAGAGTACCTAAACCAGCAATAGATTATGGGCCATGGATCTTTGTGCTTTGGTTCGCATACATATAGGTAGGTACATAGTCATCTTCGTAATCAAACATAGTGAAATGATCATTAATATCCATACAGAGCAAATTTTGAGAGTGAGAGAACGAACTGATAGCCTCGCCGCTGTACTGCGGGCCGATGTCAGCTTATTCGGTCAATAGTCGGGGTGGTACGCGACATAAAATAGCAAAATACCGCAAATGAATTAGACGGGATGCCCTTTGGTATGATGACTACTTATACCAAGGTGATTAATTTTCGCCAAGGATGCGTCAACATTTCCCACTCAGAAAAAAAGATGGCGACGATTTTTGACAGGAGCGGATTTTTTATAAAACATATGCGTGTGACACATGTTTTCTCACTAATTTTGACCTCCTGAATACAAATATGGAGTTTATTTTTCCATTGGAAATCAACTTGACCTCATATTTCACATCTGAAAACCGCAAAAATAGCAGACTCTTGCTAATTTTTGAACTGAAAATTTTATGTACCATCAACGGCGATTTCCAGCCTTGAGCTGGCTGTATAGATCCCAGAGAACAAGTTAACAGTCTAAGTTCTGCAAAATAACTCTTCAAACATCGCCAGGGTGCGCCTCAAATCATACCAAAAATTGGCGCTGGGAGCACACTTTGCTGCGGCTGGATGGGGAATGTAAGTGTGAAAGAAAGAATGTTGTGCAATATGTTTTACTGTTTAATATGACATACCAAGCATTCATCAACATACCATGAGGATTTGAAACAAAATATCGTACAAACAAATTTTCATGATTTGATAATTATTTTTTATATGACAGGTACAATTGATACCAAAAAACGAAGCTCTGATTTTGATGATGTTCTTTATCAAGGTAAATACATCAAGGGACCTTTCTCACCTGGAATAACCACCCTAGCTCAAAGTTTCATATAATATAAAGCATTTTCGTCAGATCCGCGATTGCCAAACATCAGAAAAGCGTCTATTAATAATTTCAAAGTCCTTCTTTGAACTTGTTCTGGAATGCAACATACGGCTGATGGTTAAGCTTTGGCTTGAGTTTTCTGTCTCGCCCGTGAACTCATTCAGGTGTCTGCTGGACTGGATATGCACCAACGGCAAAGGTTCAGTAGGACCTTCAGTGTTATTCGTATTTCTATGGCACCAACTTCAAATTTGTTGTCTTGTGTGTGTCAGAATAATGCGAGAATGAAAGTAATGAGCTATCAATGGAGGCTCAAAAGCATCTAGGACGTGAACAAACCAAAGAGCATGAAACATACACCATGTATCATAGGTACTATAGTTGCAAAATAAGAGTCGTAATGTTGAAAAGGCCTTGGTGCCTACCTGATCACTTTTCCATATGTTTTCCACGTCCGTTTTCTATGCCTATTCACGTCCTAGGTGTTTTTGCGCCTTCACTGATAATACTATAGTTCCATTCTCGAAAATTCCAACACACACAAGACAACAAATTTTGAATTGGTAATAACACTGAAGATCCTACTGCCCTTCGCCGTTGGTGCATATCCGGTCCGAAAATTTCTAGACACCTGAATGAGTTCATACGCGAGATAGAAATACTCGTAGAAAACTTTGAACCAAAGATTCACCATCAGCCGTATGTTGCATTCTAGGACAAGTGTAAAGACAAAACTTTAAAATCAAAAGACGCTTTTCTGATGTTTGGCAACCGCAAGTCTAACGGAAAATTATTTCATTATGAGTCGCTATACCGAAACTTTGAGCTAGGGTACCTAGTTGTTTCAGATGAAAAAGGTCTCTCGATGTATTTACCTTGATGGAAAACATCATCAAAATCAAAGCTACGTTTTTTAGTATTATTGAAAAAAAAGTTATCAATAAATCATGAAAATATATTTTTTTGGTTTTTCATCTAAAATTGTCGTTGTATGTTGAAAAATCCTCAGTATATGTAAGCTTACTATATAAAACAGTGAAATGTATTGCAAAACATTTTCCATTCCACACTTACATCCCTTAAATCAGCCGCAGAAAAATGTGCTCCCAGAGCCCATATTTTGTATGTTTTGGGGCGCACCCTGGCGATGTTTGTAGAGTTATTTTGCAGAACTTACACTGTTAACTTGTTCCGTGGGATCTATTTAACAAGCTCAAGGCTGGAAATTGATGTAAATGGCATACAAAATTTTCAATTCGAAAATAAGCGAGAGTCTGCTATTTTTGCGGTTTTCAGATGTGAAATATGAGGTCGATTTGATGTTTGATGTAAAAATAAACTCAATATTCGTGTTCAGGAGGTCAAAATTAGTGACAAAACATATCCCGCATGCCTATGTTTTACAAAAATTCAGGTCCTGTCAAAAATCGTCGCCATCTTTTTTTCTGAGTGGGAAATGTTGACGCATCCTTGGAGAAAATTAATCACCTTGGTATGAGTAGTTATCATGTCAAAGGGCATCCCGTCTAATTAATTTGCGGTATTCAAAATCGTAGCACCCCGACTAGAAGTCTGGAGCGCTCTGGTGCATTCCAGAGCATTCGTGTCTGTGAAACTGAATGGAGACCGAATGCCTGATCAGGGCACATCTGTCTATTTTGGCGGAGGCGCCGCTCCAGAACCCGGCAGAATTATACGGGTAATGTGTATGATTATTCAGGGATGGTCTAGAAACCGCATATGCCGGACCACTATGGAATTTGCTGGAAGTAGACAGAAAGTTCGGGAACACTATTCGGAGCTTATTTAAGGCATCAGCCGGCACTCCGGCAGCTCGCGGCAGTATTGAATTGGAATGCGAAGTGGTAACGCGAGCAAAACAAGCAAAGTACCTGCGATATAATTCCAAGTAGATAATTGTTGGTGTAGTTATTGTAGTAGTACGCAGAAATAAAGAGTGTGTGTTTTTAATCGATCAATAGTGTAGTCCTGCATCAAAAGCAAGTCGCCTTGTTGAAAACACGGGTGAAAGGCCCTCTCGAGTGGCAACGGCTAGGAGAAATTTTGAAAATTCATAACGCCCGACTGGAAAACGGTGGAAAACTGTAACTGCGGACATAGTTTGACGCTTTTCTTGTGTTTTATTTTGCCAAGTTTGATTCCAATCCATCGGATAGATTTTGAATAATTGAATGATAAAATTTTGAACTTCGACATTTTTCATTATTTGACAAATGACAGATAGGGCACAATATTTTCAATTGTTCTGAATACAGTTTTTCAAGGGCTTCCAAATGACATATTGCAAGTTGAGCTCCGTGAGATATAGCTTCTGACATTTGCTAATAGTGACAGTTCTGTTAGACAGATGACAGCCAAAAACTCATGGGTTTATTCCACAGACCAACGATGTCTGCATGCGAAATTTCAAGTCGATCGGGTTGACCGTTTTCTAGCGACTCCGTAGTTGAACTTTTCTTCTGAAATTTTTGATTTTTTCGAAGATATTTCAAACAATAACCGCCATTTTAGATAATAAACAATTTTATCGTGATCAGCGAAGTCAAATCAACAGATAATGACACTCTCCGCGCCTTTATAGGTCACAATCACCAAATTCCGATTCTATGGAGGTTACCTTTGAAATCGGCCGCCATCTTGGATTCCGGCCGATGAAAAAAGTGGTAATACGGGTCAAATCGTCTAATATAGTCCCAGTAACAAGTATGCAAATTTTTTTCCTTCTAGATTGAAGTGCAGTAATGTACCCATATTTCGCTTCTACCGCGGCGACTAACATACGTGACAAGGGGTAATGAGTTTCAAGTTCTATGAGAATCGTTCCACTTTTGCAATAAATTTCAATATAGCGGCCAAGATGGCGGCGGAATCATGAAGTTCAGCTCGGAAATGATGCATTCATATGTGGCAAGGGTAAGTTCAAAGTGTAATGAAAATCGCCTCACTAATACGAAATTTCCTCGGAAATTTCAATATGGCGGCCAAGATGGCGGTGGAATCATAAAATTCAGCTTGAAAATAAGCAATGTTCATATCAACATAAAAGCGCATATTATGCGCATCGCCTGAAGAGCTAGTCAACACTATATCATAGGTATACCGGTATACCTATAATATCTGGAAGTCTTTATTGCTTGCAACCCATGTTTTCGGAGGGTTCGTCGGACCCCCCGTTGCTTTGGGTTCGGTCCATGAACCTGTGTTCTGTCCATCTGTGGTTCTGTCGCTTATTGCGATCTGCGGCCATTTGTTCCATGTGTGGTCAATACTCGAGAACAGCGGAGATGCTCCGGCAATTCGCAGCATTTCAGACGTTCTAATAGTGTCGAATATATAACAGTAGCTAGGCCGAATGATTTCCGAAGAACGATTTGAGCTTCTGTACTTTGATCAGTCTGTGCGGCGGACCGCCTTCTCGCAGCCGCAATGAGTCCGCGGCTGACATGAATCCGAACTGCCGCGGTCGGTCCGATAGAACTCCGAAATTAGGTGTTTGCTGGGCTATGTTTGTAGTGCTGTATTCGTTCCTTTCTGTTCGAACGCTTCTTCAATAATTAACGGATGGCCAAGACTTTTGGAAGAATCTATTATTGGACAATATTTACAACAAATTAAAAGTGTTATTAAAAAGCTCTTTTCTTGTCGTTGGTTGACGTGCCGGTCTTGTCTTCTTGTCTTCTGTCAAGTTGTCAACTTCAGGGCTGCCAATAACACCTCCCTTCTGAATTCAGGCGTTAGCCTGATAATCCTTGAGATTTGACGGAAGTCGCCGCTCTCTCGTCGACCGTCTCACTGCAATCGGCGGTGGTTGAACTGGCGCAGGCCACGAAACGTCGGCGTCGGCTGGGACATTGGCAACGTCGACGAGCTCCTCTGGAACTGGAACGTCGGCAACGTCGACGAGCTCTTCTGGAACTGCTCGTGACTTGAGCGTGTCCGGTCTAGGGAGGTCATCCATGTAGCCATGTACTCTTGGGATTCCGGCTATCATAGCGTCCATGATCTGTTGGAAAATTCCAGGTGCCGATTTGATACCTGCGGGAAGTCGGGCGAATTGAAATAATCCTCTGTGCGTGCTGATTGTCAGGTATTTTCTTGATTCTTCTTCAACTTCAACTTGTAGATATGCATCGGAGAGATCCGACTGACTATAAAAATTGCGCAATTAGTCATTCCCGCAAAAATTGTTTCTGGTAGGGGAAATGGATGTCTGTGAAGCTCCAGCGCGCTGTTCAAACCCGTTGAGGAATCAGCGCACAGTTGAATACTGCCACACTCCCTTCTGACCACGACTATTGGCGCCGCCCATTCTGATTATTCCACCTTCTCAATAATCCCTCTGCGTTTTCCATCCTTTGCAGCTCACTATCCAGCTGTGGAAGTACTGCTTACGCTATTGGTCGTCTGGGTCTGAAGACTGGTTGGCTGTTTGGTTTCAACGAGGGTTTCAATAGCAATGATGTTTTCGTTTTCGTGCATAGGCCCAAGTCAGGATTGAATACGTCTGGAAATTTATTCAAGATTTCATCTATTGAATTCAATTTCGTCACCTGCTTGCACAAACTATTGATGCTTTGATCTGCCAAATTAAATGCCTCAATCCAGTCCTAGCCCAGGACATTTAAATTTGACTGAGTTGGTGTGACGAAGCATTTGAGAGTTTTTGAAACATTGTTGATGGTGGCTCGGCAGTCGAATTCTAATTGAAGTTTCAATTCATCTCCTGAGGCGTTTCTTGCTTGCTGATTTGTTCGAGCGTGTTCGATTGTGTTCGAACTTTTTCCTCTCAATTGTCAAAGCGCCCGCACCGCAAACTTGTAATAATACATTCGAGGTTCCGTTTTAGAAAAGAACTTGACAAAAATTTAGTTGTTCCCCAATCAGCCTGTCATCATTCATCCCAAACACGACCAGCCTTTTTCACTTTTTTCAGTATTCGTCGCTGAGGAAAACGCATTTTCAGCTGCATAATGTCAAAGCTGGGAACATATTTTTCCTGGATATTTTTGTTTTTAAGGATAGGTGCTTACTCAACATGCTGGGCTTTTTCCAATTCAGGTCATGATTTTCCTTACCGATAAGTAGGCACCTACTTGAAATAAAGAAGAAACTTTTATATAGGCATTTACATAAATATCTTTATTCAACATTGTTATTTACAAAAATTAATTGAATTCTCTGATCCATCTCGATTAAACCGAATAATTACTTAACTATTTCTACATAACTACAGAATGAGAAGTCAGTTTAATTCATCGAATGATACATACATTTACACTTTTTATAACTATAGTTACTACTAATACCGCTTTATAATGATGTTTAACGATATTAAAAGTTTTTGTTCCAATCAGACGCATCCTCTTCTGCGTCCGAACCAGGATCTGAAACTTCTTCTTTGTCTTGAATCTCCACTGGCCTCATGACTTCAGGAACTATTGGCGGTACCATCGTCCTGTCTCGCAGCTTGTTCCAATTGAAGCCATTGAACCATCTGGAAATTTTAACAAAAAAAAATTATTAAGAATGACGACCAAGTCTTCTTTATAACTTACCGATGCTCCCGTATCTCGTCGATCGTTTCATATCCCAGTCTGAGAACTGCTTCTTCCGTGCAGAGGTTTCGAACCAAGTCTTCGGCATCTTCGGAGAAGTGTTCTTTTGAAAACTTAATCGAATCAAACCCTCTGGTGACGTTGGTGAGAATTAAATCAGCGTCATCCGTATCGTCGGGATCGAAAGGATTATTTCCTTGGAGAAGCTCAAAGAGGAGGACTCCCAGTGCCCAAAGATCACTCGCCCTGTCTCGTCCATCGTCCTCGGGAACATCGTCTTCATCCAGGCATTGCCAGGCAACCTCGGGTGGTAGATAAGCGGGTGTGCCCCAGGAATTATCGTACGATTTTTGATTTTCTTCCAGTTGCATGGCGAAACCAAAATCGATAAGTTTGGCGTAGCCATCTGCATCCAGCACTACATTTGAGGACTTGATGTCGTTGTGGACAATGTTTCGCTTGTGCAGGTAATCAAGCGCTTCCACTACGCAGGCAATGTAGAATTTGGCCGCACTTTCTGGCACTGGGATCAAATCGAAGACGTCTCCACCAGGCAAATACTCCGTCAGAAGATACAAGCACCTTTTGTCCTTGAATGTCTTGTATAACTTGACGACGAAGTCACTGTGAATTTCGCTCAGGATCTTCTTCTCGGTCAATACCATCTCACGTTCTTCCGGATCCGTGATCGAAGCCTTTTTGATGGTTTTCAAGGCGAAAGATGCATCCGGAAAACGGTCTACGTGCACTACCGACACGTGGGAATAGCCCCCGACGGCAAACGTGCACTCCGTTTTGAGATCGTTCAGTTCGATGTTCTCCAACTTCTTCGTCCAGTCTTTTTGGTCACTGGATACCGCACTAGTTGAAGATTCTATCGACGTCATTTTATTCTATTGCTGTGTGATGTTCGAACGTTGTATAGAGAGAACTGCTCTGCTAGACAATCACTGAATAACTAAACACTGAAGTTCTGAACTGGTCTACTCTTATAGCTCTTGGAGCAGGTAGAGCTGGTCCTGTTTCTTGGAAAGGAACAAATGAGGATATTCAGGTAGAAGATACATTAGTATCATTGTTATAGCAAGTAAACCGTAAATTGGAACATTAAGCGCCCTTTCAGCTAGGTACTTGCCCTTTTATGGTGCGAGTGGGTACCTCGAGTTCTTGAAAATGTTTTGTGGTTTATTGTAAGATACCTATCATTGTGATCGGGAAGGACCGCTATTATAATTTAGATGGTTTTCCGTTTTTCTTGTTTCTTTCTTCGTACAAATGTTTTGTGCCTGTTTAACGCATAATGGAAGTATTACTACATTTCCCTGAAGAATCGAAAACGATTTGAAAACAGTTCAGGTAGGTGTTAGTCACTGGGTATACAGGTCTCCCAGAACTTGCGGTCCAGAGTCTAACATTTAGTTTTAAAAGAAGATTAGTCATAAAGATTTCAAGGATGTTTTGGGCTCATCTTTTTCGAGATATTGAGGATGGGAGAATGAGACTTCTCTTCCTCTGGTTTTTGCTATTTGATGAGATTTCAGTAAACTGCGTTGGACAGACTAAACCGAAAAAAAATTCCTCAATGTGTCTTGAATTTCCATGTGAATAACAGGGTGCGTCACGAAATGCGATATGAGACACGACAAAAAGTGAAACGATTCATTTTCATTGAATCCTTTCTCGGTCGGTTTTGCACAGATCCTCGAAATTTTAAAGACAAGTTTTTTTTATTTTTCAGTAAAGGCAAATGACCGGTCATTTCTAAAAGTAATAATGACCGGCATAAATGTGGAAAGTGGAAAGGAAAAATAAATGTAAAAGAGATTTGAACGGAAATATTTTCAGCAAATTTCAAAAATGACCATAAAGGATCGGTCATTCCTTTATGGTCATTTTTGAAATTTGCTGAAAATATTTCCGTTCAAATCTCTTTTCACTTCGATGAACCTCGCTTCATAAAGATCAAAGTTATCAAATACCATGTACCGCAGTTTGAAACGTTTTCAACCATCCTCCACGAATTGCGCTACAGGTCCACTACAGTCCCGTTTTTCGTTTCCGTTTACGATACTATCAATTATGGAACCGCCTCAAAACTGTATATCGATCGCGAAGAACAGCAACCTTTTATGTCACCATTTGCAGAAAATCAACAACCTCTTATGTCAATTTTAGCAAAGTTGAAAATAGTGAATCAAACGATCGACACTCCAGCCTTCAATCGACTTACAAAACTTCCGATTCCAATTAAGACTGATAATTGATATGTCAAGTGCAAAATACCAACCTCCTATGTCAGACAAAGAAGGTTTTTGCAGAAAATACGATGACAAGGCAGAAGATTTGACCTTTTATGTCAAAGATGGAAGGTTGTGGCACAAAATTTCAACGACAAGATGGAATATAGCCTTCTATGTCAGACAAAAAAGCTGCTATAAAGCTCCTATTCTGCACAAATTATCAATATATTGCTGACAAAATCATCTATGTCACGTTTTATAGCCAAATCTAGTGGAGAATATCAAATTTCATATCCCATTATGTCACCTTAATTTATAGTGAATATTAATTCTACCTAAAATGGAAGGAAATATAGTACATCACGTTTGAAGTACAATTTTGTTCTTCCTGAAAAGTACCCTTTTTTGACATAGGAGCTTGCTGAATTTCTGCAAACGGTGACATAGATGGTTGCTGTTCTTCACCATCGATATCTATCCTGAGATATCCAGGGCTGTGTGCAAGAAGAACGGTTTTTAAGGCTTGATTTCATGTTGAAATATTTAGCAAATACCTATGATGGAAAATCAAATCGAATAGTCTGTGGTGCTTGTGAAATTGAATTTTGATTTCAGGAGCGATAAAAGCGGAAATCTGAAAAAAACTGTTCTTTCGGCACACAACCCTAGATACTTCAGGACATACTTACAGCCTCAAGCGCGAATATAAACATATTGGATCAGTATGAATACAAAATAAGTATTCACGGGTTTCTGGTACAGTTCAGTTTTGGACATTATAGATAGCTTCAATTTCATAGATTTGCACGTATAAGGACGATGCTGACAGCGACAGTGACAGTTTTTGATGAAACTCGTAACATGAGTAGTAGATAGGTATGTGGGAGGTGAACGTCTGGTTGAAATTTTCTTGACCTCAGACAACCGCGTTGGTGGATTCCTATTTTATTTAATATCTCGAGAAATATTTGACCAAGGTTAACGTTATTTGGTATAAAGGTGGAAGTCTTTGAAGCAGTGGCGTACCTATAAGAAGGTATGAAGGGTTGAATCCTTCATCCCTAAAAAGAAGGAAAAAAATCTGATCCCTGATCTCCCTATGACTTCGAGCGTAATATGAAAAGAAATCTTGTTATAGTTATCTACCTATACAAATTACCCATACCCACTGACGAAACTTTTGAAGATAGCTTGAACAAGGCTCCAGGGAGGATCGATATTATCATCTAAGTGATTGATTGTATGATACCTACTAGATAAAATGTATGTTCTATTTTTGAAACATTTATGCACTTGAAGTTTTGACTGAAATTTCTTTCTTTGAGCTATTCAAACTCACCCTGGTAAGCGGCATAGCATAGCCTCCTTGTGTCATTTTCGTCTTGACAAAGTTGTTCATAAGAACAAAATGAAGGAGAGGAAACAAAACGAGTCAAGGAGACTTTTTTTTTCTGCTTATTATTGTCAGTGTGACTCATCGCTTTTATTTTTATCATTATGTCAAAAAAATTTCGACTGCGGCGCTATTTTTTCCCTCTTTCGGCGGCTCACTTCTTAAAATAAAAACTAAATTTCCTCAATCCCACTCATCTGTCCATAAGTCTGGGTACGCAACTGGTTTGAAGAAAATGTCATTTGTACATTTAATGAGGTTGAAGTGATTTTTACTCCCTGAAAGTTACTCGCACACTTTCGAAAACAGTTACCCTGGGAAGTCGAAATTATGTTCTCTGGAACTGGCTGAAGGCTGGAATTAACCAAGATGGTTAAACATGCCGTATGGATATAGCGAGGGATATAGGTACTATAAAACACAATCTATATATTATATTTAAGATTTTCCTCGATCACAATGGTAGGTATGTAACAATAAACCACAAAACATTTCCAAGAACTGGGTAGATACCTACCCGCACCATGAAAGGGCAAGTACCTAACTGAAAGGACGCTTTATGTTCCAAATAACGGTTCAATTCCTATAACAATAACAATAATGTATCTTCTACCTGAGTATCCTCCTTTGTTCCTTTCCAAGAAACAGGACCAGCTCTACCACGACCACACTTAAGAGCTATGGTAGTTAAGCAGTTCAGTGTTTAGTTATTCAGTGATTGTCCAGCAACACAGTCCTCTGTATAAAACGTTCGAACATCACACAGCAATAAAATAAAATGACGTCGATAGAATCTTCAACTAGTGCGGTATCCAGTGACCAAAATGACTGGACGAAGAAGTTGGAGAACATCGAACTGAACGATCTCAAAACGGAGTGCACGTTTGCCGTCGGGGGCTATTCCCACGTGTCGGTAGTGCACGTAGACCGTTTTCCGGATGCATCTTTCGCCTTGAAAACCACCAAAAAGGCTTCGATTACGGATCCGGAAGAACGTGAGATGGTATTGACCGAGAAGAAGATCCTGAGCGAAATTCACAGTGACTTCGTCGTCAAGTTATACAAGACATTCAAGGACAAAAGGTGCTTGTATCTTCTGGCGGAGTATTTGCCTGGTGGAGACGTCTTCGATTTGATCCCAGTGTCAGAAAGTGCGGCCAAATTCTACATTGCCTGCGTAGTGGAAGCGCTTGATTACCTGCTCAAGCGAAACATTGTCCACAACGACATCAAGTCCTCAAATGTAGTGCTGGATGCAGATGGCTACGCCAAACTTATCGATGTCGGTTTCGCCATGCGACTGGAAGAAAATCAAAAATCGTACGATAATTCCTGGGCCACACCCGCTTATCTACCACCCGAGGTTGCCTGGATGAAGACGATGTTCCCGAGGACGATGGACGAGACAGGGCGAGTGACCTTTGGGCACTGGGAGTCCTCCTCTTCGAGCTTCTCCAAGGAAATAATCCTTTCGATCCCGACGATACGGATGACGCTGATTTAATTCTCACCAACGTCACCAGAGGGTTTGATTCGATTAAGTTTTCAAAAGAACACTTCTCCGAAGATGCCGAAGACTTGGTTCGAAACCTCTGCACGGAAGAAGCAGTTCTCAGACTGGGATATGAAACAATCGACGAGATACGGGAGCATCGGTAAGTTATAAAGAAGACTTGGTCGACATCCTCAATAATTTTTATTTTTTTGCAATTTTTTTTAGATGGTTCAATGATTTCGATTGGAGCAGGCTGCAAAACAAAACGATGGTACCGCCAATAGTTCCTGAGGTCATGAGCCCGGTGGAGATTCAAGACAAAGAAGAACTTCCAGATCCTGGTTTAGACGCAGAAGAGGATGCGTCTGATTGGGACAAAAACTTCTAATTTTGTTGAACATCATTATATAGTGTCAATATATGTATGTATCATTCTATGGCATAATTGAATTAATAATAATGAAACCTACTCAATTACAACAAATTTCTGTAAATAATAATCTTGAATAAAGATAATTATGTAAATACCTATATGAAAGTGGTGCCTTCCTGATAACTTGACAAATGTTGATGACATCAACAACTACCTGATCAACCCAGCACTATCCCTTGCCGCTGACGAATCAACAACAAAGTTCTACAATTCCAATGTCAAAGAAAGCGTGAGATCTAACCTACAGTTTACTCGAGTTAGTGAAACTGATGTTCTCAAGATAATCTCATCTATCAAGAGTAAAGCGACAGGAGCCGACGGCATCAATATTTGCACCATCCATCTTTGCGTCCCATTTCTATTACCGTACATCACCCATATTATCAATTTCTGTATCGAAAACTCTGTTTTTCCCTCTACATGGAAACATGCTCTTATTTTGCCGTTGCCCAAGTCCTCCAAACCTGAAAGTTTCAGTGACATCCGCCCAGTAAGCATTTTACCAACCATGTCGAAAATTCTCGAGAAAGTAATAGAGCAACAGCTGCGGGCGCATATAGAAAGTAACTCCATTTTGCCTGCTAATCAGTCAGGATTTAGACCTCGACGTGGATGTTGCACGACTCTTCTTTCTATAACCGATGACATCTTGAGAGCTTCAGACAAGGATCTCCTCACCATTCTTGTTTTGCTGGATTATTCCAAAGCGTTCGACACCATCAACCACCAGATCCTGAAATCTATTCTGCACTATACTGGTTTGTCGACGTCTTCCATCAACCTCCTATTCGATTATCTAGCGGGCAGAACTCAGAGTGTTACTTACAACGGCCGTGTCTTCTCTCCCCTTGAAATTTTGAGAGGTGTACCACAAGGATCGATTTTGGGGCCGCTACTGTTTATAATCTACATATCAAATTTTACCTCTGCCTTCCTCTCCGGCTGCCAACATTCCTATGCTGATGACACTCAGGTACGCATTTCATTCTCGGCGGACGAATCTCAACAGGCTTTAGCGGCACTAAACTTCGATCTTGCAAACTTAAAAGACATCTCTCAAAAGCACTGCTTACAGCTCAACCCTAAAAAATCGGTAGCACTTCTGTTTGGCAGAAAGGTGGATCGGGACAAAGTGAAATGCCATGATGGTACTGTGATTGGTGATGAAATTGTCCCCTTTGCATGCGAGGCTAAGAACCTTGGGCTACACATCGACAATGACCTTAAGCTTACCACTCACGTCTCCAAATGCCTCCAGCGAGGTTATTTTCACCTCAAATCAATTTATCAAAACAGATCATTCTTAAGCTTCCATGTAAAAAAACTGCTATGTGAATCCTTGGTGCTGTCTCAGGTCAATCACTGCGACGTCGTTTATGGTCCTTTTCTGAGACAGAACGACAGTTACCGTCTGCAAAAGCTGCAGAACTCGTGCATTAGACTTCTTTACGGAATAAGAAAATACGACCGTGTGAGTCACAAACTCTCCGATGCTGGTTGGTTCAATATGGAGAACAGAAGAAAATTACATTCTGCGACCATGTTCTTCAAAATTCTCCGTACTAAAGAGCCCCCGGATTTGTTTTCCAGAATAACCTTTCATTCAGATGTTCACAATGTCAACACCAGATTTAGGGGATCCATCACCCCTCCACTCCACTCCAAAGAACTGTTCAAACGATCATTTACTTACCAGGTCTATAAAATGTTTAACAACTTGTCATTTGAGTATGCCACCCTCGGTTTGAAGAGTTTTCGAACACAGCTTTCTCAAATTTTGATGAACTGCCAGTGATGTAAATAATGTAAATGTGTATGTTCGATACTTGTACAGTTTTATTCACTTTACTTTAATTTTGTAGAATGTACAATCTTTCGTTACTTCGTATTGAGCGGAGTTAGGTGGAAGAACAGCTGGTGAGCCAAGGCCTGCCTATTAAGCTGAATCTCGCTCTGCTCAAATGCTTCTCTAATAAAGACCATTTATTATTATTATTATTATTATTATTATAAAGTCTCTTCTTTTTTTCAAGTAGGTGCCTACCTATCGGGAGAAAAATCATGACCTGAATTAGGAAAGGCCTGCCTAGCAGGTTAAGCAAGCACCTATACTAAACAAGCGAATATGCCTCATGGGCATGAGGCTCAGTAGCGCACTTCCTTTTTGGAGGATTAGTGAACGCAAGATGTTAAGTGATTAGGGTTCTACCATCTTGGGCAAAAAATTGCAATAAGGCGGCCAAAATATCGACAGAATCATGAAATTCGGCTTGAAAATCAAAATGATCGTACTAGACAAGGGTAAGTTCCAAGTTTCATGAAAATCGTTCCACTAACAAGAGATTTCAATATGGCGGCCAAGATGGCGGCAGAATTATAAAACTCAGCTTGAAAATAGGAATGATCGTACAAGACAAGCGTAACTCTCAAGTTTCATGAAAATCTTTCCACTTATAAGAGATTTCAATATGGCGGCCAAGATGGTGGGGCAATCATAAAATTTGGCTTGAAAATAAGAATGATCATACTAGACAAGGGTGAGTTTCAAGTTTCATGACAATCGTTCCATTAATAAGAAATTTCAATATGGCAGCCAAGATGGCGGCCGAATTATGAAAGCCAACCTGCCTATTTGGTCCTTGAGGACCTAAGCTATCCACCGGATAAAGTTAAATCTTCAACGGCTGTAGCTTTATTTCCCGAGGAGAAGTTCAACTTCATCGAAGTGCACAGGAGATCTCTGTTTTTTGAGAATAATGATAACGATGTATGGATAACAAAAATAGTGCCCATTGGCCACCCTTGGAGACATCAGCTATTAATCGGAAAAAAGTTCCAAGACTCTTGTTTCAATTCTCGAGAAGGAGTACAGCGTCTTAACTTCTGCACGGACTCGGACAGACTGACAGACAGACAGACAGACAGACAGACAGACAGACAAACCGGCCACATAAGCGTCATTCTGTTACTTATATAAAAAAATGTGCTCCAACTGTTTTCGACCTCCTGAACACGAATATCGGGTTCACTTTTGAATTGGAACATTTCTTTTTTATCGAAAAACCGAAAAAATGGTAGCCTTGTCACATGATTTTTAGTGATACCTACCTACTTTTTTTTTTGTTATTGAGCGAACATGTTTCGTAATTTGAGTGCCATTATCCTTCAGGTACCTAGTATTGGCTATTTCAAAATGTTCAATTACTATTTCGGCACGTCTGATTTTAAATTTGTAGGGTCGTGTAATATGCGCCGAGCCGTGGCTTTGCGGCCGTTTTAAAAAATCGATAACAATTGACCTAACGGTCGGATCGAAGTGGGGTTTTTGTCAAAAGAAAGTTCAAATTGTTCTCTAAATATAATGCCGTACATGCAGTGATGTATTTCATTAAGAAATTGTAGTTGCCTGCATATCGCAACTTTCTACATCTTACCGCGAATGCCAGCACTTGATCGGCGAAGCCGCCCTACACCAAAATGTTATTTTTGTAACAACTGTTCATGATTATTTCGGCAACATTTTTCTTGATTCGCGTACCAAGGCCATGAGCTACCCATTCGAGTTGAAATATTTTCTGTATTGAATTTCGTTTTGTTCGGAGGAAAGGATATCAAGCACCAGCAAGCAACGAATAAATCATTTGCGGCCGAGCCGTAGTTTCGGAGTCATGTTCAAAAATTAATAACTACTAATCGGCACCTCGCACCGATGTGAAATTTTCATTAAAATAAAGTTCAAATCATCCTCTGAATATAACTCCGCATATGTATTATGGTAAAATGATAAGATCGGGTACTTCCTCGCATGTGATAACTTTCGAGATCAGGCCGGCTTCTGAAATGCAGCATTCAACGGCGATGCCGTGTCACACTAAATTGTTATTATTGTCATTGTTTATTATTATTTCGTCAAGATTTTTCTTGGTTCGGGATACAAGGTCATGAGCTACCCAATGGAGTAAAAATTTTTCGCAAAAACCTTTTCGTCTAGGACTAGATGCGGGGACGGACGGACGGACGGACGGACGGACGGACGGACAAAGCGAGGACAAAAGCGCCTTCCCGTTTGGAGAAGTGCGCTAAAAACACGAGGAAAAACCAAAATATCCAGAGAAATTATATTTCCTTGAAATTATTTATAGCTGAAAGTATGTTTTCCCCATCGATAAATATTGGAAAAAGCGAAAAGGAATTTGTTTGGGATGAATAGCTGTTCGAGAAACAACTAGATTTTTTTCAAGTTCTTTTCTCAAACGGAATCTCGAATGTATTATCACAAGTTTGCGGTTCGCACTTGAATAATTAAGAGGCAGGGGGCCAATTTTCTACTCTTCGCAACTTTAAGAAACGTTCGCAAGTTTGCGATTTCTGTAAATTCCAATTTTTGAGCCATCGTTTCTTTACGTATGCGCATCGGTGCGCACGTTTTCATACGTTTTGCTGCGAGCGGACCTGGACCGGCGCAAGTCACTTTGCGTATACGCTTTTATGATGAAGTGAGGTTAGATATCAATGTTTTCATTGTTATCAATAAAACAAACAGCATTGCTGAAGGTATGTGGCGATCATGGTCCGAGTCAGGCGGGTAATGAGGTACAGCACGGAATAACTTCACGAATGCGTCACGTGAATAAAGAATTACTCACAATTCTGTCATTCTTTTCAATCTTTGTCAGCTCCAGGGACACTGTTTAAAACTTGTCACGATGATGTTTCATTCTTTCTTTTCATCGTCTGCAGTAAAGCTTTGCATTTGCTTCCCACTAATAGTACAGGAAAAATAGTAAAAAAAAAAACAGCCAAACCTCGGAATAAATATGGACGTCCTGAAAATTTGATATTCTGTTCAGAATTGAATGCTCTACTACATATCCAAAATCGCCAAAAATCGCAGGTTTTGAGTTATTGGAGAGGGGGGTGAAAAATTGCAATCTTAAATGGAGGGGATGAAACCTTTCAATCCACTGGATGCAAATATATCGTTATTCAACGAATTATATCCCGTTTACATCATTTCGGTGCAAAAAGTGTCAATCATTGTTGAAGGGGGCTCGTGGGGACGCGAAGCTCAGCTAAGGGGCTCTTTTTTCTTCCTGCGCCATATTGAACCGATCACGACAAGTTTGGCATCTTTTCCGACTAAACTCAATCTCCCAAACTCGAATCCGTTGTGTAAATTTGGATGAAAACAAGTTTGAACAAGTTAACTTGGGGAAACTTGTTTTTTCTTTGACAATTTTGGCGAATTTTTTTCCCACTGTTTGAGATGTTCAACTTTGGAAAAATTTCAGAGGCCATTGAATTGAAGTGTATTCTTCAGGAAAATCGTCCACTCGATGTATGATTTTGTTTCTCGAGTTAAAAAAAATCGATTTGAACCTAAGCCGGCGCGGCGCGTCGTCTACTACTGACCAGAACACTACAGCATGCACCTTTAAATGAAAACAGCTCAAATTATTGAGAAAATGACAACTGATCTTTGATAATTCGAGGATCTGTGCACAATTGTGCACAATCTGTAATATAAACAAAATCGCGATGAATCGCACTGCAGGGTTTTAAGTTATTTGAGGGGAGAGGCAACAGTTCATAGAGTATGAATGAACCCCCCTTCAACAATGATCGACACTTTTTGTGCCAAAATGGTATCAACGGGATATTATGCGTCAAATTATAACGTATTTGCTCCCAATGGATTGACGGGTTTCATCCCCTCCTTTTCAAGTTGCAATTTTTTACCCCTCCCCTTCAATAACACAAAACCCCCGGGTGCGATTTTTGGCGATTTTGGATATGTTGTAGAGCACTCAATTCTGAACAGAATATCAAATTTTCAGGACGTCCATATTTTTTCCGAGGTTGAAATCTATCTTTCTTGTACTATAACGAGTTCCAGGTTTTTGGAAATAGGTAATAATGTTCAGTTGTCTTCAACTGAACAACAAATTCAACTGTGAGTAGATAGATCTTGTCAAAATATTACGAAAACTCATAAACTACTTTATAGAGTTCGGCCTATTGTCAAAGATACAGCTCTTCATAGTTAATTTTTTTCGGATTTCAAAAATTTTCAACTCAGGAACATTTCGACTTTAGCGTTGACTGGTTTTATCGGCTACCTACTCACTCAATTTTTATAATGGTATTTTTGGAAAATTTACTGAGTTACTTTAAAACAAAAAACAACTTCTCGATTATTTTAAAACTTCATCACTTTTTTCTTTTTTCACATGCATTTATGTTTTGTTAATTCCTGTCAAGTGTGATGCATATTTATAATCAGGATAAAAATCGGAATCGATTACCATATCAGAATAGGGCGTCGAATGTAAGAAAATTGTTCTATGTTGCACTCTGTAAGTGATATCCACAGACATTTTTCGTCGACAGATTCAAAGCCTGCGGAAAAAATTATATTGTAATCGTTTTTCATTTCCTGAATCATGTTCAAGGGGAAGTCTCCAGACGTATTCTTTGTTGTCAAATATGGAGGTTATGAAAATTTATTATTCTGAATGAAAACACGAACATCAGAAACTGACGTTTGAAAGCTTTGGTAGGCTTGGCGTGGCTTGAGTAGATAAAATGCACCAATATTTGCAACGTTGTCGCGTCTACTATGCGTTTATTTACGAAGACCCAATTCGAACGTTTTTCGCTTTGCGAACACTGCTCAAAAATTGGCAAACCGAAACGTATACGTAAATCTTAGTACGCAAATTTGCGCATACGCAACTTTACGTATATTCTCAAAAATTGGCCCTCAAAAAAGAGGTTTAAGAGTCCTCTGTACGCTCAAAGCAGCACCGACTAGAAGGCCTCTAAATTGAAGGCGGTGACTTTCTTCAAACTGGTATTTGGTGATTACATTTCATATCTCCATTAAAACATGTAAGAGGGAAAAAATCCGAGAAAAACCGATCACAGCCGAAGATAGTTAAATTTCACGGGCGCCATCCTAGGGCTTTTATTTGACTTGAAAGAAAATTCCTTTTCCAAAGGAGGACTCCATAGTATTCTACACCAATGTACCGGGTGGTTTCTAAATGAAATATCTGGAGCCAAAGTTATTAGGCTGTGAAAGTTATTTAAAAAATGCTCAAAAATTTGGAGCTTCATATCTTATTCAGCTGAAATTTTTTCATTGGAAAATCACCCGGTACGATTGTGCAGAATACTGTTGAGAGTCCACCCTGAAGAAAGGATTTTTGTTTCAAGTCAAATAAAGGCCCTAGTGTGGCGCGCGTAAGATTTGACTATCTTCGGTTGTGATCGGTTTCTTCCGGATTTTTTTCCGTTAACATGTTTATAGAGAGATATGAAGTGAAATCTCCAAATGCCAGTTCAAATTAAATCACCGACTTCGACTTAGAGGCATTTTGGTTGGAGCCACTCTGAGCGTACAGAGGACTCTTGAACACATAAGCACTGCATACTGCTACCACAGGATAGCTCAACTACTTCACAAATCACCTGGATCGTCTCACTTAGATTTTGCTTATTCAACTTCGCTGATGTGCTCACTGTCGCTGTGGACCCAAATCTAACCAGCTGCCTGGTCATCCCTCCCTAATATTCGCATGTTGTATTTCAGCTTCCTCCGGAAAAACCCCCAAGGATTATGAAAACTACAGAAAAATCCATCCGGCTTCGCAAATATTCTGGCAGGTTCCCAAAGCACGGCTCCTCCACCAATTATGCAGCAGTGTGTCTTACTCGCACATCGCTTTCTCCAGTCAGCAGCGGTACGTCAAAAGTTGAGCAACTTTGCATGCATTCTCTTTATCCAGAAATTTTCTTTGTTTGTCAATTTCGATCTTTAAGCCTCATTTCCCTAGCCTTCGGCGCCAAGATATTATTGAAAGAAGAAGAAAATTATTGCCCTTTTTTTCCTGTCCTGAAAATTTCTCAGATGATGGTCTTTCCAGAATGTATATTTCAAGCTATTGTTATAACGCAGACTGACAAACTGATATTTCGAACATTTTTAGACTGCCAAAATACTGATTTCTCAAAATCATTTTTCCACATGCCAGACATATTTGTCGTGTTCAAAAATCAGCCAGACTTTCATTTTCATTGGCTCTCAGTATTTGAACGACTTCTTAGTAGGACCGTTTCCATTACTGAATGGGAGAAAAGTGGAACGCATTTGTACTTTTCAAAGCATTTCCCGTCTCACTCCCCAATTCCTCAGAGTCACAAACTGAACAATTCTCATTTATTGCATTTGTAATGTATCGTATCAAATACGAATATACCTGATTCGAGGCGTCATCGTTAGAGGGAGCAATTGCAAAAGCGGCGGGGGGGAGCACATGTCCACTGGGTAGGCCATCATACCACACACAGGTAACACCTAAACTCATTTGGCGAAGAGAGAATTTTCACCTGACAAATGGTGACAATAAACTGTTAGGTTTTTAATTATTTCTTTTAGCATAGGTACACTGCGAGAAACGAGCTGAGTGGTCAAATGGTCAATCAACCTATTCGAAGAAACGTCCATTTAGTTATCGAATTACCAATTTTTCCAAGTCTTTCGAGAGAAACACGGACACTCGGACAGTTACCTGGAATACAAAGGGATGCCCTTCTTCCTTTGTGCTGTTCGAAACAGAGTAGAATAGACAAATGAACAAAGGGACAGTCCACGGTACATAGTACCATTGTACCTCTATGGTGGTGTAGGTACCATTCAGAGAGAAAACTTCCCCTTCCACAGTTCTGTTCAGTGTTGCCATAGGTGGTGATTTGTCACCAGATCTAGTGATTTCACGTACACAAATATCACCTAGTGATTATTTTTGCAAAGAGCCTACTTTCTGGTGATTTTTCCAAACCAACTACAAAATTACGAGATACTGAATAGCCATGTCGAATTCAATTTTTGCCATTTCAGCAAAATTTATTCATATTCGTTACTGTCTTATTTCCGTTTCCGTTTAGTGACTTTCAGACTTTGATGTGGTGCATTCTGAGTTCTGATGGTGGGGACCAAGACGTCCTTGGAGGACCAAAACCATTTGTTTTCTGGCATTTCTGATTTGTAATATTGAAAAGTACTTTTCTACGTGATTTGATAAACAAAAATATAATGAAAAAAACACGGCGCATCCCCCCCGCGCAGCTCACGCTCTCCCTGCCATTGGTCCCTGCACTCGTTCAAAATCTAGTGATTTTTTGTTCCAACTGGTGATTTTTCACTCTCATAGCTAGTTACTTATTTTTCCATCGTATGGCAACGCTGGTTCTGTTCTTCTCCACTTGGACTTGACCCGACTCTGGTTCTTTTCTTCCATTTCTATTCTGTACATCTCCCAGGGTGGAAGTGAAGTGCTGTGTCGTCACGTGTGAGTGCTGTGAATCTAACTTATTATAACCATCAGTGACTATTACTGCAATTTTCTGATTCCTATTTTAAACTGGAACTGTAAGTATTATGTGTAGCTAGATACTCATTATGCTGCTATTCTCTGAAGAATTACATTCCAGAAAGGCTCTGTTACTCTTTTATTACCTAGGCAACAGCCAATGACCTACACGAGTTTTTACATAACAGAGCGTTTATGAGATGTTATTTTTACAGAATTCCACTATTATTGAGCGTTTAAATTTGAAAAACTTCACCAAAAAAATTTCGTGGGTAGCAAAAATGAGCAACATATTTTCAAAAAAAATTCCTGAATTTTTTCCTATACTTAAAAAGTTCAAGTATTTCAGGACATATGGTACTCTGAGGGTGCAACCTGAATTTTGTTGCATTGTTGAATTATAAATCCAATTAGTACTGTGGTGTCACAACCAATTCTTACACTGCTGAACTTGATGACTTAACGATTTCAAATCATGCATAATTTGTAACAAAACTGATCCTTAGCCATAATAATAACATGAATGGGAAAGTGATATCTTTCATATTTTTGTTACAGTTCTTAGTCACTTATTCAAGGAAAGTGAGAGTGCTTCGTGATAAATTATACTTATTGCAATTTGTGCACGAAACCACTGTGGGTGATTCCAGAGACTTCTAGAAGTGAACTGTCTGCGAGCGTTGCAGTCGACTCACTAACTACCATCATGATGCCCGCCGTTGAATGCTTTTGTGCGTATGAAGGTTGCACTCTAATCCCAGAGAAAGACGAAATCGAAGAACACCAAATTGAGAATCTGGACAAGGATCATCTGGAGCTGAGCGCACAGTCTTCTTTGATCAAAGTTGAAGGCGTGCCATACATTGTGTCTCTCAGAACGATAAAGAATGAACGACTTGCCTGCAACGTGTTCGCTATAGAGGGAAACGAGACTTCAGCGGAAAAACTCAAGTTGGAATTGGTGAAGAACGGGTCTGTTCTGGATTCGTGGACGCTCCAATTGGCGAAGTCAAGAAGGAAACTTTCAGCAGTTCGCCGTGGCATTGGCTGTCGGCGCACAAATCGCCGCTTTTGCATCAAACACGATAGAGAAAAACCGCTTCTTCGCTTGGTAAAGGTGCACAGCGCAGGGGTTTCGCTAGATGACGAAGCTAGCGAACAGCTTAAATGCAATGTGTGCTTCGAGTATATGACGGGGATGATTTTCAAGTGCGAAAACAAGCACCCTATATGTCACAGGTGCAAAATACGAGTCACGTCCTGCCCGATGTGCAGAGGAGTACTCGACCAAGACAGAGCTTCCCAGTTGGAGAATATAGCGGCCAACTTCATATTCCCGTGTCGATTTCAAGAAAGCAACGGTTGCAAAATTGCTTTGATACCAAAGCTCTTGGGCAAACACGAAATCATTTGCCGATCACGTTGTGGCGTTCTTCCTCTGCGAAGTTGCTTTTTAGGATGCAAAGTCGGACTTCATTCTTACCGGTACGTCGATTTCGTTGATCACTGTGCCCAGTATCACCAGGACTCGGTGATATATGCGGAAAGCGAAGAAGTGATTGAGTGGACGACGGACACTTTTTGGGACCAGCGGTATAAAGTGTTGTTTTTCAACGGCGACTCGTTTGTTGTTTGGTGCTGTTTCGGTAAAGAACGGAAGATTTTTGTTCACAAGCTGGTGGAAAGCTCCAAAACATACAAATACACGGTGGAGATGAACTTTAGTGGTATAACTACAACATTCACAGATCTGTGCATTGGGTATAGACCTCTCCCAAGTTGGTCACATGAACCTGTCAAGATGTCGGGCAACGTGAACTGTGATATGACCTTGATGTCCTATCGAATAAAGTTGGAAGCGAAGTAAAGAATGTTTTGCCAAATACTCTGAACCAATATATACCTGATGGAAACATTATTTTTATTGATTACTTGTTGATTACTGAGTACATAATATACATATTGTGTAGCTATTGTGCTAGTGCTTCTGTGAAAGGGTGCGAGTTCTCTAGTCCTTTTTTTTTGTTTTGTTTGAATTTATGAAAATAAAAGAAATTAGTTGATTCAATATGCTTCGAATTTTGTTTTTCCCCAGCCCTCCATCTTCTTAGTTATTCTTCTTCTCCTTCCTCTTCTTCTTTTCCTTAGTTGGGTGCTCAAGTTTCCAGGGCTATAAGCTCATTTGTTTAAATATTGGTAATTGAAACAATGTTATTCATTTTTGTGTGGAAGAACCTACTTGACCACGCGGCCAAGCAGGAGTCGTAAAGCAAGATCACAAAACAAGGCAAGTCTTGAAGCCCAAGCTTGGCTTACTATCCACCTAAACCACTTGACTACCGCTATACATTTTCGGCATCTCTGTCTGATGAAGTATTATTATTATCAATACATAAGCGGCAGGAAGACCGGAAGAAAAAGCCGTTTCATCTTTTACAGGACTGACGTTCACTGTGGCCTCGTTTGCGTTCCCGTTTACCTTCCCGTCAATTATGAAACCGCGGTAAGGTCGTACCTACTATATGTATATCTCGAGATATCTGGGACTGCGGGGCTTGCCGGAAGCACGATTTTTTGCAATTTTCGTTCCTAATGCGAAAAAAACATTCCTTGATCGATTGTAGAACAGTACTGTGGACATGCGTCTAATAGTATCAGACGTGAAAATGAGCTTTCGGCTCCGAAATGCCAGTTAGATGTTACACAATCTGATTCAATAGAAACGTCCGTTTTTTTTCCACATACACACATGGTATCGAGCATGGCATTTATCGAGGCATTTATCTAGGGATATTTTTTCAACTTTGAAAATTTTGGAGATTTTCACGGTTATTTTTCTCAAATTGTATAGTAACATTCCTGGAATGACTCGCTTTCATAAAAATAGTCGGAAATAACCTTGACAAGGAAAATAAATTCAAAACTACAAACAAATCAAGTTCTTAAAGTTTTTCACGAGGTTTCTCAACAATTTTCAAAGTTTAGAATTCAGATAGAACTATTTTTTTTGTTCAAGCATTGTCTTAAATAGATCCCTTCGTTTCGGTTTTTTTGAGTGCGCATGTCTGGCGCGAATTTCATAGTTTCGTACACCGATATTGAAAATTAACACTAAAAAATATTTTAGTGCACCTAAAATTCCACAAATGATTTGGTTGAATGTTAGATACCATTTTTTATATTCAAAGAAATGTTTCATTGAAATTAAGTTCAATGATCATTTGTGGAAGTTCAGGAACAACGAAAATGGCAACAGCGCTCAAAACAACAAGACATCGGCGCCAACTGTCACTTATGTGACAATTATGATCACACTTCTCATTTCTACCTGACCTACATTTCATTTGCTCATATTTTGACGAAAGAATACAACTTGTTGAAAATGGCTGTACCGAGAAGGGAGTTCAAAGAAGCTACGAAGACATGCATTTACGGTGCGTGTAAAAGTGACAGCTAGGAATCAGTAGTTGGTCAGGCGGCTAGAAAGAGTATGCAGCGTTGCCATTCAACTGACAGGTGTACGAAAGTTTTCAAAATTTGGAGCTTTCAAGCATGCGCACCTGCCCAAACGAAGTAGCCTATTGGGGCAGTTGGTGTTTGAGAACCATGCATGCCGAGGCGATACCTGAATCAAGTGGACATGCTACTAGCTGTTGGCATGCTGTAGGTTGACCAAAGACAGGCGGAAGTAGCGAGGATTCTGAGAACGACCCAGAGCGTGATCTCGCGGCTCTGGTCGCGTTATTTTTCAGCTGGTCTGAAGAGTTGATAGATTTGTTACCCGACACTTTATACCTCAGAGATATTTCCCAATTCTTCACCCGTTTCCTGATAATGTGAAATGAACCCAAGCAAAATAGAGAAGAATAATATCTTTCCGTACTGCCATAACCGAAAATGACAATATACGCTCGGTGTCTTGCACTGTAATATTCAGAAGAAGATCTAGAGCGGCAAAGTAAAAAGTACACGTAAAAAATAAACTAACCTTGCAAAATCATGCAGAATTCAAGAAAGACCACGTTTCCAATGTTATAGCTTGAAATTTTCGGTTTAAATCAGTTGAAATCATGAATAATCATTTTTAAAATTGATATTTTAGGGCGAGGGGTTGACCACCTAGGAAAAATGTGTACACCACATTTGACATTTACCACATTTACCAGACATTTACCACATTTACCAGACATTTACACATTTACCAGACATTTACACATTTACCAGACATTTACTAGACATTTATACATTTACCAGACATTTACCACATTTACCGACATTTACACATTCACCAGTTATTTACCTGACGGTAACCAGACGGATTTTCAAAGCTCAACTCTGAAGGGCTTCATTTCTCTCAGCTCAGGAGGTGTTCTTGAAAAAATAAAATTATCCACGTCGACTTATTTTTCGATCGACCATCCAGTGGTGAATTATTGCTACTATAACCTGGACCATCCTGTAGAAACCGGAACAAAATTTGTAATGAAGGTTTTAGAAAAGCGTCGCAACGCTTAAAATAATTTCAAGGTACGGGGTACGGGCGGCTATACCTTGATGCTATTGATGATATCACTTCAGTATTCGATGTTCAAGAACAACAAATAGCAAAGCCGAGGCAAAAGCTCAGTGGAAAAGCAAAATCTTCCGCTCCGAAGAAAAAGCAATTTCTTTATCGATTGATATTCCCCTTGATCGGCGCCGAAGAGCGACGCCCTTCCTGCCCTCCCCATAGAGGAGAAGTACCTACCCACGCAAGCCTGAAGGTACGCCACTGCCAATTTGAATGGGGCTTTTTTGCTAAAGCCTATATTTATTTATAGTAGGGGAGATGTGCCTGAGTTGGCATACTGTCTGAGTTGGCATAGGGCCCTTTTCCCGGGAAACTATTTGAAATACTGCGCTGCGCTCTGCTGCAATGTTGATACAACTGCTTGGCAATGCAACCATGTCAATCGCAACGTCACTTGACGGAAGAGTACCTACGTTATTTACAAAACAAGAAAATTAAGGCGTCAAAGTTTTTCTGGTGAGTAAATGTTATAGTCTTTATCTTCAAAATGCCCCTCTGGATCAATTCAACAAACTGATGTATGATTTCTGGTATTATGAGCTCGTGCTCTCATCATAACCTTCAAGTGTTGACCAAAGAAATAGATGAGCGGGAACTATAAACTTAACACAGTGCATTTTAGGGCTAGTTGGCAAACCAGGGGCTCGGGCGAGATGGCATACTATGCAGAGTGTACTGGCGTCTCCAGAGCGTTAAAAAATTTCATTTGTGATATCTGCCCATAACAGGTAGAGCTCTGACCAAAAATGCCAACAAGAAAATGTTTTTCTTTCAATACACAATATTGCGCGGAAGTGGCGCTCCGGCACGGATGTCATGCGAACTAAGAAAACAGTGAGAAGTTATCACCGCGCATGTTCAAAATTCGACAGTGAAATTGACTTCTGTGTTTGAAGTTGACGTTCTGTTGTCTGTTTAGTTTTATCAGCAAGTTGTGAAGTCTTCCGATTCAAAATGGATATTCGCCGGTCGAAAAAGTGTGTGCCACTCAGAGTACTGACTGTCGTCACACCATAGTCTTTTCCGAGCGAATAACTTTTCATGACCGGTTACATTTGGTTATAGAATTTGACGTTTGAGCGAGGATTGGTTATAAGCGGTAAAGGAAGTGCCGCCATTTTGATATCATCATCGGTTATAGGTCGCGGGAACCAAAATGGCGTGCTAAAGATGGGTATATGGTATAATGTTATTCTACCATGAATACCATTTTCTTTAGTTGTAATAAATTATATAAATGATTTATTGAACAATTGCCACTTTATCAAAAAAATAATTGTGCTAAACTCAAGATTTGTCTGAGTAATGTTGAAAACAAACGAATCTCTACAGCGGCACCCTGGCACCCTGTCTGCGCTTGCGCAAGCGTTTTATGTCAATTCAACGTCGAAAGGGATGCGCATTGCGCAGTTGCCACGTCAGGCATACTTGCAACGTTGCCATAGCGGGTGCCAAGGTGACGGTTATGTTACCGCGACCTATACATTCCATAACCTGGCCATGGGGCTGGTTATTGTTATGGTGGGGGAACAAATTGTGGCGGCAACAGATTTGAATTTGAAAAAAAGCAGCGGTCCAGAATTTCCAAACGTCAGACGTACTTAACCTAACCTCAAAAACTTGACTTGGCGACGAGGGAAGAAGAATAGAAGACGATGGACTCCTCTGCGATGGACCCCACAAGAACATCAGGCTATCAGTCCGATGGCCGCCTATGGTTAACCCCTATGGTTCAAGTTTTGAACGGATTCTACAGGGTGTTTCCAAGCTGGTGTTACCAACTTCAAGGGGGGATTCTTTTTGCGTGAAAGTGCCATTCACGCCGTTTTTAAATTGTAACTTTTTTACCAAGATATCACCCTTTAAAGCTGGAGTTTTTAAATTGTTTTTTAGCCGCACCTTAGATTTATTAGAGGTTTTTATTGAGATACCAATATTTTAGATAAAAACAAAAAGTTTCCAGGAAATTAAATTTCTATTCCCTTGCCGGTACCGCCAAAGTACCGCAGAATTTTTTCCGTCAATTAAATTCACTGTTATCCCGCCAAATGCTGATAACCAAAGTTATAACCGCAACGTTTTAGAGAGAAATTTCATATGTCAAAAAAATGACAGTAGGTATCTCTCAATCTAATGTCAACCGCTAATAACCAACCGGTTATAAAAAGTTATTAGCTCAAAAAAGACTCATGCTGTCATTAATACAGTGCAGCACTGATTAGATAAGATATCCCCATACAACTTCGCGGTAAATTTGAATGTTATGATTGAAGTGTTCCTTTTTTTTTATTCCGTAATTTGGGGCATTTGGAAATGATCCCTCACATATAATGTGCTTTCATGAATAGGTTGCGAGGCTTACTTTGATTTTTCTATGTAATCACTTCAACTTGAAAACAACGCATAGTCCGTTGAGGTTAGTTTGAGAATCATATATTTTAGAGCGTAACATACGGAAGACCCAGAACGAATCACCTCGTTATTTAGCGCATGCGCTAAGCGGTTGCGCAAAATTGTGTATTGTGAACTTTTTTTCTCAGTGAAGTTTGGAAATTTTATCACACATTCTCCTTTTTGGATTCTTTTTCAACTGGAATGAGATTTTTGTATGACATTCTATTATTCTTCAATAAAGTACACTTAGTGGAATAGTAAAGTGAAGTAGTAAAGTAGTCGTTGCTAAAGACGAGAACATGATGAATGTCAACTCACCTGCACAAAGTCAGGACAAAATGGTGTTGGCATATTATGAGTATTTGATAGGAAATAAAAACAAAAAATCAAAAGAACCCTACAAAGGCCCCGGAATTTCTAATACAAAATATTAGGCTTCAATTCAATGCAAATAGAATTGTTTTCTAAGCGTTAAGGAAAAAAATAGAAGCCTGAACACAAAATGTATGCCAACTCAGGCACATCTCTCCTACCTACTACTACTACTACTACTTATACGGGGTGTTTATAAGAATCTGTGATCGCGGCAGGCATGGGTCAGGCCGAAAAACGCAGTAACAGGCGTAATTATTGTAGTGAATGAAAGCGGATTCCAAAGACGATGCGATCATAGACATTTATAAACACCCGGTACCTACTTATGGTCCGATTCTTTGAAAAATTACATTTCATAATGGCTCTGTTACGTTGTTACTCCCTAGGCAACAGCCAATGGCCGACAGGAATTTTTACATAACAGAGCGTTTATGAAATCTTATTTTTTACTGTATAGCCGCTCTGCACATTTTGAATATCCCGCCCGTTTCAGCACCCTCATGCGGCAGTTGCCAACAAATGTGTGAAAAAAATTGTCAATATATAGAAGTTTATGAATAGTTGAAATTGACATTTGCAGGTGGTATGATTATTCCAAATGGCATTGCCGCATTGTTGTTATGGAAACAGAGAACTTCCTGCAGGAATTGCAAAAAACTCGCTATTTGCGGTGTGTTGATTAGGAAGCCGCGCCAGAAAGTGCTACTTGAGGGTCTACTACTATCTATCTTGTTTCAAATGGATTACTGAAAAACGCGCTAATTGGTTGTTGACAATTTGTTTACCTATGTTATTAGTGATCACCCGTCAAATGCCATAGGTTGGAGACCCCTAGTCTCCATAGTGAGGTGAAACAGCAAGATTAAAAATATGCTGGTTAGATGTCCTCTCAAAAACAAAACGTATGAGTTTTGGCTTTTTTGCAGGAAAAATTTGTGCAGGAAAATATCGGAGGTGAAAACTTTTAATAAAATCACCCTGTATTGGTTTTTATATGGACGCAAATTTTGTGTTTGGCGCTGGAGAGTAGTATTTTTCATTATTTTTTATTACCACATTCACCAGACATTTACCACATTTACCAGACATTCACCAGACATCTACCACATTTACCACATTTACCAGACATTTACACATTTACCAGACATTTACACATTTACCAGACATTTACACATTTACCAGACATTTACACATTTACCAGACATTTACACATTTACCAGACATTTACCACATTTACCAGGCATTTACCACATTTACAGACATTTACCACACATTTACCACATTTACCACATTTACCAGACATTTACACATTTACTAGACACTTACCACATTTACCGACCCTTGTACACCACATTTACCAGGTGGTTAACCCCTCGTTTTAGGGTCATTTTCCTAATAGCTGTTGGTACAATTGCAGAATGATATTTTACGTTTTGTGGCGCCAAGGTTCAAAAGTGATAATTCCATGCCATTTTCTGTGTTTCGTCGTCACACAAGACACTAGAGCTTAGTGATTCCGGTATTTTTGGGGGATGGCCCTTCTAATTGGGGAGGGGGAGGGCGGTTTTAAGCAAGAAAATTCAAACATAGGACGCAATTTTTCAAATCGACATTTGACACACAAAAACCTGCATTCAGTGGGTATATGCCTCGTGCCTTGGTGATAAATGGCAGAAGTACCAACTTAGAATTTATTCACAGAAACAGAATTTATTAACAGAAATTTATTCCAATAATTATTGCGATGTGATCTTATTTATTTGTAATTTCATTCAAAGCAGCACGAAAAACAATGTATGCTTCTCGCGCTGAAAACGGCATAGCATAACGAACGTGAATGCAGCTCGAGGCCCTAGGCCGGTTTTCGACGCTAGTAACATAAAATACTATTTCGATTTTACAGTTCTAAGTAACTCAACAGATTTCCGAAATCTGGGTTAATCTTGACGCCGAAAGCTAGGGAAATGAGGCCTAAAGATCGGAATTGGTAAAGAAAATTTCTGGATAAAGAGAATGCCTGTAAAGTTGCTCAACTCTGATATACCGCTGCTGACTGGAGATAGCGACGTGCGAGTAAGACACACTGCTGGCATAATTGGTGGAGGAGCCGTGCTTTAGGAACTTGCCAGACTATTTGCGAAGCCGGATGGACTTTTCTGTAGTTTTCGATGCTCACTCAACCTGCTAACCCTTTTCCAATTCAGATCATGATTTTTTTCCCGATAGGTAGGCATTTACTTGAAAAGAAGAAGAAACTTTCATATAGGTATTTACATAATTATCTTTATTCAAAATTATTATTTACAAACATTTGTTGTTACTGAGTAGATATTCAATATTATTCGTTCAATTATTTCATAGAATAATACATACATTGACACTATATGATGATGTTGAACGAAATTAGAAGTTTTTGTCCCAATCAGACGCATCCTCTTCTGCGTCCAAACCAGGATCTGGAACTTCTTCTTTGTCTTGAATCTCCACTGGCCTCATGACTTCAGGAACTATCGGCGGTACCATCGTCTTGTCTCGGAGCTTGTTCCAATCAAAGCCATCAAACCATCTGAAAATTTTTACAAAAAAAATTTATTAAGAATGACGATCAAGTCTTCTTTATAACTTACCGATGCTCCCGTATCTCGTCGATCGTTTCATATCCCAGTCTGAGAACTGCTACTTCCGTGCAGAGGTTTCGAACCAAGTCTTCGGCATCTTCGGAGAAGTGTTCTTTTGAAAACTGAATCGAATCAAACCCTCTGGTGACGTTGGTGAGAATTAAATCAGCGTCATCCGTATCGTCGGGATCGAAAGGATTATTTCCTTGGAGAAGCTCGAAGAGAAGGACTCCCAGTGCCCAAAGGTCACTCGCCCTGTCTCGTCCATCGTCCTCGGGAACATCGTCTTCATCCAGGCATTGCCAGGCAACCTCGGGTGGTAGATAAGCGGGTGTGCCCCAGGAATTATCGTACGATTTTTGATTTTCTTCCAGCTGCATGGCGAAGCCGAAATCGATAAGTTTGGCGTAGCCATCTGCATCCAGCACTACATTTGAGGACTTGATGTCGTTGTGGACAATGTTTCGCTTGTGCAGGTAATCAAGCGCTTCCACTACGCAGGCAATGTAGAATTTGGCCGCACTTTCTGACACTGGGATCAAATCGAAGACGTCTCCACCAGGCAAATACTCCGTCAGAAGATACAAGCACTTTTTGTCCTTGAATGTCTTGTATAACTTGACGACGAAGTCACTGTGAATTTCGCTCAGGATCTTCTTCTCGGCCAATACCATCTCACGTTCTTCCGGATCCGTGATCGAAGCCTTTTTGATGGTTTTCAAGGCGAAAGATGCATCCGGAAAACGGTCTACGTGCACTACCGACACGTGGGAATAGCCCCCGACGGCAAACGTGCACTCCGTTTTGAGATCGTTCAGTTCGATGTTCTCCAACTTCTTCGTCCAGTCATTTTGGTCACCGGATACCGCACTAGTTGAAGATTCTATCAACGTCATTTTATTTTATTGCTGTGTGATGTTCAAACGTTTTATAGAGAGAACTGCGTTGCTAGACTATCACTGAATAACTAAACACTGAACTGCTTATCTATAGTAACTACCAAAGCTCTTGAGTGTGGTCGTGGTAGAGGCTGGTCATGTATTCTTGAAAAGGAACAAAGGAGGATACCCGTCCCAGGTAGAGGATACTTCAGTGTTATTGATATAGGAAGTGAACCGTAATTTGAAACATAAAGCGTCCTTTCAGTTAGGTACTCGCCCTTTTATGGTGCGAGTAGGTACCTACCTAGTTCTTGGAAATGTTGTGTTGTTTATTGTAACATATTTATCATTGTGATCAAAAAGGATCTTTGTTATAATCTAGATTGTGTTTTGTAGTGGAAAGTGTGCGAGAAACTTCCTGGGAGTAAAAATCATTTTAACCTTATCAATAGGTCGCGGGTACATAACCGTCACCTTGGCACCCGCTCTGGCAACGTTGTAAGTATGCCTGGCGTGGCAACTGCGCAATGCGCATCTATTTTCTACGTTTAATTGACTTACAACGCTCGCGCAAGCGCAGACAGGGTGTCAAGGTACCGCTGTAGAGATTCGTCTGTTTTAATTATCACTCAGACAAATCTTGAGTTTAGCACAATTATTTTTTTGATAATGTGGCGATTGTTCAATAAATCATCTATATAATTTATTACAACTAAAGAAAATGGTATTCACAAGTACTAGTGAGAATAACATTATACCATATACCCATCTTCAGCACGCCGTTTTTGTTCCCGCGACTTATTGTACAAAAATGACAGTTTTTTCAAAGCAGTGGCGTATTCAGACTTATGGACAGAGGGAGGGGATTGAAGAAATTTGGTACGTATTTTAAGGAGTGAGCTACTGAAAGAGGAAAATAAAAGCGACGCAGGTGAAAATTTTTCGGCTTATTAATAATATTAATAATAATAGTTAATACTGACAACAATAAGTGGAAAAAAGGAAAGTCCCCTCGATTCGTTTGTTTTCCTCTCCTTCATTTTGTTCTTATAAACAACTTTGTCAAGAAGAAAACGACACAAGAAGATTACGCTATCCCCTACCAGGGTGAGTTTGAATAGCTCAAAAAAAGAAAGTTCAGTCAAAACTTGAAGTGCATAAAATGTTCCAAAAATCGAACATTCATTTTATCTATAGTAGTCCGGACGTTAGTAGGAAATACCTTCCACTTTTATACCAAGCATTGTCACTTTGCATGCCTGACCACCCTGGAGTAATCTGGATGTGGGGACATCGGCGCAAATCGTGCAGACACTTTATACAGGGTGAAGTAGAAAAAAAATAATGAAGAATCGTAAATCTTAAACCATAACCGATGGACGTATGTGAATCAGGATATTGATGAAGGGTTTCATGCTCATGAAGGTGCTGCAAACAACTTTGGAATATCTTGAGGCGTTTCCGAAATAGGTACGCTGAAAGAAAAAACTTCCTCATTTTTTTTATTTTCCGTGATGTGGGGACATCGATAAAGCCTGCTAGATCCGAAACTAAGATCTTCAACTTATTTTCCATCTTGAGCGCCATCTCCAAATTGCCCTTCGTGGAATTGTTTAAAAAACAACAGGTGACGACTTCGATGGACACACACGATCATTTTATAATGAAAAACCAGATTTTGAGTTGCGCCAATGACCTCTTCGCCTAAGAAACGTTATCAAGTTCGTTTTTCTTTATTTATCTCCAGTTACGTGACAGTCATGACCAAATGGAACTTTGGATCGATGTCATATTTGCGATATTATAATCCACATCATTTTGTGAAGCCAGTCACTAAATTTCATCATAATCAGCCAAATTGTGTTCTTTTGGCAAACAGTTGAATAAAAAGATTGCTTCGATTTTTGTGAAAAAGGTAAAAACGGCAGGGTCACGTCTTCCTCTCAAACCCAATTAAAGGAAATCTGTTACCAAAAATGCTTCCAATCGATACTGAAAGGGTTCGGAGGAATGTGTTCTGTAGTTTGAAGCCGAACCGAAATAGATTGTTCCATCCTAGTTCTGCAGAAGGGACGTCAAAAATGTCGCTATAGCTTATGTTTGAAACATTTTCTGTTGAATATGGCCAGAAACGTTTCAAACTCGGTTTCAAAGATAAGCTGTGGAAATATTTTTGACGTTCCTAGTGCAGAACTAGGATGGAACAATCCATTTCGGTTTAGCTTCGAACTACAGAACACATTCCTCCAAACTCTCTCAGTATAAATTGGAAGCATTTTTGGTAACAGATTTTCTTCAATCGGGTTCGAAAGGAGAACGTGACCTTGCCGTTTCTGCTTTTTTCACAAGAATAGAAGCAAACTTTTTGTTCAACTCTTTGCCAAAAGAACACCATTTGGCTGATGATGATGAAATTCAGTGACCGGCTTCACAAAATAATGTGAATTATAATATCGCAAACATGTCATCGATCCAGAGTTCCATTTGGTAATGAATGTCACGTAAGTGGAGAGAAATCAAGAAAAACGAACTTGATAACGTTTCTTTGGCGAAGAGGTCATTGGCGCAATTCAGGACCTGATTTCTTATTATTAAACGATCGTGTGTGTCCAACGAAGTCGTCACCTGGAAAAAAAGTTGAAGATCTCAGTCTGAATCTAGCAGGCTTTATGGATGTCCCCACATCGCGTTTCATTGAAAACCTCATTATTTGGCGGAATACCAAGTTGCAGCTCGATATCTCCAAAAACAACTGAACTGATTTATCGAAAAAAGAAAAAATGAAGAAGTTCTTCATTTCTTCAGTTCAACTTCTTTCAGCGTATTCCGGAAAGGCCTCAAGATATTTCAAAACTATTTGAACTATTTGCAGCACCTTAATGAGCATGAAATCCGTCATAAATATCTTGATTTACATACGTCCATCGGTAATGGTTCAAGATTTACAATTTTTCAACAAATTTTTTCTACATCACCCTGTATAAAGTCTCTGCACGATTTGCGTCGATGTCCCCACACCCAGATTGGTCCAGGGTGGTCTCAGCAACAGGCATGCAAAGTGACAATGCTTGGTATAAAAGTGCAAGGTACCCCCAATTTTGTTCCTTTAACGTCCAGACTATTTGGGATATACTTTGTGATAAGTTCATCAAATCGAAGGAAACTGAATTCTCTTCCTGTACAATTTTTTTTTCATCATTTTTAAAACCCCCATTCCTCTCCCGAAATACTCCAAATGTCCAATTTGTTAGGGGAGGGGTTGAAAATTGAGAAAAATTGTACTCTTGAATTGAAAAATAATTCAATTTCCTTTAATTTGATGTATCACAAAATAGGTGGTGTTCTGTGAAATTTGGAAATTGAGGTGGGTTAGAGCAAAGGGTGAATCTGGGTGGAACTTTTTCCACCGAAAATTCTCTCCTTCGATGCTATCTAGGATGATGCTGACTAAATTGAAAAAAAATATGAGGGGTCCAGAATATAAAGTGGAACAGTCAAAGAATTTTTAGAAAAATAGGGGTAGGGTTAAAAATTTTGAAAATAATTTTCCCAGAAAGAAAATTTAACTCTCTTTAATTTGATTCATCGCATAGTAGGTAGTTTCATTTGAAATTTCAAAGTTGGGGTGAGTGGGGGCGAGGGGGCTGGAGATAGAAATTCGCCAATGTATGATTGTATGTTTGAGATGTCCCCCTCGATATAAAAATCGACCTGTTTTTGCTCGAAGAAATATTCACTAGGAATCGGGAGTTATTACAGGTGGATAGTTTTCAAATTATCACCCGGTATAATCTACCCACAGTTGAATCTTTTGCTATCATCTCTGAAACACCCTGTACGTATATTTCAGTTTAGTTTTTAATTTAAAAATAAGAAATTAATCTGAAAACTAATGCTCCATTGCTGATTTTCGCTGCGGAACGGGCAATAAATAACTGCGGTAGTCGCAAAGTATAGCGAATTTACATGATTGTACATACAATGATTGTACCTTCTCAAAGTCAGGTAGAAAGGGATTGTTGACAAAGAATACGGAGTCCCACCTCTGGACAAAGACAAGAATGTTGAATTTACGCTGCGCTCTCATCCGGAATGTTGTGCAATTTTCCCTGTCAAGATAAAGAAGGGGGTCTACTTTCTTCAATGCCGCACATGTATCACGTCAGACAATGCTTCCGTTTTCCGTCACTTGATGCCGGCACTTGCTGGACGTTTTCTAGCCCATGCTGGTTTTAGGTTAGGAAACTACAACCTTAAATATAGCTATTTTCCATGAATCATGAGGTGGTAGCTCAGTCGGGGCGGAGAGAGAACTTTCACCTGAAAAATGGTGACGATTCTGACAATCAACTGTTTGGTTTTCAATTATTATTTTCTTTGGCATACTCTCCAGCATACACTGAGAGAATCGAGCTCTGAGTGGTCGATCAACCTATTCGAAGAAACGTCCATTTAGTAATCAAACTACCAGTTTTTCCAAGACTTTCGAGAGAAACACGGACACTCGGACAGTTACCTACCTGGAAGACAAAGGAATGCCCTTCTTCCTTTGTGCTGTTCGAATCAGTGTAGAATAGACAAATGAACAAAGGAACGGTCCACGGTACATGGTACCATTGTACCTATATGGTACCTGGTGTAGGCCCTTGGCCATTCAGAGAGAAAACTTCCCCTTCCACAGTTCTATTCTTCTGCACTTGGACTCGACACGACTTTGGTTCTTTTCTTTCATTTCATTTCTGTACATCTCCCAGGGTGGACGTAAAGTGTTGTGGCATCACGTGGGCTGCTGTGAATCTAACTTATTATAACCAGCGACTGTAAGTACAATAATTTCCCGAATCCTATTTTAAACTGGAACTGTAAGTATTATGTGTAGCTAGATACTCCTTATGCTGCTGAATATTTTCTGAAAAATTAAATTTCATAAAGGCTCTGTTACTCTTTTAATAATAATAATAATAATAATAAATGTCTTTATTGAGAACTTTGAATGGATGGCGAGGTTCAGCTTATTGGAAAGTCGAAGCTTTCCAGCTGCTCTTCCACCTAACCACCCATCCAACACCAAACCGAAAATACATTCCATGTGAAACTATAATAAATAAATAAATGATACAACAAGATAATATACAAAATCAACAATAAATATTCATAACAAGAATTTTTTCACCTAGGCAACAGCCAATGGCCTACACGAGTTTTTACAAAATAGAGCGTTTATGAAATGCTATTTTTACCGAATTCCACTATTATTGAGCGTTTGAATTTGAAAAACTTCACTGAAAAATTTCGTGATTAACGAAAATGAACAACTTTTCGAATTTTTTCCTGAATTTGAGTTTTGCTGGTGAAAGTACCTAACTAAAAGTTAAAGTATTTCAGGACATATGGCACTTTGAGAGTGCGACCTGAATTTTGTTGTATTCGAGTTATAAATCCAATTAGTACTGTGTTGTCACAATCTATTCTTTCACTGCTGAACCTGATGACTCAACGATTTCAAATCATGCATCATTTCTAACAAAATTGATTCGTAGCTATAACGCATGAATGGGAAAGTGATATCTTTTATATTTTTGTTACAGTTCTTAGTCACTTATCCAAAGAAAGTGAGTGTGCTTCGTAATAAATCATACTTATTGCAATTTGTCCACAAAACTACTGTGGGTGGTTCCAGAGACTTCTAGAAGTGAACTGTTCACGACCGTTGCAGTCGACTTACTACCATCATGACGCCCGCCAATGAATTCTTTTGTGCGTATGAAGGTTGCACTCTAATCCCAGAGAAAGACAAAATCGAAGAACACCAAATTGAAAATCTGGACAAGGATCATCTGGAGCTGAGCGCACAGTCTTCTTTGATCAAAGTTGAAGGCGTGCCATACATTGTGTCTCTCAGAACGATAAAGAATAAAAGACTTGCCTGCAAAGTGTTCGCTATAGACGGAAACGAGACTTCAGCGGAAAAACTCAAGTTGGAAATGGTCAAGAACGGGTCTGTCCTGGATTCGTGGACGCTCCAATTGGCGAAGTCAAAAAGGAAACTTCCAGCAGTTCGCCGTGCCATTCACCTTGGCTCTCGTCGCACAAGTCGCCGCTTTTGCATCAAACACACACGGCGAGAAAAACCGCTTCTTCGCTTGGTAAAGGTGCAAAGCGCAGGGGTTTCGCTAGATGACGAAGCTAGCGAACAGCTTAAATGCAATGTGTGCTTCGAGTATATGACGGGGGTGATTTTTGAGTGCGAAAACAAGCACCCTATATGTCACAGGTGCAAAATACAAGTCACGTCCTGTCCGATGTGCAGAGGAGTACTCGACCAAGACAGGGCTTCCCAGTTGGAGATTGTAGCGGCCAACTTCATATTCCCGTGTCGATTTCAAGAGAGCAACGGTTGCAAAATCGCTTTGATACCAAAGCTTCTGGGCAAACACGAAATCATGTGCCGATCACATGGCGTTCTTCCTCTGCTAAGTTGCTTCTTAGGATGCAAAGTCGGACTTCATTCTTACCGGTACGTCGACTTCGTTGATCACTGTGCCGAGTATCACCAGGACTCGGTGATATATGCGGAGCGCGAAGAAGTGATTGAGTGGACGTCGAACACTGTTTGGGACCAGCGATTTAAAGTGTTGTTTTTCAACGGCGAATCGTTCGTTGTTTCGTGCTATTTCGGTAAAGAGCGAAATATTTTTGTTCACCAGCTGGTCAAAAGCTCCAAAACATACAAATACACGGTGGAGATCAACTTCAATGGTATAACTACGGCATTCACAGGTCCGTGCAATTGGGGCGAACATTTTCAGAGTTGGCATTGTGAACCTGTCAAGATTTCGAGCAACGTGAGCTGTGATATGAACTTGATGACCTATCAAGTGAAGTTCGATTAAGAAAGCGAAGTGAAGAATGCTTTTGAATGCGATGTCAAACATTTTGAACCAACATATGGTTGATTACTGAGTACATTATATATTATGTAGCTATTTTGCTAGTGCTTCTATTTGTGAAAGGGAGCGAATTCTAGTCCTTTTTCTGTTTGTTTTGTTTGAATTTATGAAAATTAAAGAAATTAGCATAATAATTATCATACTTCGAATTTTGTTTTTCCGCAAACGTCCATCTTCTTAGTTCTTCTTCTTCAACATCTTCTTCCTCTCCTTCTTTTTTTTAGTTGGATGGCTCAGTTGCCAGGGCAGACCACGGTCAAGTAGGAGTCAAAAGAAAAACAAAAGCCATGCAATAAGCAAAGAGTTGCTGAACAAGAAGGTCGATCGTGAAATCATAAAAGAAGCGGGAATTTTTGTACAATATTCCAGGGGTGGTTGAGCTAATCAAAGTCACCAGGACATCATTCACTTACAGCCCAAAAACGTTAAGATCACAGTCCAAGGCAAGTCTTGGAGCCCAAGCTTGGCTTGCTATCACCTAAACCACTCGACTACCGACTACCGCCGCCATATGTTTTGGGCATTTCTGTCGAATGAAGTACCATGCGATCAACAAAATTCGGGATTGAGGTGGGCTGTGCCCTGGGGGCCAATTTTTGAAAATATACGTAAAGTTGCGTATGCGCAAATTTGCGTACGACGATTTACGTATACGTTTCCGTTTGCCAATTTTTGACCACTGTTCGCAAAGCGAAAAATGTTCGAATTGAGTCTTCGTAAATAAACGTATGGTAGACCCGGCAACGTTGCAATTATTATTGGTGCACTATCTATTCCAGCCACACTAAGCCTGCTGAAGGTTCCAAGCGCCGTACCGTGGGCGAAGTAGCTCAGCTAGCTGGACATGAACTCCCATGCGAGAGATCTCGGGTTCAAATCCTATTGGAGGGCAGTTCTTTTTTTTTCTTTTTTTTTTCATTAGGAAGAGGTAGTCATTGAATATTATCACATTCATTTACCACACTCACCATAGCCCATGATTTTTTCAAGTTTAACCTGATTTATCACCTATTATATTAAAAAAAGTTACAGCAAAATTATTGAAAATACTCTTGAAAAAAAAATTGACCAACTGCAGAGTCATATAGTCGCAGGATATTTCAATGTTTCTGTGAGGATAAATGGTCCACTGACACAATGTCATCAAAAACTTTGATGGCAATTGAAGGCAACCACCACTTTCACACCAACGAAAATTACTTATTCATAAGAAAAACAGCATTTTTCAGTTATCTTTATGTAATTTTTTTTAGAGCTTTTTCAAACACCCTGTAGTTAAACAATCTTTATAATTTGATTCTACATTGACGAGGCTACAAGAGCTATCCATTGAAGTCGAAATAACAGTTTGTATGACTGTGTTACCCTGATCTGAAAATGCACCATATTATTGGAACGTTTTTTCTTTGTTTCAGTATGCAGTATTTATCTACTTAAAAACTATCAAAATATGCGATAAAAATGTTCAAATAAAGGAATAATTATATTTTGATGCTGATTCTTGTCCATTTGGATTTAGTAATGAAGGATTTTCTCTTGGGGTAGATTTTTGGGCACAAATCATAGAGTTGGTAGACCTAGAGTTTTTACTTATTTGTGTCCAAAAATCTACCCCAAGAGAAAATCCTTCATTACGGAATAATTATATGTGAGTAAATGCATATAATTAGGACGCATTCGTGGAGTTATTCCGTGCTGTATCTCATTTCCCGCCTGCCTCGGCGCAATGATCGCCACATATACCTTCAGCAATGTCGTTTGTTTCATTGAAAACATTTATACCTAACCTCACTTCATCATAGAAGCGTATACGCAAAGTGACTTGCGCCTGTCCAGGTCCGCTCGCAGCAAAACGTATGAAAACATGCGCACCGATGCGCATACGTAAAGAAACGACGGCTCAAAAATTGGAATTTACAGAAATCGCAAACTTGCGAACGTTTCTTAAAATTGCGAAGAGTAAAAAATTGGCCCCGCACCGGCCCAGGTCCGCTCGCAGCAAAACGTATGAAAACGTGCGCATCTATGCGCATACGCAAAGAAACGACGGCTCAAAAATTGGAATTTACAGAAATCGCAAACTTGCGAACGTTTCTTAACGTTTCTTAAAGTTACGAAGAGTAGAAAATTGGCCCCCTGGTCGAAAGCAGCTTGACACCCTGAAATTTGACCAGGTCACAGCCTACCTCAATTCCGAAATTTTGAATGAACTTATTATGAATACATAAGAAGGGGAAAGACCGGAAGAAAAAGCCGTTTCATCTTTTACAGCACTGACGTTCACTGTGGTCTCGTTTGCGTTCCCGTTCACCATCCCGTCAACTACGAAACCGCGGTAAGACTGTACCTATTGCATATCCCGAGATGTCCGGAGCTGTGTGCCGGAAGCACAATTTTTTGAGATCTTTGTTCTTATCTTGAAAAAACATTCCATACGTCTAATATTATCAGACGTGAAAATCAGCTTTTGGCTCCGAAACACCCAGTTAGACGTTAGACGGGCCGTTAGACGTTACACAATCTAATTAAATAGAAAAGTCCGTTCTTATTTTATTTAGGAATGTTTTTAATGGAATCCGGTACATGAATAGTAGGTAGGAATGAAGGGAGAGATGCTCTCCAAGGCTTTGACTAGGAGGAGAAAGATCTGATCCCCAATCCCCCTATGACCTCGAGCGCAAAACAAAAAAAAATCTGTGAAAATTAAATACCTATCACTGTCACAGACTACCCACTAACGAAACTTTTGAAGATAACTGGCCAAGGCGGCTCGATATCATCATCTAGGTGATTATCTGAACGACACCTACTTGATAAAATGTACCTATATGTTCTACTTTTGAAAGATTTATGCACTTCAAGTTTTAACTGAATTTTCCTTCTTTGATCTTTGAGCTATTCAAACCACATACATTAAAACTCGTGTCGCTTTCTTCTCAACAAAGTTGTTTATTAGAACAAAATGAAAGAGATAAAGAGAGATATAGAGAAAGAGATATGGTGGTGTGCGCAGGTGGTTGATTCCATTTAAGATACAGAAGTCTCTGAAGTTTTCCGCAACGAACTGAGTTCCGTCGTCCGAGACCAATACCTCTGGGAGTCCGAACGTAGGGAAAATCCGCTCCAACAAGTTGACACTTTGCTGTGCAGTAATGCTGCGCGTTGGAAGAACTTCCGGCCATTTAGAGTACGCGTGTACCACAATCAGGTCATACTCCTTGTCGATCAGTACCGCATAATTAATGTGGACTCGTTGCCATGGCTTCTCAGATACCGGCCACGGCTCTAGCGGTACTCAAAAGCTGCTTCCATGCATCTTGAACAGCTCTTGACGCAGGTCTCGATGTCCTTATCGATATTCGGCCAGTAGACGCTCGATCTTGCTAACGATTTCATCCGTTATTCTATCCCCTGATGACCCTTATAGGCCAGGCGGTAGGTCATTCTGAATAGAAAAAATTCCGACCGAAGCTTTTATGGTGTCAAACTCTTCGTAAGGTTAATAGGTATCTACCACTGAGTTTCCGCCCAAAAACGAGTTGTGCTGATTCCTCCACATCTGCCCGAAGGTAAAAGATGTCTTGAAGGTGCAAAAAGACCTGTTGAACCCCCGTACTTTTTCATTTTATTTGCCTCAATGCAAACGTACAACTCTTACGCAAACATTGGAAGCATTTGTCATCATCTCTGTGTCAGTCTTACTGTTGAAAAAAAAGATTCCTTTGTGCGGGTCAGATAAATCACATTTGATTGCTTTTCCACACAAGAAAACGATGGAGCAACATGTATTTTGGATGTTTTCTACTAACTCGTACCCACTGAACTCATTTATGGTGTTACAATTTCAATAATAGCATTTTTGAAGATGTTGCCCGCTAAGAAGTGGATAATTTTCACCCGCCTGTTCAGCAGCAATTTTTTCAATTTTACCAAACACCGTTCTTGAAAATTTTATAGGAAATGACAAACTGGAACTGTTTTCTAATGATATCATATCTGGCTTAACCGCGGCACGCTTTTTGAAAGTGTAGGAAACTGATTTCTTTCGAACGGTTCTATTTTACCCGTGTGCATCCGTGCCTACTTGACATAGACCGAACTGATTACAAAAGCTCGGAAATGTAGTCTCTTCCAGCTTTAAAACACGACCATTATTGATAAAATAATGTATAATTTCTTCATAAATCAATGTACAAAGTCTTAATAATAATGGCCGTGTTTTCAAGCTGGAAAAGAGTACATTTCTAAGCTCGTGTAAACAGTCCGGTCTATGTCAAGTAGGCACGGCCGCACGCGGGCGGAATAGGACCGTTCGAAAAGAAATAAGTATTTTAGACTTTCAAGTGCGTGCCGCGATTAAGCCAGGCATGGTATAGTTAGAGAAGAGTTGGAGCTTTTCATTCCTTCTAAAATTTTTGCAAACGGTGTTTGGTAAAATTGAAAAAATTGCTGCTGAACAGGCGGGTAAAAATTATTCACTTCTTAGCGGGCAACATCTTCAAAAATGCTGTTATTGAAATTTTAACACCAGAAATGGGTTCACTGGGTACAAGTTAATGGAAAACATCCAACATACATGTTGCTCCATCGTTTTCTTGTGTGGAAAAACAATCAAAAGTGATTTATCTGACCCGCACAAAGCAATCTTTTTTTTCAACAGTAAGACTGGCACAGAGATGATGACAAATGCTTCCAATGTTTGCGTGAGAGTTGTTCGTTTGCATTGAGCCAAATAAAATGAAAAAGTGCGGGGGTTTGACAGGTCTTTTTGCACCTTCAAGACATCTTTTACCTTTGGGCAGATGTGGAGGAATCAGCACAACTCGTTTTTGGGCGGAAACTCAGGGGTAGATACCTGCTGACCTTACGAAGAGTTTGACACCATAAAAGCTTTGGTCGGAGTTTTTTCCAGATTGTAATGATTTTACCGACATACCGCCTGGCCTATTATGCAATTCTTGCAGAATTTTGGTGTGGAACTTCTTTGGGATTACCATTCCTTCCATGAATAAGATGGCATCTTGGAGAATGGAGAGTTACTCTTTTCGCTGATGAAAAATCTTCAAGCACTCATTGGGAATTTTGGACGGCTGTACTCTTGGGATTCCGGCTATCATAGCGTCCATGATCAGTTGGAAAATTCCAGGTGCCGATTTGATACCTGCGGGAAGTCGGGCGAATTTAAATGATCCCCTGTGCGTGCTGATCGTCAGGGATTTTCTTGATTCTTCTTCAACTTCAACTTGTAGATACGTATCGGAGAGATCCGACTGACTATAAAAATTGCGCAATTAGTCATTCCCGCAAAAATTGTTTCTGGTAGGGGAAATGGATGTCTGTGAAGCTCCAGCGTGCTATTCAAACCCGTTGAGAAATCAGCGCACACTTGAATACTGCCACTCTTCTTTCTGACCACGACTATTGGCGCCGCCCATTCTGATTATTCCACCTTCTCAATAATCCCTCTGCGTTTTCCATCCTTTGCAGCTCACTATCCAGCTGTGGAAGTATTGCTTATGCCACTGGTCGTCTGGGTCTGAAGACTGGTTGGCTGTTTGGTTTCAACGAGGGTTTCAATAGCAATGATGTTTTCGTTTTCGTGCATAGGCCCAAGTCAGGATTGAATACGTCTGGAAATTTATCCAAGATTTCATCTATTGAATTCAATTTCGTCACCTGCTTGCACAAACTATTGATGGTTTGATCTGCCAAATTGAATGCCTCAATCCAGTCCAAGCCCAGGACATTTAAATTTGACTGAGTTGGTGTGACGAAGCATTTGAGAGTTTTTGAAACATTGTTGATGGTGGCTCGGCAGTCGAATTCTAATTGAAGTTTCAATTCATCTCCTGAGGCGTTTCTTGCTTGCTGATTTGTTCGAGCGTGTTCGAGTGTGTTCGAACCTTTGCCTCTCAATTGTCAAAGCGCCCGCACCGCAAACTTGTAATAATACATTCGAGGTTCCGTTTTAGAAAAGAACATGACAAAAATTTAGTTGTTCCTCAATCACCCAGTCATCATTCATCCCAAACATGACCAAGACTCTTTCGCTTTTTTCAGTATTCATCGTTAAGGAAAACGCACTTTCAGCTGCATAATGTCAAAGCTGGGAACATATTTTTCCTGGATATTTTTGTTTTCAAGGATAGGTGCTTGCTCAACATGCTAGGCTTTTTCCAATTCAGGTCATGATATTCCTTACCGATAAGTAGGCACCTACTTGAAATAGAGAAGAAACTTTTATATAGGTATTTACATAATTATCTTTATTCAAAATTGTTATTTACAAAAATTAATTGAATTCGCTGATTTAATAGAATGATACATACATTTACACTTTTCATGACTATAGTTACTACTAATACCGCTTTATAATGATGTTTAACGATATTAAAAGTTTTTGTCCCAATCAGACGCATCCTCTTCTGCGTCCGAACCAGGATCTGAAACTTCTTCTTTGTCTTGAATCTCCACTGGCCTCATGACTTCAGGAACTATTGGCGGTACCATCGTCCTGTCTCGCAGCTTGTTCCAATTAAAGCCATTGAACCATCTGGAAATTTTTACAAAAAAAAAAATTATCAAGAATGATGACCAAGTCTTCTTTATAACTTACCGATGCTCCCGTATCTCGTCGATCGTTTCATATCCCAGTCTGAGAACTGCTTCTTCCGTGCAGAGATTTCGAACCAAGTCTTCGGCATCTTCGGAGAAGTGTTCTTTTGAAAACTTAATCGAATCAAACCCTCTGGTGACGTTGGTGAGAATTAAATCAGCGTCATCCGTATCGTCGGGATCGAAAGGATTATTTCCTTGGAGAAGCTCGAAGAGGAGGACTCCCAGTGCCCAAAGGTCACTCGCCCTGTCTCGTCCATCGTCCTCGGGAACATCGTCTTCATCCAGACATTGCCAGGCAACCTCGGGTGGTAGATAAGCGGGTGTGCCCCAGGAATTATCGTACGATTTTTGATTTTCTTCCAGTTGCATGGCGAAACCGAAATCGATAAGTTTGGCGTAGCCATCTGCATCCAGCACTACATTTGAGGACTTGATGTCGTTGTGGACAATGTTTCGCCTGTGCAGGTAATCAAGCGCTTCCACTACGCAGGCAATGTAGAATTTGGCCGCACTTTCTGACACCGGGATCAAATCGAAGACGTCTCCACCAGGCAAATACTCCGTCAGAAGATACAAGCACCTTTTGTCCTTGAATGTCTTGTATAACTTGACGACGAAGTCACTGTGAATTTCGCTCAGGATCTTCTTCTCGGTCAATACCATCTCACGTTCTTCCGGATCCGTGATCGAAGCCTTTTTGATGGTTTTCAAGGCGAAAGATGCATCCGGAAAACGGTCTACGTGCACTACCGATACGTGGGAATAGCCCCCGACGGCAAACGTGCACTCCGTTCTGAGATCGTTCAGTTCGATGTTCTCCAACTTCTTCGTCCAGTCATTTTGGTCACTGGATACCGCACTAGTTGAAAATTCTATCGACGTCATTTTATTTTATTGCTGTGTGATGTTCGAACGTTTTATACAAAGGACTGTGTTGCTGGACAATCACTGAATAACTAAACACTGAGCTGGACTGGTCTACTCTTATAGCTCTTGAAGCAGGTAGAGCTGGTCCTGTTTCTTGGAAAGGAACAAATAAAGATATTCAGGTAGAAGATACATTAGTATTATTGTTATAGCAAGTAAACCGTGAATTGGAACATTAAGCGCCCTTTCAGCTAGGTACTTGCCCTTTTATGGTGCGAGTGGGTACCTCGAGTTCTTGGAAATGTTTTGTGGTTTATTGTAAGATACCTATCATTGTGATCGGGAAGGACCGCTATTATAATCCAGATGGTTTTCCGTTTTTCTTGTTTCTTTCTTCGTACAAATGTTTTGTGCCTGTTTAACGCATAATGGAAGTATTACTGCATTTCCCTGAAGAATCCAAAACGATTTGAAAACAGTTCAGGTAGGTGTTAGTCACTGGGTATACAGGTCTCCCAGAACTTGCGGTCCAGAGTCAAACATTTAGTTTTAAAAGAAGATTAGTCATAAAGATTTCAAGGATGTTTTGGGCTCATCTTTTTCGAGATATTGAGAATGGAAGAATGAGACTTCTCTTCCTCTGGTTTTTGTTATTTGATGAGAAATCCAGTAAACTGCTTAGGACAGACTAAACCGAAAAAAAATTCCTCAATGTGTCTTGAATTTCCATGTGAATAACAGGGTGCGTCACGAAATGCGATGTGAGACAAGACAAAAAGTGAAACGATTCATTTTCATAGAATCCTTTCTCGGTCGGTTTTACACAGATCCTCGAAATTTTAAGGACAAGTTTTTTTTCTCAGTAAAGGCAAATGACCGGTCATTTCTAAAAGTAATAATGACCGGCATAAATGTCCGGTGAATGACCGGTCCTTTATGGTCATTTTTGAAATTTGCTGAAAATATCTCCGTTCAAATCTCCCTTCACTTCGATGAATCTCGCTTCATAAAGATCAAAGTTATCAAATATCATGTACCGCAGTTTAAAACGTTTTCAAACATCCTTCACGCATTGCGCTACAGGTCCACTACAGTCCCGTTTTTCGTTTCCGTTTACGATACTATCAATTATGGAACCGCCTCAAAACTGTATATCGATGGCGAAGAACAGCAACCTTTTATGTCACCATTTGCAGAAAATCAACAACCTCTTATGTCAATTTTAGCAAAGTTGAAAATAGTGAATCAAACGATCGACACTCCAGCCTTTAATCGACTCACAAAACTTCCGATTCCAATTAAGACTGATAATTCGTATGTCAAGTGCAAAATACCAACCTTCTATGTCAGACAAAGAAGGTTTTTGCAGAAAATACGATGACAAGGCAAAAGATTTGACCTTTTATGTCAAAGATGGAAGGTTGTGGCACAAAATTCCAACGACAAGATGGAATATAGCCTTCTATGTCAGACAAAAAAGCTGCTATAAAGCTTCTATTCTGCAAAAATTATCAATCTATTGCTGACAAAATCATCTATGTTACGTTTTATAGCCAAATCCAGTGGATAATATCAAATTTCATATCCCATCATGTCACCTTAATTTATGATGAATATTATTTCTACCTAAAATGGAAGGAAATATATTTCATCACGTTTAAAACACAATTTTGTTCTTCCTGAAAAGTACCCTTTTTTGACATAGGAGCTTGCTGAATTTCTGCAAACGGTGACATAGAAGGTTGCTGTTCTTCACCATCGATATCTATCCTGAAATATTCAGGGCTGTGTGCAAGAAGAACGGTTTTTAAGGCTTGATTTCATGTTGAAATATTTAGCAAATATCTTTGATGGAAAATCAAATCGAATAGTCTGTGGTGCTTGTGAAATAAAATTTTGATTTGAGGAGCGATAAAAGCGAAAATCTGAAAAAAACTGTTCTTTCGGCACACAACCCTAGATACTTCGGGACATACTTACAGCCTCAAGCGCGAATATAAACATATTGGATCAGTATGAATACTGAATAAGTACTGACGGGTTTCTGGTACAGTTTAGTTTTTGACATTATAGATAGCTTCAATTTCATAGATTTGCACGTATAAGGACGATGCTGACAGCGACAGTGACAGTTTTTGATGAAACTCGTAACATGAGTAGTAGATAGGTATGTGAGAGGTAAACGTCTGGTTGAAATTTTCTTGACCTCAGGCAACCGCGTTGGTGGATTCCTATTTTATTTAATATCTCGGGAAATATTTGACCAAGGTTAACGTTATTCCGTATAAAGGTGGGAGCCTTTGAAGCAGTGGCGTACCTATAAGGAGGGATTAAAGGTTGAATCCTTCATCCCTAAAAAAAAGAAAAAATATCTGATCCCCGATCCTCCTGACTTCGAGCGCAATATGAAAAGAAATTCTGTGATAGTTATCTACCTATACAAACTACCCATACCCACTGACGAAACTTTTGAAGATAGCTGAGCCAAGGCTCCAGGGGAGGATCGATATTATCATCTAAGTGATTGATTGTATGATACCTACTAGATAAAATGTATGTTCTATTTTTGGAACATTTATGCACTTGAAGTTGTGACTGAAATTTCTTTCTTTAAGCTATTCAAACTCACTCTGGTAAGCGGCATAGCATAACCTTCTTGTGTCATTTTCGTCTTGACAAAGTTGTTCATGAGAACAAAATGAAGGAGAGAAAACAAAACGAGTCAAGGGGACTTTCTTTTTTTTTGCTTATTATTGTCAGTGTGACCTATTGCTTTTATTATTATTATTATGTCAAAAAAAATTCGACTGCGGCGCTATTTTTTCCCTCTTCCGGTGGCTCACTTCTTAAAATATAAACTAAATTTTCTCAATCCCCCTCATCTGTCCATAAGTCTGGGTACGCAACTGGTTTGAAGAAAATGTCATTTGTACATTTAATGAGGTTGAAGTGATTTTTACTACCTGAAAGTTTCTCGCACACTTTCAAGAACAGTTACCCTGGGAAGTCGAAATTATGTTCTCTGGAACTGGCTGAAGGCTGGAATTAACCAAGATGGTTAAACATGACTCCCCAGTGTGGATATACTATAAAACACAATCTATATATTAAAACTAAGATTTTCCTCGATCACAATGGTAGGTATGTTACAATAAACAACAAAACATTTCCAAGAACTGGGTAGATACCTACCCGCATCATGAAAAGGCAAGTACCTAATACCCAACTGAAAGGACGCTTTATGTTTCAAAGTAGGGTTCAATTCCTATAACAATAACAATAATGTATCTTCTACCTGAGTATCCTCCTTTGTTCCCTTCCAAGAAACAGGACCAGCTCTACCACGACCACAGTTAAGAGCTATGGTAGTTGAGCAGTTCAGTGTTTAGTTATTCAGTGATTGTCTAGCAAAGCAGTTCTCTCTGTAAAACGTTCGAACATCACACAGCAATAAAATAAAATGACGTCGATAGAATCTTCAACTAGTGCGGTATCCAGTGACCAAAATGACTGGACGAAGAAGTTGGAGAACATCGAACTGAACGATCTCAAAACGGAGTGCACGTTTGCCGTCGGGGGCTATTCCCACGTGTCGGTAGTGCACGTAGACCGTTTTCCGGATGCATCTTTCGCCTTGAAAACCATCAAAAAGGCTTCGATCACGGATCCGGCAGAACGTGAGATGGTATTGGCCGAGAAGAAGATCCTGAGCGAAATTCACAGTGACTTCGTCGTCAAGTTATACAAGACATTCAAGGACAAAAAGTGCTTGTATCTTCTGACGGAGTATTTGCCTGGTGGAGACGTCTTCGATTTGATCCCAGTGTCAGAAAGTGCGGCCAAATTCTACGTTGCCTGCGTAGTGGAAGCGCTTGATTATCTGCACTCGCGGAATATTGTCCACAACGACATCAAGTCTTCAAATCTAGTGCTGGATGCAGATGGCTACGCTAAACTTATCGATTTCGGTTTCGCCATGCAACTGGAAGAAAATCAAAAATCGTATGATAATTCCTGGGGCACACCCGGTTATCTACCACCCGAGGTTGCTTGGCAATGCTTGGATGAAGACGATGTTCCCGAAGACGATGGACGAGACAGGGCGAGTGATCTTTGGGCACTGGGAGTCCTCCTCTTCGAGCTTCTCCAAGGAAATAATCCTTTCGATCCCGACGATACGGATGACGCTGATTTAATTCTCACCAACGTCACCAGAGGATTCGATTCGATTCAGTTTTCAAAAGAACATTTCTCCGAAGATGCCGAAGACCTAATTCGAAACCTCTGCTCAGAAGAAGCTGTCTTCAGACTGGGATACGAAACGATCGACGAGATACGGGAGCATCGGTAAGTTATAAAGAAGATTTGGTCGTCATTCTTGATAATTATTTTTTTGTAAAATTTTCCAGATGGTTCAATGGCTTCGATTGGAACAAGCTGCGAGACAAAACGATGGTACCGCCAATAGTTCCTGTAGTCATGAGCCCGGTGGAGATCCAAGACAAAGAAGAACTTCAAGATCCTGGTTTGGACGCAGAAGAGGATGCGTCTGATTGGGACAAAAACTTCTAATTTCGTTAGAAATCATTATAAAGTGTCAATGTATGTATGATGCTCATGAAATAATTGAATAAATAATAATGAATACCTACTCATAAACAACAAATTTTTGTAAATAACAATTTTTAATAAAGATAATTATGTATTTACTTATATGAAAGTTTCTTTTTTTTCCAAAGTAAGTGCCTACCTATCGGGAGAAAAATCATTACCTGAATTGGGAAAGGCCTAGCAGGTTGGGTAAGCACCTATACTGAAAAACAAAAATATTCAGGAAAATAATTTTCCCTCGACATTATTTAGCTGAAAGTGCGTTTTCTCCATCGATAAATATTGGAAAAAGCGAAAAAGGCTTTGTCATGTTTGATAAATGGCTTGTTTGAGAAACAACTAGATTTTTTCCAAATTCTTTTCTCAAACGGAATCTCGAATGTATTATAACGTTTGCGGTTGGCACTTGAGTAAGTGAGAGGCAGAGGTTTAAACACAAAAGAAAAGCATACTACTACTACAGGATAGCTTCACTACTTCACAAATCAACTGGATCGTCTCACTTAGCTTTTGCTCTATTCAACTTCGCTGATGGATGTGCTCACTGTCGCTGTGGACCTAAATCTAACCAGCTGCCTGGTCATGCCCCCCTTATACAGGATGTATCAAAACTCGCGCCCCAGAGAACACTGACATGTGCCGACGACAATAGGTTCCCAGAAAACGGCAGAAATTTTTTTATTGCTGCTTGGCATAAAGGAGTCATTAGTCTTTTGAATTCACCAATCCCGGAGGGTCAATTCGAGGTAAATTTGCAAAATTTGACCGGTTGCTAAGTTCCAAAAGTAATACCAGCTGCCTGTTATTTTGCTATGAATGTTTAGCTCACTGTTGATGAAAGGAAACCTCGAAGGAAACCTAGCAACTTTAAATTGAGGTAACATAACTTAAAGGTGCAGGTCTCCGATTGGTGAACTCAACCTAGTCTTTTCTCGAATACTATTTGGAGTATATCTTTTTTTCCTCGGTATTACACATCCGACTGCCGTCTAAAGTGGTCAACAAAATAAGTGTCTATGTCGATATTTGTATAGTTTTTCAAAACTTGACAGCTTTGGAATCTTTCGCGCGATTTTGGATCTGTTTGAACTGGTGGATAGCCTCATTCTTTGGCTATCGGATCCAAGTTTTGCGGATATTGATAAAAGCCCAATAAAATTTCTACAGGGTGTCAAATAAAGCAATGCAAAAGTTTTGAAAGTTTCGCTGACCCCCATTTTGCCAAGAAATTTTTTTTGGGGATACCAACACCAAAAATATGAAGAATGATGTATTCTCTCGAGAAGGTTTTCGATTAATCCCCCTATTTCTGTTTAAAAAAAAGTTATGCCATTTTTTCCTCAATCTACACTTTTCGACAATTAACGTTACAACTGGCCATATTATCGAGGCAAATTTGACAACAATTGATACTTTCACTTGAAAAACTGTCCCATGAAAAACATTTTCTTTACTCACCCCTAAAATGATTATCTACGGTCAGTGCCTTAAGCCCCTGCGGACCGACTTAGAATGTAGCCTGCTGGAGCGGGCATCAGGATGGGATAGTACTGTGTCACAACAGATTCATCACATCAACCATATCAAACCCCCTTTGATATTGTTTGTTAGGGGTTGTTTTCAAAAAATTGGTAATTGATAACTTGAGAAGAAAAAGACCTAGAGACAAAATTTTTATTTCATGTTCAATCGCATACGGTGACACATTTTGCATCGTAGTGGGGGTGTCCTTCTTAGCAACCCTTACTTAAGGGACGGAAATGGTTTTGTAGGAGTGTGTGGTTTCATTTCTTATAGTTTCGTCTCTTCTGAATTCAATTTTGGTATTAAAAATTGTTTTTATTCAACATTATCTCCTATTCGGGTAAAACTCGTTCGATTGGTTTTTCATTTGTGTATGTGTCTTTTTAGCTGAAGAACTTATCGTTTTACTTATGTTACCTTAAAAACCAAACCTTTTTCTTCCGCTATTGTGAGCAGAGTAATTTGTAAAATGCCGCGTTTAAGTCCGGATGAATTAGCCATCGTGGCACGAATGCGAGAGAGGGGCGACACCATCGACAACATTGCGGCACTTTTTAGGACCTCCTCTAGGTCCATAAGTCGTGCAATTCGACGTCTGGCAGCTGGAGACATTAATTACCGTCGTGGAGGAAGAACTCGGAAAACAACCGCTGCGCAGGATCGCTTTGTTCGAAGGGCGATCCAGAGAAAACCGACCACTACTGCAAGTGCCATCAACAACGTGTTGAGGGCCACGACGGGGATCCAGCTGTCAAACCAAACTGTCAGACGAAGATTGCACGACTCTGGGCTAAGAGCGAGAAGAAGAGCCTCATGCCCTTTAATGAACCAACGTCATCGCGCCGTGCGTCTCCAATGGGCTAGGGACCACCAGAACTGAGGAATAGCTGAATGGGGTAGATGTTTGTTCACGGATGAAAGTAAGTTCAATTTGTTCCATTCGGATGGGCGTGTTTTGGTGTGGAGAAGAAGAAATGAAAGATTTTTGGAAGAGCACATGGAGGCGAGAGTGGCGTTTGGAGGTGGAGGAGTGACTGTTTGGGGTGGAATCACGATGACAGGAAAGAGTGAGTTGGTGGTGTTAAGAGGACAGAGCATGAATGGAGAGAGATATCGAGATTTGTGTATTAGGGATATTGTGGTCCCCTACGCGCAAAACTTCGGTGATGGATTCATTCTGGTTGACGACAACGCGAGACCACATCGTGCACGTATTGTCACCGATTTTTTGAGGGATCACAATATTGAGCGAATGGATTGGCCACCCTTGTCTCCTGATATGAATGTGATTGAGCATGTATGGAGTAGAATAAAGAGAAATATGAAAGAAAGGGAAGGACAAATTGAAAATTTTGATGACTTGGCGGATGCGATTCAGGTTGAATGGGATGCTATTCCTCAGGAGTTTTTGCGAAACCTGGTGGAGAGTATGCCTCGAAGGGTTGCGGCTTTCATTAGAGCTAGAGGAGGTCCTACCAAATACTGATGAAGATGAACTTATGTGAGTGATTCAAGGATATTTTCATATCCCTCGTGTCTAACGGTGTTTCCTTTTTTAGTCGCAGCCGAAGAGTATTTTGCGGAGAGACCCGAAGGCAGTTCCTAGTTACACTTTTACTTGGTTTGAGGTGACTAGTGACGTGGCGCACTAACCGAGGAAGAACCAGTGCTTTACGTGTCCTCCGAGACACGAAGACAAGCGAGTTGGCTATTTTTGCGTGAGACTCTAGGCGCGGGCGTATCTCCAACTTGAAATCAAGTCCATAGTTCCGGCTACGCTTGCTCTATAGGTAAACCGCAGTGGAAGTCTGGTGTACACAATGGTGGCGGTCAATGGAAATCACATGGAAGTCAGTAGAAGTTACGTGGAAATCAGTGGAAGTCTTGTCTACAAAATTTTTGCTGTTTTTGACCGCGCCGAGTTTGAAAGCAACTGAAAGTTAAAACTGGGCTGTACCAATTTTTTTCGCTACTGATAGTACAACTCTATCGATTTTATGGAAACATTGTTTTCAATTGTAAACATTTTGTCACAATAAAGAAAAACTCCATCCGAAGTTATGAACTTGATTCTTTCTTTCAAATGGTAACATTTGTTCAAAATCAATTTTAATTGCCAAAATTGCATTCAGAACAGACGAAACCATAAGAAATGATACCAAACACTTAAACAAAAACATTTCCATCCCTTAAGTAAGGGTAGCTATGAATCACACCCCCACTTTGTTGCAAAATGCGTCACCGCATGCAATTGAACGTCAAATAAGAAATTAGCCTCTAGGTCTTCTCGTTCTCAAGTTATCAATTTTCAATTTTTTTAAAACAACCCTTAACAAACATTATCAGAGGGTTTCATATGGTTGATGTTGTAAATCTGATGTGATACAGTGCTATTCCATCTCCAGCTCCAGCAGGCTACATTCTTACTCGGTCCGCAGGGGCTTTAGGCACTGACCGTAGATAATCATTTTAGGGGTGAGTAAAGAAAATGTTTTTCATGGGACAGTTTTTCAAGTGAAAGTATCAATTGTTGTCAAATTTGCCTCGATAATATGGCCAGTTGTAACGTTAATTGTCGAAAAGTGTAGATTGAGGAAAAAATGGCATAACTTTTTTTTAAACAGAAATAGGGGGATGAATCGAAAACCTTTTCGAGAGAATACATCATTCTTCATATTTTTGGTGTTGGTATCCACAAAAAAAATTTCTTGGCAAAATGGGGGTTAGCGAAACTTTCAAAACTTTTGCATTGCTTTATCTGACACCCTGTAGAAATTTTATTGGGCTTTCTCAATATCCGCAAAACTTGGATCCGATAGCCAAAGAATGAGGCTATCCACCAGTTCAAACAGATCCAAAATCGCGCGAAAGATTCCAAAGCTGTCAAGTTTTGAAAAACTATACAAATATCGACATAGACACTTATTTTGTTGACCACTTTAGTTTTGCCTCATTTTCTCTGGGGCGCAAGTTTTAAGACACCTGTATGTATTCACATTTTGTGTTCGAGAATTATTGTATTTCAGCTTCCTCCGGAAAGACCCCAAGGGTTACGAACACTCCAGAACAATCCATCCGGCTCCGCAAATATTCTGGCAAGTTCCCTAAGCACGGCTCCTCCACCAATTATGCAGCAGTGTGTCTTACTCGCACGTCGCGATCCCCGGTCAGCTTCGCGGCAGTATGTCAGAGATGAGCAACTTCAACATGTACGAGTATTTCTTTTATCCAAAAATTTCCATTGTTGGTGAATTCCGATCCCTGAGTCTCATTCCCTCATTTCCCCAACTTTCGGCTTAAAGATAAGCTCGAATTTCGAAAATCTGTTGACAAAGAGACAAGTTATCTACAACTGAAAAATCAAAAAGATATATTTTTCTTTTTTATTCTGCATGGGTTCAATTTACATTATCAGAAAACAAGGCTGGTCGACGTTATGTTGTACTATAGGTTGCCTCATCCAGTTTATGAGTGACGTCACAAGATACCCTCCGGGAACGTGATTTTGGCTGAAACTGATGTCGCTTTTTTCGTTTGACATTTCGGATCTTATTTCGACGGAAATCCACCAAATTTCTGAACTGGACGAGAAATGGTTCATGCACATTCAACGATTGGTGGTTTTTAGATGAATCGGGCATGCTTTTATCCACCAAAACACAATTTGAACCGCCGAACTGTCAAGACCAAAAACAAGGCGATAACGTTATCACGAGGTGAAGCGGACCGCGCATCTGTCACCGGGTAGCTCATTGGTAAAGAACCTGACTTTCAACAGGAAGGTGGTGGGATCAAACCGCAGCTGTGCCGAACTTTTTTTTCTTCAAAAACACCCAAATTGTGATTTTTAAAATTAAATATGAGTTGGGCAACACTAATTTGAATTTTGTTTCCTCTTTCTAATTTTTAAAATCGCAATTTGGGTGTTTTTGAAGAAAAAAAAGTTCGGCACAGCTGCGGTTCGATCCCACCACCTTCCTGTTGAAAGTCAGGTTCTTTACCAATGAGCTACCCGGTGACAGATGCGCGGTCCGCTTCACCTCGTGATAACGTTATCGCCTTGTTTTTGGTCTTGACAGTTCGGCGGTTCAAATTGTGTTTTGGTGGATAAAAGCATGCCCGATTCATCTAAAAACCACCAATCGTTGAATGTGCATGAACCATTTCTCGTCCAGTTCAGAAATTTGGTGGATTTCCGTCGAAATAAGATCCGAAATGTCAAACGAAAAAAGCGACATCAGTTTCAGCCAAAATCACGTTCCCGGAGGGTATCTTGTGACGTCACTCATAAACTGGATGAGGCAACCTATAGTACAACATAACGTCGACCAGCCTTGATCAGAAAACGGATGGAGAATTGGGAATCGACAAAGTGTCGATTAACAAACCTAACAATTTCATACTTTGGCGGCTTATATCCATCTATCAGTTGCGCTTTGGAACTTAACACGTTAAGCGCCAGACTAAAAAATCGAGATGTTTCCTGTAGTGCCATGTGAGACGCGGCGGGACACAAAAATTTTCTTGTCCCAGTGCGCCACGTGACACGCCTGGCGGGACACTGCCGCAAAATTTCAAGTGATGATATAAAATTGAAAAAAAGCTTGATATTGGTATTGATGCTTGCATGAGCTTCTAGAAACTCCATAATTTATTCATGCATTACACATTCCCAGTCTTCGCATTCCTACAGGGTGTAACAGAGAAGTGGAAACACCTATATATTTTTTTTCCCTGGCACTTTTTCAGAAAATTCTTTGAAAGGGTATAACGATTTTGGCTATTGCGGAGCTGTCAGTGTCAATAATTTCTTTTTGCTCCTTCAATTTTTTGACAAATGACGAGTTTTTGACATTTTTTCTAAACTTTTTTTTCCAATTCGCAGCAATGAAGACTACATATTTTTATCCCTGTGGTAGCATACAATTTTTGTTCCTGTCATTACCTTTTTGTTGTAGTAATACAGATGGAATTGGCTATATTTTTTTCTATTGCATTTTTTCAAAAAATTCCCTCAAGGGGTGTAACAATCTTGATTATTGCGCATCTGTCAGTGTCAATATTTTCATAGTCCTCTAATTTTATAATATAAACTGCTCAATATTTGAAATGTCGGTATCGAAAATTTTACCCTTTTCTCAAAATGATATAAAACTGACACAACCGATTCCAATTTCCACATTAAAGTCTGTCTGTCTGTCTGTATTCCTGTCTCTGTGTAATTTGCAATGATAACTTCTAAACGGTTGATCCAAGTGAGCCTCAATTTGGTGTGTGCGCATGGTTTAGGCGTCCAATGAACTTGAAACAGATTTCAGTTGAAATTTGCCTCCAGAGGGCGCACTTGCACCGTCTCAGTTTTGGAATTTTTGACTTATGAACCTCAATGTAGATATCTTTGCTGATCCTCCGTTAGTTGAGAAACACATTCCAACATTTTGATTTTAAGATGTCTCACAATTATAGCTTCAATTTCTCGTTTTCCAAAAATCTGTGTTAATTTTCCAAGTTAGTGTTGAACCATTACAGAAACGGGCGAGTAAAAAAACGCAGTATGTAGGTGTTGTTATACAATTTTTTGCAAAAAAGTCCGTGAAGGCTGACTCTAGGAGTGATCACTACTTGTTCGTATCTGTAATGGTTCACCCATCAGGGCTTGAAAGAAGAGTCAAAGCAGAGATTTTTGAAAAATAAGAAATGGAACCTATATTTTCATTTTTGAGACATATGCAGACCAAAATTTTAAAATGTGTGTTTGGACTAACAAAGAATCTAAAAATTTGATCTCAGATCCGTACATCAAAAATTCCGATATTGATACGGTGCAAATGTAGTGCTTTCTGGAGGCGGATTCCAGCCAAAATCTGAGAAGCTCATTGGACACCTTGACCATTCGCGCATATGAAATTTCAGCTGAATCGGGTCTACCGTTTGGGAGTTTCATCAACGATTACACAGAGATAGAAACACAGACAAACAGACAGACATGAAATGGTCTAAATAAATCTTCTGGGAGACTGAAGAATGGATATATTCGTCAAACTCCAAAAACAATTTTCATGCGCATTCACAAGATTTTCTTTTTCATTCGAGAATGACAACCAAGAAAGTAAAATAGGGTTCCAGAGAGCGCGGATGTTATCAACTGTTCAAGCAAGAAGCATGCAAAATTACAGGTTCTTATCAACAAAAATTAGATTTTATCGACGCGACGACCAAAATAATTACTGAATTGCAACTTTTACAACAAAAAAAACATAAAAAATATTTTTCCTACTAAAACGGGGATCTGTTGAGCTAAGCACAATTTTGCAATGCTTCACATTACACCCTGTAAAGAATGTAATTGGGTTACAAAAATTACCAACAGGGGAGATTGCTGAAAGATGTACCTATCTACTAAAGAACCGTGGAAACGAAATCGAATGATATTATTTTGAAAAAGGGTAAAATCCCCGATACCGACATATCAAATGTGCAGTTGAGGTGACACATTTTCAATTTTTTTGCATTTTTTTTATTCCGGGCACTGAAAACTACAAAAATTTTGTTTTCCTAAAAAAGAAGAAGCAACAGAATTCTATTGAAATGAATTGTGTTTTATAATTTTATTGTGCTCTACTTAGGTTATGGGACCAATGTGGCTGTTTGCAAGCACTTTTACAAAAAAATAATTTTCAGGATTCATGATCCACCCTGTATAGAAAACAAAAATTCTTTGCAGATTCAGAGGTTGATTTTTTGTACTCATTTTTTTTCCATGAACAGTTCACTAAAATCTTTTGAAACAACGAAAATAAAAGCGATCGAAGGACCAACTATTGTGCCTCCATAACTTCAAAATTAAAAAACAGAAATGTTTTAACAACTTTCCAGCACTCTTCTACACTTCCATATCACGCACCTTCAAGGTGGTCCGACACTTTTGAATCACCCTGTATGTATAATGATTATACATACTATAATGTGACAGTTGTCACCGTCATCTCGACGCGCGATGCATCCGCTAGTGGAAATCTCCAAGAGTACGCCACGAAAGTAGGGAAACGTGATCCCCCAAGATTGGCGGCTCCTCGCTGACGGTGCTAGGTGAGCGGTGGTCACTGAAGAGAATGATGGCCAAGCGGCCAAGCGCGGTAGTACTATATGGAACACAGTAAAATGTCCACTGTCCAGTGGCTTCTGTGAAGCTGAGAAAACTTCCTTAGATGGACAATAATCTATGGGGTTGGATTGCGCGAGACAAGACGCGCATGAGTAAATGCAATGTGTTGGCCACTTGTCCATTTCCTATATCTATGCATCTTCTTCTTCGTCCATGTTTGCTTTTTCAATAGGTGAAAGCTAGAGTAAGAAGTCCTCACTACTCAGTGATTTTCATTCCATTTCTTTTAGTACTGCCGCGCTTGGTCGCTTGACATATTTTTCTTCAGTGACCACTGCTCACCAGTAGGGTCAGTGAGGAACCACCAACCATGGTACAGACGATGTCTCTTGTCGACCACAGCGACTTCCACTGTAGGGGGGCTCACGTTTCCCTACTTCCGCTGATTAGCCTCAGAAATTGCCACTGGGGGTGCATCGCGTGCATGACGATGATAACCTCGATGACAACTGTCACATTATACTTGGCACATCTATTAAGACGTCAAAATCTAGTTAGCACCGTACCATTCGTGTCAACACTTAATATTTTCCACAGCTTGCTCCAATAAAGTGAGTCTTGAAATTGATTATAGTTGTCTCTTTTAGTGGATGTGAATTGCCGAAATTCAAGTCGGTCATGGAAAGCACCATAATTTCGTCGACTGCCAATAAAATTTTCAGGATGTAGTAGGAATGCGCGAGATATGGCATAGAATTGCTTGAGGTGATAGGATGGGATTGCATCAGATAGTGAGGGATTGCGTGATCACGTTTAATATCGTGATTATCACGTAGCAGCACGGCGTAGCAGTCATAGCATAGCATATGATCACGTGGGATAACGTAAATTGACTTGTCATCGCGTGGGATGATAGCATGATTACGTGTGGGAGCATAGGGTGGGTTTGCGTGATAGTGTGGGATCACGTGAGATAATTCCTTACGATCAGCATTTGATCAAGTTCGGTAACGTGGAATAATATAAGATTGCGTGGGTTCATGCCATAAAATCGTGTGGAATATAAGCGTGGGATCGCATAGGGTAGGCGAAATGGTAAGACAACCCGTGGGGTGGGATAATGATAATGCCGTGGAACCATGGGAAAAGAAGCGTGGGATTGCATATCATCGCTTGGGACTGATGATATGAAATAGAGCGAGATCGCATGGAATATTGACGGAGGATCACTTGAGTAGATGGGTAATATCGCGTGAGATGGCGTGAGATAACGCGGTACATTAGCGTGCAAGATTGCTTATGAAAATGGCGTGAGATAGCGTGGCACATTAGCTTGAGATTGCGTATGATAGTGGCGTTAGTTGGCGTTTTCATATAGTGAGTTTACATGGAATGACGTACGATCGTGTGTTACCATGACGTGAGAATACATAGGATGACGTACATATCATTCGCTTTGGATGGCGTGAAAAGGCTTGCGATACAGGCGTGCGATCACTTGGGACGATGGCGGGGAATTGCGTCGAAATATAGCGTAAGATCGAGTGAGGCGAGGTATAAGGTCTTGTGTGATACGGCGTGATATCGCGTCGGGTATCTAGCGTGATAAGTTGTCGAGCGTGGGATCACGAGAGATAACGTTCGATATCTCCTGGGGTTATTGGCTTACGATCACACGAGATTGCAACGAACGGCGGTAGGATTATACGTAGGATATCCTAATAGGGAGTTTGCGATTTCACGCAACATACGACGTAACGCGACGTAGAACGTGAGAATTCCCCTGTAACTAAGGAATTCCAAACAACAAACTCGTCTATTTTCACGTTGAAAGTAACGTTACGTCGTACGGACGTGTGCACGCAATCTCCCCAGTGGAAATGTAACGTGGAATGACGTAAGATTGCGTGCGATGACGTAGGTCGCTTGGGTGCACCGAAATGTCCCTTCGAATAAAAGTTTCAGACAATAATATTTTGCATCAGCTGAGAAACTCTCAACGAAATCAGTACTGCAAAGTGTATCAAGAATGTCAAAAAAATTGACATCCGTAAAAAAATATAATATAGTGCGGGCGCTAAGAGCCAAAATCGGGATGAACCTTGCAAATGGTGATGAAAGCATGAGATTCGGTACACGTACTCAGAATGAGCCCCTCTTTCAGATAAGAGGTGGAGCCACGCCAAATTTTTACCGGAAGGAGGTTCGGGGGGCTCCTGAAAGTTGAAGGTGCTAGGACTTCCACCAAACCGCTAATCAGTTCGTTTTATCAATTAAAAAGGAAACTCATGAATATATCGTAAAAATTGACGACGTTTATCGCCTTGTCCCGGGAATTTTTCATGATGAAAAAAAATAAGTTCTTCGGCAGAACACACAAATTGGTTTTATTTTATTTTCACCTACAAAGAATTAATAAGGAGATGTGCAACACCTTGATTCCCACAAATTCGTATACTCTGAACTCATTTGTGGAGTCAAAATTTTGATGGTGTATCTTCTTGAAGAGGGGCATTCCAAAGAGTAAGCTATTTTCAACACTAAGTTCAAACAGAATTTTTTTAATGTTCTGAATCGAAATTACTGAATTCCTTCCAGGAATGCATACCCCGAACCGTTCTTTGAAAGTACCGCGTGCGATTGAACGTGGAGTAAGTCCTGAAACACTATCAGAATTTTTCTTCTGTGATGCTACTATCTACTCTCGACCGGGGCAATTGGGTTCCCACACAGCATGCGCGGAGTGTATACACGATGCAGGGTATTTTCTCGGTTCAGTCAAATTTTTTATGATTGAAATTGTGTCATAATATTGAAATAACGTGTATACACTCCGCGCATGCTGTGTAGGAACCTAATTGCCCCGGTCGAGAGTGGATAGTAGCATCACAGAAGAAAAATTCTGATAGTGTTTCAGGACTTACTCCACGTTCAATCGCACGCGGTACTTTCAAAGAACGGTTCGGGGTATGCATTTCTGGAAGGAATCCAGTAATTTCGATTCAGAACATTAAAAAAATTCTGTTTGAACTTAGTGTTGAAAATAGCTTACTCTTTGGAATGCCCCTCTCCAAGAAGATACACCATCAAAATTTTGACTCCACAAACGAATTCAAAGTATACGAATTTGTGGGAATCAAGGTGTTGCACATCTCCTTATTAATTCTTTGTAGGTGAAAATAAAATTAAACCTATTTCTGTGTTCTGCCGAAGAACTTATTTTTTTTCATCATGAAAAATTCCCGGGACAAGGCGATAAACGTCGTCAATTTTTACGATATATTCATGAGCTTCCTTTTTAATTGCTAAAACGAACTGATGAGCGGTTTGGTGGGAGCCCTAGCACCTTCAACTTTCAGGAGCCCCCCGAGCCCCCTTCCGGTGAAAATTCGGCGTGGCTCCACCTCTTATCTAAGAGAGGTGCTCATTCTGAATATGTGTACCGAATTTCATGCTTTCATCACCATTTGCAAGGTTCATTCACCTAGTGCCCCCACTAATAAGAAAGAACTAAGATCACCATCAGATCCACAATGGTCAAAATAGATACACAATTTGACGGAATTTTCTGAAAAAATGTCAAGGAAAAATTTACACTTCCCTATGACAAGCAGATTTTGCTTACAACGCTTTGAGGTTTGATATACGGGCTTTTGTTCGGATGTATGTCGTTGAGATATCACAAATTTCTCATTGAGATCTTCTGCGAATATCAAATTCAACAAACACAGGATAATGACAGAAACAAAAGAATTAACCTTGTGGAGAAAAATATTCAATTCAATTGCGGCGATTGAAATAAACGTTGTCAAAAAAATGTCAAAAAAAAGGTGTCATCAGTCAAAAAAAGTGCCAGAGAAAAATTATGGAGGGGATTCTACTCCTCTGAGACACCTGCATACAAGTGGTGCTACTTGAAAAAATCAAGTTATAGGCTGCTCTGTAAAAATGGGGCACCCTGTATAAGGCAAGAAAATTTGAAAAATGCACTTCGACCCATCATTTATAATGACCTCTAGTTCACTTTAGTATCAAACGGCGTAGGTGCAGTCGAGGTCTCCCATATCAATGGCTCACCCTGTATAGGCAAAGAAATAAATACAAACTGATATCAAAAATGTAAGATATAGTTCAGTAATAGTAACACTACTGAATGAATGCAGGATAACTATTCGTCACCAAAAAGATTTATTGAAAGTGAAATTTCGAAATTTCGTAGCATCCGAGTTACACTTTTTCCGGTAACATGAGGTCCATATTCTCACTCAGGATTATCGTGGAAGACTTACCTATGCATAAAACGTGATAGTTCCAACAACAAAAAAATTGCATTCCCCAGTGCCACGTGACCTGCCAGGAGGGTCACGGCTTTTTTTTCGATTTCTGGAACCATTAACACAAATAAAACGGTATGGTGTACTTCAAAAAATTAATTACTGCATGGAATGGTGGGAATGAGCTTGCACTTCCTAACGACCCTTTCAAAAAAATGTAGCGCGGCACCAGCGGAAACGCGCCGGCGTGAGACGCCGCAGGTCACATGGCACTCAACGTGTTAAAGTGGCGCCGCAGCTATAATAGCATTCTCCAGAATCCTGGTATACTATAATATACTATTCTACGTCTCTTCAAATTATAAAAAAATTGATTCTTCTCCATTTTGTCAAAAAATGTCCCAGCAATATTTTATAAACTTTTCCAGTGATTTAGGGCTATTCGGCTTCTGAAAAAATGTGGGGTAATCCAAACAAAAACAAGGTGAACCAACATTCAATGGAATCCCATCAACATTTTTATATCATTCTGATTTTTTAGAGAGAAATATTGATACCCTGCAAATACAGCCTCAAGTAAGCTTTCTTATACAAAGTTTTGTACATTTGAACAGGTTCGCTGAAAATCGTATAGTAGTTAGAGTACCTAGCTCCGATGTAAGGCAGTGGGGGAAGGAAATTGATGGAATTAAAACATGTACCTACTGAACATGGAGTGCTTGATCCATACCAAATTGAAGTAACTACTTAAATTATGAGGTCATTTATTAGGAAAAATTCTAGAAAACAAAGAGTTATCGGGTCAGATTTGGGCTGGAAAAACTCAACTACACACTGATTCTAGCTATGACGAGAGCCTCCGACGGTTCGAAATAATGTCAAGGTGTTTGTGTATGTATATTTGGGCAAATAAACAAAAACTGACTTGAACTTTATCCCATTACCAAGTCTATTACGGAAAACTCCTTGCTTGCATTTTTTGCGAATTAAAAATGATGTTTCCTCGATCTTTTTTTCATAGATAGGAATAATCACAGATTATCTTCAGTTATATCCATCAATACTTCACCAACATAAACAGAAAATTTACAGCTGTGCTATTTAGATTGCTAATGAGCAACCGGTTTTGAATTTACTACAATTCAGGGATAATTTTTTATGCTCATTTTAATTTTTGTTAGAGTCGCCTATATATGATTTACCTATATTCTATAAATACCAAGATAAACACCTATCCGATATATCGCCGTGCCTACCTCAATATCCAATAAACTCAAGGCTTATTATTATTTCGTCAGTGTTCGAAAAGATGTTGGCGGTGTTGTTGACGTATCTAGTGCTGATTTCCAAAATTTTCGATCCGAAAGTCTCAGCCGAGCCTAGGAAAAATACCTGTAAACATTTTTCGGACTACATCTTGTCCGATTTCAATGAAAACTGCTGGTACAACCCTGACATGGACTTGGACACGGTAAGTTATTCTTCAGCAAAAATCAAAACGTGAACTTTTTCTTCAATTTTTGCGCGCTCCGTAGAAGATTCGCTATATCGTAAGTAGTACTGGGTGTATGCAATACTTTTGATACACCCTTTACGTATTTAAAGAAGAGAATGTGAATAATTTGGCTAGTTGTTCACTCTTTCGGTTCCTACGTTGTACGCATAGCTCGCTTCGCCGTGGGCTTCATTCAAAACTTTGCCATTTAATTATCAAAAACCTATCCGATGGACTGGAACCACATTCGGCAGGAAATAACACAACAAAATAATCAAATTAAGTCTGCAGTTGGAGCTCTCTACCGTTTCCCAGTCTGGCGCTACGAAGGTGTTCATCTTTGAAAAAAATTCAAGGATCATTGAATTGAAGTGTATTCTTCACGAAAATCATCTACTCGATGTTTTATTTTGTTTCTTGAGTTTAGAAGATCGATTTGAACCTGAGCCGGCCTGGCGCGTCGTCTACTACTGACCAGAACATGCACTGACTACAATATGCACCTTTCAATGAAAATAGCTCAAACTATTGAAGAAATAACAACTAATTTTTGAAAATCCGACGATCTGTGCAAAATTGAATTCGCTATAACATAGACAAAACCGCCATAAATCGCACGGCAGGGTTTTGAGTTATTCGAGGAGGAAGGTAACAGTTCATAGAGTACGAATATTGACAAAATGTTATCTTTCTCCTCGAATAACTCAAAATCCTGCAGTGCGATTCACGGCGATTTTGTTAATGTTATTATGAATTTAGTTCTGCACAAATTCTCGTATTTTCAAAGATAAGTTATCAGTTTTTCAATAGTTTGTGTAATTTCATTTAAAGGTGCATGTTGTTGTGTTCTGGTCATTAGTAGAAGCGGCGCCGGGCAGATTTAAGTTCAAATCGATTTTTTAAACTCGAGAAACAGAATCAAACATCGAGTAGATTATTTTCGTGAAGAATACACTTTAATTCAATGGCCCCCGAAAATTTTTCAAAGATAAACACAAGTGAAAAAAAAATCGTCAAAATTGTCAAAGAAAAAACAAGTTCTTCCAAGTTAAATTGTTCAAACTTGTTTACATCGGATTCAAGTTCAGGAGATTGAATATGGTCGGAAAAGATACCAAACTTGTCGTGATCGGTTCTACATGACCTGAAAAACCAAATGGACCACCTAGCAGGGCTTCGCCCCCTCACGACCCCCCTTCAACGGTGATCGACATTTTTTGTGCCAAAATGGTATCAACGGGATATGATGCGCCGAATTATAACGTATTTGCTTCCAATGGATTGACGGGTTTCATCCCCTCCATTTTAAGTTGCAATTTTTTACCCCCCCCTCCAATAACTCAAAACCCCCGGCTGCTATTTTTGACGATTTTGGATATGTTGTAGAGCACTCAATTCTGAACTGAATATCAAGCTTCCAGGACGTCCGAATTTATTCCGAGGTTGAAATCTATCTTTCTTGTACTATCAGATGTTCTTTCCTGCCCGGGGACGGGGATTGACTTGTTTCGTAAAATTTCGACTGAAATCGAAAGTAATCGCATTGGGCCCATTTTCAAATCCGACACGGTTTCGGTTTACCGGCGTGATTTTTTTAAGACTAAACTTGCACATTCCGTGAGTTGAAAAAAATGCAGTGCAAGCTTGAACTTGCGATAAGCTGGTAAGCTCCACGACATACTCATTTGAGGTGCAGACTTGCTGCAAGTCATAGTTGAAGAAAAAATAAAATAATTTTTCAAGGGAAAAATTTTAAAATCGGACGAACAAATTTCGAGTTTTCCTCCTTGAAAAACTGCAAATTTTAAATTTTTTATTCCGTGATCAGATTCTCTCCTATTTTGTCATACGCGAGACGTAACTGGTCCTTGGACATTTTCCGTCAATTTCTTTAAAAATTCCTTGAATTTTTCGAAAGTTTTCAATTTGAAAATGCAAAACCGGCCTGGCTATTATTGATACCGGACTCAAATGATGGACTCTAAAATGAAGCCTTAATTCGTGATTTCCACAATGTTGAGATCATCTCAAAAGAAGCTTTAAGGTTGCCCGGAAAATTGGATTTTTCCCTGGAAATTCCGAAATTTTTTGTTCAAAAATTATGGGAGATGCCTCAAATTTGTTCCAATCATTCTCTAAAATTTCAACTCTCCATCCCAAGGGACGTTCACGTATAAAAATGTACATTCGTTTCTTGCCACTCATTGTGAAAGTTTCGGGGTGACGATGACGGGGTGATTTTTTCTTACTTCCATTTACACGGAGCCGGTAGTTTGAGTTTAGATTTTGCTTTTGAGAATGTTCAAGTGAAATTATGAGTTTCAGCCTGATTTGATGAAGAAATATACCGGTCGTTCTGAAAGCTACGAGGTCACAACCGAAGACGGATACATCTTGTCAGTGTTCAGGATGCCGAGGGAGAATCCAAAAGGAGTGGTTTTGCTGATGCACCCCATGTTGTTGGACTCGAGATGTTACATGCTCCAGGGAAATACGTCTACTGGTCAGTATCCTGGTTATTCTTCCATCTGTGCCTAATTTAGTTGTAAGTACCACCCAATTTAGTACCGAAAAAGGAACCCTTGACTCGGTTCGGAAAAAGGAACGACTTTTTAGACCTCCATGATAGGGTGATTGCATGTAGAGGGCGTTTTGACCTAGGGACTTTCAGTTTGTCAATATTGGTAATGGAAAACGTCAAATTGTCTGTCAATCACGCCATTTTTGACAGGTAATATCTGACATTTTGTTGACCTAAAATTATCTACGCTAACGTCGCTAACAATAATTTCATTATCCATCCATCATCCATCACCACGTTGTGTACTGGAAATGCCTCGAGGTTGCATGGTAGAGCAGCTGATAGCTGAATGTCGCCTCGTTAAATAAGTCGATTGGATAAATAAAATATGTTTTGTGCCCCAGGGCGTCTCACGCCTTGGATCTGCCAGACAGGTGTCAGTCAGTTGTCACCATACCAACCGAACCGAAGCAAAATCCCCCAGCGACTGTCACGTTTCTGCCGGTCGAAAGGTGAACCAAATTCCATGCAATCGCCCTATTAAGACAAATTTCACATAACTTATACACAAATATGACAGAACTTTGATCAATATTGCTTCTGCAGGCTATCTCTTGTGGCAAGACGGCTACGATATCTGGATAGGCAATCAGCGTGGTACACACTATTCCGAAAAACATGTCAATTTGACATCGTCTGACCCAAGGTTTTGGGATTTTGAGTAAGTGAAAGTAATTTTATCAATCAAGCCCGTAGGTTGCAGTCAACAGATTATACCACGGAGGATTGTTTGAATAGTTTCCTAAAGTAGGTACTATACCTGGTTCACAAATGCCCGTGGTACATACAGCGCTTCATGGAACATTGGTTCAGAACTGCTCCCCATGCCATTTTTTGCTCGCCACAAGTCTCTGTTGAACTGACACCAACGGGCAATAATGATGGATTATTGCCTTTTTGAGGGCGTCGGTCGATTGCTGTAAAAATGTGCTTTATTCATAGTATAGGTAATTTGTCAGCAGAAATTCATCGTTGAGATCTGTTTTGTGTTTTAGTGAGTGAACTGTATTCTTTGATTTCAACGTCGTTTATTCAAAAATGACTAAAAAATCGGTTCTTTCTCATTTCACATTTTTCTTCTTCGACGACATCTACGACAGCTGTCAAGCCTGTCTAGTCGTTCTGCGCGCCTACCTGTTGACAGCGCGGGAGCACAGGGTCGGACTGGCCCCAACAAGGTCAGTTTTGAAAGAGAAAGTATAGGCTGTATTCTTTCACAGCAAATTTTTATTTATTCTTCAAATTTTTGTCCACTTAACTTTTTTCAAAAAAGAAAACCTCGCAGTGAATGAGTAAAGTCATCCTTTCTCGTTCAATATTGACCTTGACCTCAAAAATAGGGTTGTTTATCATGAAAGCACAAGCACATTTTCTAGCAATCGACCGCCGCTCTTGAGCTTCCAAAACTAAATTTATTTCGCAGACTGCGTTCAATAGTCACCTATTATTGAGCATTAACTAGGTAGTACATAAATAATGTTTCTATTATTCGACTCTTTGAATATTCTGCTGAGATATAATGTAAATGATAATTTGATCAACTAGGCCTACTCAACAAACCAAAACACATCTATTCGACATCTCAAACCTCCCAACGGAAAAAGCACCACGACTCATTAAAACTCAAATTTCAACAGTGCGCGGATGTCCCCCAAAGCTCAAACGTCCGACCGGAACTTGTCCGGCCATGCATTTCTCACACACAGGAAGCAAATGCGCGAATCTCCCGACGCTCAAACGTCAGACCGGAATTTGTAGCATAATGCGCATTTCTTCCACAGGTAGTGCAAGCGCGCGGACCTCCCAAAATTCAAACGTCCGACTGAAATCTGTCATTAGCATCAAAGGAAGGAGGAAATATGCGGTTGGGCAAATTCTGGTCGGACGTTTGTAGTGTATCCTGGTTACGGGACCATTTCTGTAGTGTAACCCCGTTTTCGATGTTGGCAGTGATCGTCGTTGATCCTTCCCTTCCCCACGCAAAATCAATTGCAAAGTTTCAAATGAATTTGTTTCTTCTCTCAAAACACCTCACAACAAGAAATTGACAGTGATTACATTAATGAAGAACAACAAAACACAAACACAAATGAAACAAGAGATCATAACAAATTATTTAGACAATGCAGGAATTTACAACAATGAAATGAACACAAAATCAGATTAACAAAACAAAACAAGAAATCATGAAACATGTCAAACTGTCAATTTGATCGCAAAGAAAAAGTGACGTATTCGCTGACAGGCACACATGGGAAGAACACGTCAAAGGAACTCATGCGTATAGCCTGGTTGGTTGTTGAAAAATTCCTTCCCAAATGATCTGAACAAAAGTCAAGTGTGAATGAGTCATGATGAAAAGTGACAGAGAAGTCACTCCAGTAATGCATTGATCAAGTCAGCGTGAATCGGTGCTTGAACCTCTTTGAAAGTTTGTTTCGTTTATAAGTTAGTTACTTAACAACAAAAGAAAACTCGTTCGCTTACGCTTTGAACGCTGAGCAATTAATTTTACACTTTACAAACAAAAGAAGTCAAATTGATAGGAAAGTGAACAATAAAGAAATGATCGGGAAACAAGTACATAAATAAACAAGACACAAATAATAAGTAAACAAGTGGATGAATCAGCAGGAAACAAATGATCAGTGATGGTGTAGGTGAATAAACAAGAAACAAACGATGAGTAATGGTGTAGGTAAATCAACAAGAAACAAATAAGAAACAAATAGGTAGATAAATAAACAAGAAACAGGTGAGAGGGAAATAAGTAGAGAAACTGGAGTTGGTCATACTTTTAGTGAGCAATTGGAAGAAAGAAGTATCTACAACACATTCGCCCAAAATTCCCCAGAAGTTACCCGTCACAAACCCCACAGATACATACTTACATACAAAACAGAATAATGGTTATTAAACAGTAATCACATACAGTTAATAACAGTAAATACAAGAGAATCGACTCGAGCCAACCTGTGGCCCTCTCTTCGTCGTGTTACATAATTTCCTCCCCAAATGAGAAAAGGTTAGTAGACTCAACAAGGCAGATTCATACGAGAAGGTGGACTCCCCCCAGGACACGGAGAAGCGTGCAAGTCTTCTTTCCTTCATTTACTTTCAGGTATAATCCGTCAATGAACAATGAAATGTGAATGAATCATAAACAGTACTGTTCTCTACTTAGCGGCTGATTTTGACGTAGCAGAGATTCTTTTTGTCGTCTTACTGTTTGTGACGTAACTTGTGGGAAAGAAATAATGATGAAACCTCGGAATACGCGCGAGAGCGCAGTTCGGAGGCCACGTCATAAGTGCACAAGGTGCACACCCACCAGTTTACGGCCTTTGTCATCAATATTGAGATCATTTGGGGAGTGGATAAATTACACAAAATCCAAAGCAGTGCAAAGCATCTTAATTTCAAAGGGGAAAAACTGCGGGTTATGCAAGTCCGTTGAGAACAAAGAGAACAAAGAATTTCGGGTTATGTACAATACTTTTGCGGACAAAATAGGTATCGAAATGCATGATTTGGTGAGTGGGTGAAAGCCAAAATTACGATACAAAAACAAAAGGAAGACCGACTTTGAAATTGTAAAAACGACGCACTCTCGATGCACTGAAAATCACGTGTTCTCCACCACAGATGATTCTCTTCTCTCCATACGCTGTTGCCGCTCGCGCGCCAGCGCCATCTCCCTCCGCCATCGGCAAACGCTACGAACGTCAACGACCGTACCCGTACCTACTTCAGGTACCAACGTACAAACTAAACAAAGGGGGAATACCACACGTTTGAGCTTTGGGAGACTTGCGCGCTGCCGCGCTGTTGAAATTTCTGGCACAATGAGTCGTGACGCTTTTTCTGTCGGGGAGTTTGTGATGTCGGATGAATGCGCTTTGGCTTGTTGCGTATGGATCCGGCCGATCGCCAAGGTCATGTTTTGACACACAACGTTTCGTTTCTGGCTGATGACGACACTGCCCAAGGAAAAAAGTCAACATTTTTTGGCTCTATTTTGTTGGTGTAACCTTGTTTCTGGTTTCATTTACTATGTTTTATGCGGTGAAAAACTAGAAAGAGATGGTTCAAGCACTTCAAAAATGTGCATTCATCTCTTCAATGACAACCAGATGACACCCTGTGACTGAATTGATTTTTCCCACATGGTAAATGAGTGATTTGGAAATTGCTGCTGCTCTACTTTTCCGGCGAAGTCGCACCGCGCTGTCAGAACGAAACGTCATCAACGTCAAAACGTCAAAAAATGACCTTGAAATGCCGCCCACGCCAATTGACTATTTATCATAAAATTTTGTGAAAATTAGCGTAATCACTTTAAAAATTCTGTTGATTGTTAGTTTACTAGAAACTGGATGTTTCGACACCCATGCGATGTTGGACCTAGTACGCAAACAAACCGGACAAAAAGTCATCTACATCGGACATTCAATGGGCACCACGAATGGGTTGATTTACGCTTCGATGCGTCCCAGTGACGCCAAAGCTAGAGTGGAACGCTTCGTCTTCGTCAGCGTTGCGGCTTATTACAAGTACGGCACTTCGCCTTTGCTGCTGTTCGGCAATTTCGAGCCAATCTTCAGGGTGAGTATCTTAGTGTGGGGGCATAGGTCGTGCCGTGTGCAGCTTCGTGAAGATATATAGAGATATCTTGATCGATTCCTGGGGGATCAAGGACTATGAAAAGTTATGGTGGAACATTGACATTTACTGCAGGCAGATATGGTGGAGGCGCCAAAATGGGCTTCATCTGGTAATAAAAAAACTGACTGTAGCTCGTTTGTTTTTCAGCGGATTTCAACATCTGACACGTCATTTTGTAAACAAAAAAATTCTCTTCTCACTTCATACTTAAATTTACCAACGTCATTCCGTGAAACTGTCAAAATTGTCTTTATAAGACCTATGCTAAATTTTGCCATTTTTTGAAGGTTATCCGATATTTTTGAAACTTGGCAGTATCATAGATCTTGAGGTGCTCTTTCCGAATTTCTACTTTTCCACTTCGTATCTTTGCCGTTTTGGCCGCCATATTGAAAAGATGGCGCCCAAAAAACAGTTTTTTGTCAATATCTTGAATTCAACTGACTCAAGATTGGAACGTGTATATGCGGAGGAAAGCCCATTCAAATCTCTACAATATGACATCAGTCATTCATGTGCGGTTTACGGTTCTTGAGCTAGAGCTATCAGAACTTTCGGGAGCATTAACTTTCGGCATTCAATCAGCATGTTAAATTGATACCACCGTCATGTAGTAAGCCAATTAACCATAAATAGCTCTTGGCCATAAACCATAGACAATAAAAAAATTAGAAATTCGATCATGGTGATGTTATTTGTGTAATTACAGGGTGAACTGTGAAAGTAAATTGACTTTAGAAAGAAATAAAGGTAATATAGCATTTGAAGGATATCATATACATTCAAAACTCATTATTATGATGAAATTTGGGGTCATTATTCAGAATATCCACTTTTTCACTTTGCAACTTTGCTGTTCTGGCCATAATTTTGGAAATATGACGTCCAAAAAAAAAAAAACAAATTTTTGGGAATTTTTTGGAAAATTTGTCATAAAATTTCAGGATTCATATCAAAAGTGAAGGTCTATCAAATTCTCTGGAATTTGACATCTGAATCACTCATGTGAGACTTACGGTTCTCAAGCTATACCTTTTCAAAGTCAATTTTCCCTTAGAGTTCACTCTGTAGTTGCATAACAACCGTTACCATGATTGATTTTCTGGATATTAGTGGTCTGTGGTTGACAACTTATCATTATTTATGGTCAATTTGACTGCCACGTGGAGCTAAGATCAACTTGATATGCTGATTGGATAACAAAAGTTGATGCTTCAGGGAGTTCTAGAAGCCATAACCCAAGAACCGGAAGTAGCACGTAGACGAGTAAGGTGTCAAATTGTAGAGAATTGAATAGGCTTCCTTCCATTTGCATACAAACGCTTCCACCTCACATCAACTGAAATGAAAATAGTGACAAAAAACTGTTTTTTGGGCGCCATCTTTTCAATATGGCGGCCAAGGCGGCAAATATACAAAGTGGGAAAGTGGAAATTCGGAAAGGGCACCTCAAGATCTATAATACTGCCAAGTTTCAGAAATATCAGACAACCTTCAAAAAAGGCCGGAATTTAGCATATCTTATAAAGACAATTTTGACAGTTTCCCGAAATTACTTTTGTAAATTCAGGTGTAAAATAAGAAGAGAATTTTTTTGTCTACAAAATGACGTTCCAGATGTTGAAATCCGTTGAAAAACAAACGAGCTACAGCCAGTTTATTATTACCAGATTAGGCCCATTTTGGCGCCTCCACCATATTTGCCTGCAGCAGATGTCAATATTCCACCATAATTTTTCATTGTCCTTGATCGCCCAGGAGTGGATTAGGACATATCTCTATACCGGGTGATCATTTGAAAACTATCCACCTGCAGTATCTCCAGATTCCTAGTGTGAATGTCTTTGAGCAAAAACAGGTCGATTTTTATATTGAGGGGGACATTGGACATTGGAGAATTTATATCTCAAGCCCCCTCGCCCCCACTCACCCCAACTTTGAAATTTCAAATGACACCACCTATCTTGCGATACATAAAATTGAAGAGAATTGAATTCTCTTTTTAAAAAAAATATTTTGAAATTTTCAACCCCACCCCCCGTTCTCCCTAAAATTCTCTGAGTGTCCAAGTTAATATTCTTGACCTCCATTTCTCTTCAATACAGTGAACGTCATCCTGCACAGCATCGAAAGAGAAAGTTTTCTAGAAAAAAGTGCCACCCAAATTTACCCCTTCACTCCCCCCACCTGACCTCAAAAATTTAAAATGTCAATAACCACTTTGTAACAAATCAAATTGAAGGAAATTAAATTCTCTTCCAGAAAAAGATTTTTTCACAATTTTTAAAGCCCCCCATTTCCCCCTAGAATACTCCAAATGACCAATTTATTGGGAGAGGGGTAAAAAATTGAAAAAAAAAAAATTCGGAAAGAGAATTCAATTCCCTTCAATTTGATGTATCACAAAGTAGGTGGTGTTTCGTTAAATTTGGGAGTTGAGATGGGGGAGAGCAAAGGGGTGAATTTGGGTAGCACTTTTTCCACCGAGAATTTTCTTCTTCGATGCTATCTAGGATGACGCCGACTAAATTGAGAAAAAAATGAGGGGTCCAGAATATAAAATGGGACAGTCAGAGAATTTTTAGGGAAAAGGGGGTGGGGTTAAAAAAATTTCAAATATTTTTTTCAGAAAGAAAATTTAATTTCCTCCAATTTGATGTATCGCAAGGTAGGTAATGTCATTTGAAATTTCAAAGTTGGGGTGAGTGGGGGCAAGGGGGGTGAATATAGAAATTTGCCAATGTATGTTTTGGATGTCCCCCTCGATATAAAAATCGACCTGTTTTTGTTCGGAAAAATATTCACTAGGGATCGGGAGTTATTGCAGGTGGATAGTTTTTTAAATTATCACCCGGTATATCTTCACGAAGTTGGACACGGCCTAGCCTTTTTTGACCCTATGCCCCCAGACTATCTACTTATTTGAAATTGAGAATAGAGAGAAATGGAGAAAAAATAATCCTTCACAAAACAATATTTCATCTTGCACAAATTCTTGGATTTTCTTCAAAAAAAAAATTGTTTCAGAAAGAGAGACAAAAAAGAAATGTGGTGTGAGTCTGGCCAGTCTGGCGCAAGCGCGATGCATCAACACCGCTAGACATCAGTCTGTCTCTGTTTTGCATTCATTGCCAGCGCTAAATGTGTCTCTCTCACAATAATTTTTTCTTTTGCGGATCCACTTATTGATCCATTTTCCTATGCTTACGTTACGCTTGCGGTCGCGTCAAATCTCAAAATCAAGCGCAACTTACTGCCGACCTAAATTAAATCTAGATGTCGCTAAGTACCTATAGCAAAGCGTTCAATCTTTGGTCCGCATTAACTTAAAGCAGCTAATTCGAGTATTTCCAGCAACTAAACAACGTTCTCGACTTGGGCAGCCTGCTGCCCATCCTGCCGACTCTGGTCCAGGTCGGCAAAATTTACTTCCGAATCAACCCATTGGCGCCATTTTTCTACAGTTTGGGCACTTCGTTTTTCTTGGGAGGTGACGTAGCCGAGTCCGATCCTGTAAGTTTCTTACTCAGTTTTTCAGATCTCTATTTCTGTTTTGATCTGATAGTTATGGACCTATGTATATTTTTTATATCATCAGATACATCTACCATGTTTTAAAGACACCAATGGCTTCTCTAAACAGGTGATATTTTTTCCAGTCTTCGATCAACCTGGACGTGATATCCGGCCTGAGCAATGTCTCGATGAAATTGATGTTTCACATTCTCCAGTTGATCAGGACCAAAGACCGTTTTCAAGCTTTCGACTACGGTCCTGAAGAAAACCAGAAGTTGTATGGCAAGAAAATTCCGCCCCAGTTCCCGATCAAAAAGATCAATGTGCCAATTCATATGATTGCCAGTTCCGGTGATGCTTTGACTACTCTCAAGGTGGGTATGGTGCGATTTGATCCCGTGTTTGGTACCAAGATCAAATTTCCCACCGCGTTTGTGCAATCGGGCACGGTGGAAATGTATTTTACTCTGGAGCGTCTTTTTGCAGGATGCGGAACTGCTGTACGAAAGACTGCCTCCGGCAGTGAAGAGCGAGAACGGTTTTGGTAAGAAAATCTCAGTGTTGAACCACGTCGATATCCAAACTGGGAAGCACAGAGCTGAAATTTTCGTGAGTAATTTGATCAAGTTGCTGGACGAAATTAGACATGATAATAAAATTTAGTGTTATTATATTATAGTTAGTGGAAATAAACTTGAAAATGATTTGTGTGTTTCACTTTTGAATGTTTGTTAAATCGAGTGTTTAATTGAATGTTCAACCACATGAAGTTAAGTTGATAAATTACGAGGAGCTCCGCATGAAGAGTGAATGACCATTCCATTCGACATTGTAGTGAAACGTAGTTTATCCTTCGCACAGCTCCATTCTGTAATGTATCCACGTTGACGATACCATGATCCTGGTCACGGCACCACTCTGTAGTGTATCCAGGTCACGGCATCATTCTGTAGTGTGACCCCGTTTTCGATGTTGGCAGCAATCGTCGTTGTTTCTTCCCTTCCCCACGTCGTTCACATTTTTCCTACGTTGTGTTGAGTTCTTACTCGAGATGAGAATGTGTCGTTGGAGATGAGGTTTGATTCTTGAATGAAACGCGAATGAAATGCAAGCAAGATGAATGTTTTATTGGAAATCAATGGCAAAGCTTTTGAATGAATTTGTTTCTTTTCTCAAAACACCTCACAACAAGAAATTGACAGTGATAAAATGACACAACCAGAATGAAGAGCAACAAAACACAAACAAGAATGGAACAAGAAAAATCTTTACAAATTAGTTGGACAATGCAAGAATTTACAACAATGAAATGAACACAAAATCAGATTTACAAAACTAAACAAGAAATCATGAAACATAGCAAACTGTCAATTTGATCGCAAAGGAAAAGTGACGTATTCGCTGACAGGCACACATGGGAAGAACACGTCAAAGAAACCCATGCGTATTGCCTGGTTAGTTGCTGAAAAATCCCTTCCCAAATGATCTGAATAAAAGTCAAGTTTGAATGAGTCATGATGAAATGACAGAGAAGTCACTCCAGTGATGCATTGATCAAGTCAGCGTGAAGCGGTGCTTGAACCTCTTTGAATGTTTGCTCCGTTTACAAGTTATTTACGTAACAACAAAAGGAAACTTCACGCTTAGCAATTAATTTTTTCAATTTTCAACCAAAAGAAGTCAAATTGAGAGATAAGTCAACAATTAAGAAACGATCGGTAAACAAGTAGATAAATCAGTAAATAAATAAACAAGACACAAATGATAAGTAAACAAGTGGATAAATCAGCAAGAAACAAATGATGAGAAATTGTGAGTAAATAAACAAGAGACAAATGATAAGAAATATTGTAGGTAAATAAACAAGAAACAAATAAGAGATAAAAAGTTACATGAATAAATAAGAGACAGGTGAAAGATAAATAAGTAGAGAAGTTGGAGTTGGTCATACTTTTTGTAAGCAATTGGAAGGAAGAAGTATCTATAACGCATTCGCCCGAAATTCCCCATAAGTTACCCATCAAAAACCCGCCAGATACATACTTACACTCAAAACAGAACAATGGTTGGTAAACAGTAATCACATACAAGAAATAACAGTAAATACAAGAAAATCGACTCGAGCCAACCTGTGGCCCTCTCTTCGTCGTTATACATAATTTCCCCCAAAATAGGGAAAGCTTAGTAGACTCAACAAGGCAGATTCATACAAGTGGTGGACCCCCCCCAGGACACGGAGAAGCGTGCAAGTCTTCTTTCCTTCGTTTACTTTCATGTACAACCCGACAATGAACAATGAAATGTGAATGAATCATAAAAAGTACTGTTCTCTACTTAGCGGCTGATTTGGGCGAAGCAGAGTTTCTTTTTGTAATCTCACTGTTTGTGACGTAACTTGTGGAAAGAAACAATTAATGAAACCTCGAAGTACGCGCGATAGCGCGGCCTTGAGGTCACGTCATGAGAGCGCAAAAGCACACCCACTAGATTTACGGCTGTTGCCGTCAACATTGAGATCATTTGGGAGTAGATAAATTACACAAAATTCAAAGCTGTGCGAAGCACCTTGATTTCAACGGGGAAAAACTGCGGGTTATGCAATCCCGTGGAGAACACAGAGAACAAAGAGTTTCGGGTTATGTACAATAATTTCGCGGACAAAATAGGTATCGAAATGCATGATTTGGTGAGTGGGTGGAAGCCAAAATTAAAGAAAGACCGACCTCAGATTTGTAAAAACCACGCACTCTTGATGCACTGAAAATCACGTGTTCTTCACCACAGCTGATTCTCTTCTCTTCTCTCTACCCGCGGCCGCCGCTCGGCCGGCTTGCCTAGCGCAGCGCCATCTCCCTCTCCCCGCGGCAAACGCTACGAACGTCAACGACCGTACCTACTTCAGGTACCAACGTACAAACAAAACAGAGGGGGAATACCACAACATCATGAATAATGTCATATTATAAGCCATAAGTATGCCCCAAAGATGCCAAGAAGTTGTAAGTGCGAGAAGCGGTCTTACTCATTATTCAAATGTTGATGTTCCATGGTTCTGTCACGGATTTCGCGTTTGGGTTCTCTTGTAACATTGAGACGATCTCAAACACACAGTTTATTACTGCGTACCCCTATAAATACACGGCAATTATTACTTGTGCTTGAGTAAATCGTTCTAATTAACTTTGAGCACTCGCTGTTGTCGCTCTGAGTTCAATACTGCTGTGTCCGTCGGCCCATCGGCGCTAATAGGTACAGGGTGTTTCAACGATGATAACAAAAAATTTACTTGTAAATAGATCTCGTCAAAATATAACGAAAACCTAAACAGCATTTTGCAAAGTTCGGCCAAATGACGAAGCCTTCCAAATCTTACTTTTATCGGATTCCAAAAATTTGTAAGTCAAAAATGTTTCGACAAATTTGGGTTTAATTCAGCATAAGTTGGTTTGTTATAGTTATCCTCGGGGAATGAGATGCAATGTTCTGAAAAGGCCAAAGTACCTCAACTTTTTCAGTCAGCAGTCTCTGGCGGTTCGTAATTCTTGCTTCTATAGGGCAAGGTTTTAACCGACCGGCGCCAGACGAACCAGACCCAAAGAGATCCAGCGAACACAGGTAACTTAGCCCTTTGTTTTTGTGCTATAACGTAGGTACGTAAATTTTGCCCACCATTTTGTCTATTTGTAATTTGTCACGATTTCCCCATTTACTGGCTTAGCCAGCTAACCCTTCCAAGCTAAGATCTCGGCTAAGATAAAGATCCACCGTGTCTTTTCTAATAGGTACTTTTTAGGTTATTCCAGGCCTCGTTCCAGCCCAAAAGCTGACCCCGTTTTCTTCGTCTTCAAATGCGATAGCACCACAGCTAGTGTTGAATAGAAACCTTCGTTTAGATAAACATCCAATCATTGTTTCGAAGAAACAATCAGACGAATCAAATCGTAATAACATTGTTGTGTTCACAAGTAGAAACAATCATGAAGAGGAGCGACTCTAACCGTTTCAAAAGCTAGTGATTGCTCAGCCAAATTGGAGTTATCAATCATCATAAGATTGATAAATTCGCAATTCAAGGGATCTGTCAAGGTAACGCTTTGAATTAGGTAAGCGCTGACGAGACTACACAGTCAAGTTGAAGATTTATAATGAAATGCGACATGCAAACTCACCTAACTTGTCTATGGGCGCACTTTATTTTCAGCTTGGGTTCCACAGCTACGGCTGATTTACCTGTTGATTTAGGGTGGTATGAACCATCACAGTACGTACAGGTAGGTGAAGGTGAGTAAATACATGATTAAAAAAAAGCATACAATTTGTACTCTTTACGAAACCATTTACAATCAAAATATAAAATTTTGAAAACAAATCTAGTTTTCACTTAGAAACTTGTCCATGAACTTCAGCAAATTCCCAATAACCATGACTTTCCTTTGCTTCCCGTAGTGGTAATCGCCGTGGTTGAATCCATGTATGTATACAGGTTTGTATTTCCTTGCAGGTTCCGGTAACGATTCGAAGAAATAATTATGGTCCTACAAAAAAAAACAAGAAAAATGTATAGATAGGGTAAGTGCTTATAGGAAGAATGGTAGTGATTAGTAGTAGCATTGTGCAATACAGGTAGGTGAATTTACCTCGATTTTTACGTTTCAAACTCAAAGACTTCAACTTCAAAGAATAGTGTAGGGTCCTTGATTGAATTTTATTTCTAGGACATAGGTTCTCAACATCATCAGAGGCATGGAACATTAATCGACATCAAAATTTAACGTTCTGACGTTACGACAGCGTGCAACATTGTGCGGGTTGCAAATCAGACTTCAAATTGAGAATTGAACCCTATACATACTGACCAGAGTAGTCGTAGATCGAGGAGTAGATTCTACGTTTCATGAAAAGCGGTCGATTAGTAAGAGATTTCAATATAACGGGTGTAGCCTCTGATGAATTGATTTCTTTACAAGCTCACTTTTTCTCAAGATTGTTACGTTATTCGTTGGAAACTTCGATTTGGGGATAAGCCACAAACCTGGAGACTCCGACTTAAGAGTAAGCTACAAACCCGTACAATTGGCGGAGGAGCCGCTCAAAAGCTTGCCAGATTCATGGCGAAACTGCTGCATTTTTTCAGAGCTCTCTCACCAATCAGACAAAACTTGAAAATGTACATATTTGCTAAGAATATAAACAATTTACCAATCGTCCTCTGGTGGATGTGTTTTAAAAATTGAATTCTTAATATTATGTGAAAAATCTGCAGATTTGCAGAAATACCACCCCGTCTATGATGCTAATTTGGCTATCGCAGCGTAAATTGAGGCAATAATGAATGAAAATCGTGCAAGGCTCATATTGAAACAAATGTGTTTCGAGCTCGATTTTGAATAGAATTGAAAATAAAAAATACATGCAGTTCAAAATCATAAATAACAACATACTTTTAAGGAGGTGAGGGCATCACTGTCGCTGATCAAGAGGAAAAATGGTACGTTGATGTGTTGCAGCGGATACACTGGGGGCAGGTCCGTCCCATACTCCTTGCGGTTGCCTTCAGGACCGTAATCGTAATCGGCGAACCGAGTTTTCGCCCTTTCGATCTGGGCGTAATGGAACACAATTTTATACGAGACGTCTTTGATATAATTCGGCGCATCGACGTTCATGAAGACCTTGGAAAAAAAAGCTTGTTTCAAAATCACACTTTTCATGAAAAAATGATATTGTTTTACAAGATTAAAAAAAAAGTTCATTCGACGTCGGCCTATTTCCGCTGCCAGGGCCTAACACCGACGCCAGTGAATGCTTCCCTCACCATAAAGGAAATTTTGCTAAATCCCTGGGTGTTTTTGACATTTTTATCGGAAAAATTCCAAACTTCAGCTCGGCACGGTTTTCAAATTAAACGCGCTGAGCGTTATTCTCGCTGGTTTTTATTGAGTAATGATTAATTCACGGTTATGAAGTGAATGGAGTATTATACTAAAATTTTTTTTTGATTGAAATGAAAACTACATTGAAAAATAATTGACCCGTGTTTTTTTATTCAGTCAAAAACCGTATCGTTTGGGCGCAATAAATGAATAACATCAACTATTTCTGACGTCACAGCGAGTCACCGCCTATACCGCCTGTGTAAATGACGTCAGAAATAGGCAGAATATAGGAATTTCGTTTATTTATTGCGGCCAAACGATACGATTTTTGGCTGAATAAAAAAATACGGGTCAGTTATTTTCCAATATAGTTTCTGATTCCATCGAAAAAAAAAATTTTTTCAAAAGTATAATACTCTATTGCAGTTATGTGATCACGAAGGTGATAAATCCGACAATGTTTATTCTTGATTCTGCTCGCGTGAGCTGGTGTTCCATTGGGAGAGGAACCGCAGCCTCGTCATGGGGTGGCACTCGAAGATGAGCCTTATCCGCTATGGCTGAGTCTTAACCCTCTTTGGAAAGAGCTCTCGCCACCCAGCAAGTTTATCCTTCCAAAACCACACGTATTTGTACCAGGATCAAGAGGTGAGTCTCTCAACTTTTCCATTTGATCCATTGCAGCAACTACTTCCAACCGCAGTAGTTTTGGTTCCGGATTCGACTGGGAACCTTCATTCGGCTGAAATTCTTTCAGATTCGGGTAGCATGACTAGCTTTATTACTCCAGAGCTTTACGACAAACTCAAATTACAGAAGATTCTTACCAGCTTTTAAAAGTTCAGGAAATGGCTTTTTCTCATATCTCATAAATCTCTTCTCCTTATGAGGATGAAATTCATCCCAATGTTCCAAATTACCAATTGAAAACTTCTTGTCTAGTCATTCCGACCGTAAGTGACAACGGGGGTTCCCTAAAATTCCCCCCGACTTTAGAATGCTTCTTAGATTCTTCTAAAACACTCTCTTTTTTTTAAGTTAGTTGCAAGAACCATTTTTGTAATTCAAAATTTTGAAACAAGAAATTGAAGAAACTTTGGAAGTTTACACACAGAATAGATTTGAGTTACTTACTACTCTTTTAGCTCTATAATAATTCTTCAAACACGCAATTCAAAGTTGTATTATTTAATTATGTTCAAAACACGTGGTAACAAAATGAACAAAGAACAATACTTACAACTGCTACTGTTACTTAATAGCTACCGATGGTAGGTACCTTACCTTTTCGAACATCTTAAATATTAAAAAATTACTTAAATAATTTCAACCACCGCTAGCGCAAGCTTTCTTCTCCTGCAAAATTTACGACTGAAATACTTTTCCTTTGGAAAAAAATCAGCAAAATGAATGTTAAACATGATTAATGATTCATTAACATGAAAATAAATGGCCCACCCTAAGATTCCCTTCAGTCTTCAGTTGGGGCCGACGGACTCTCAGTGGGGGGCTGCCCCCCCCCCCCTGACTCCCCCCTAGCGTCACCACTGTTGATACAGCGAATTGGAAACTACCTTCCAATCTTTACTTGGCTGTACATTTGGGCTGTACTATCGAACCAAGTACTAGGCTTCTGGGACTTGATTTGCTTTGGGCAACGTTCGCTAGGGACTGATCGGCCGACACTTCAGAAGACTAATTTGGGGTGGGTTGCTAGTGTTGAAACGAGAATCAGTTCAATGGTTGATCACGCGTCTTGTCATTCTTCTCAAGTTGTTGACGTCTTTCGGCAACTAGCAAAAGTGTGGAAACTAGAGGGAATCCTTCACAGGGATTACCCGCGGAAGAGAATGCATGTGACAAACATTTTTTGGATAGTCATCGACATCAATCGTAGATTTCTTATAAAGCTTCCGCTGAGAGATCAATAGCTAGGTTGGGTAAATCATTCGAGATGGCTCAACACCGATTTCATGGCTTGGAACGAAAATTCAATGCAAATCCCACTTTCAAACATCAATACCCGGAATTCATGAGCGAGTACCTTGAAATTGGCCACATGTCGCTAGCAATTGTAGACTCTTTTTTCTCATCGTTATGGCGATTGGACCCAACATTCAGTCTGATTTTTTTTTCATCATGGTTAGGTTTCGAACTCGGTGTCGAACGTACAAGTACGCTTTTTTCGCCGATCGATGTGGAGAAAATGTACCACCAGGTTTTGGTAAAAGGAGAACAGCAACCTCTTCAATCAGTCACATATGGTTTAGCACCGTCATCCTTTTCAGCGATCCGTTGTATTCATCAGTTAGGTAGGAAGTACCTACGGAAAGAACCTTTCTAAAATCTCCGAAAATGATCTCTACGTTGATGACCTCTTGACTGGGTCGAACGATTTAGCGGAAGCGAAGGAAATGTGCCGAGAGTTAACGCAGCTTGCAATATATCCGCCAGAATCTTTCTCCAAAATTTGTGGAAATCTTATGTGCAGTGGGACGAGCCTCTTCAGAGTCCTCTGCACTCAAAATCGTTCAAAGATGATCTGAATTCGTTGAATCATTCACGAATTCCAGAAAGATCTATGTGATCAACCCATTCGGATCGAAATTCTCGGCTTTGCGGATGATTCTACTGTAGCGTACGGCCGTTGCTTATTTGAGGTCCTTGAATGATGAGGGTGAACTCTTTGTACAGTTGGTTTGCTCCAAAAGTCGCGTTGCGGCAAACAAACCAGCTACAATTTCAAGGCTAGAATTATGTGCTGTCGTTCCTCTTTCAAGACTGCTAACCCAAGTACAAGCTGCTCTAAAGCTAGAAATTTCCACTGTTTTCATATACTCGGACTCTACCATTGTTTAAGGTTGGTTGAAGACACCCCCAAGTCTTTCGAAAACATTTGTATGCAATCGTGTTGTTGAAGTGCAAGAGTTGACGCAAAAGGCTACTTGGAGTCACGTTACTACTAACTCTAATCCTGCTGATCTCTTTTCACGTGGAGTTTCTCCATCGTGGTTAAAATATGATAGTATGTGATTCAAGGGTCCCTAACCACGTCCAATCCTTCTCCAAAACGAATAAAAGACAGACATACTCCAAAAGGAGCTTGTAGGGTTTCGCTTTATTTTATTTTAATATTTTAGCATGTATTTGCTATAAGCGCGCCGTCTGTAGCTTTGAAAATTTGTATACAGGGTGTCCTAAAAATACACCGACAACGTTTTAGGACAGCTTCCTCTTATCAAAATAAGAAGAAAAGTTCCCACGAACATGGGTCCGGAGATGCTTCATAAGGGAGCTACAGCTCCCTGAAGGTGGGACCCTGAAGACCCTGAAGTTTATTTAATATTACCGAAACCGTTCAAGGAAAATCCATCAAACTTGACACATTCAATAACCTTTTTATGCCTAACAAAATTTGAATGCCTAACAAAAATGGCATTGCTTTGAAATAGTTTTTTTTTTTCGCCTCGAATATCGTAATTAAAAATCAGCATTTCTGACCACGTTTTCATACATTCAAACTCAAATATCTCGTGAACAGTGCATCTATCAAGGTTGAACAAAAGACCTTTTTTTTAGCAGAAAACTCCAATATTTCATGATTGTTTGTTGAATTTGAAAACAATCCACACTTAAAAAAGTTAGGGCTATTTTCACCCCCTCACTTCTGTCTAACTCACCCCTGGTAAATTATTTTGGAATAAATCTTGCCTCATTTTGTTGAGCCTAAGAAGGGTAGTGGATGTGTCAAGTTTGATTGATTCCCCTTGAACGGTTTCGGAGATATTGAATAAAGACCATTTTCAGGGTCCTACGTTTAGGGGTCTGTAGCTCCCTTAGGAAGCGTTTCCGGACCCATGTTTATAGGAACTTTTTTTCTTGTTTTGATGAGGGGAAGCTGCACTAGAACGTTGTCGGTATATTTTTGGGACACCCTGTATGTTCGAATTCGTGGAATGTGACCAAGAGAACCCCATGGCCTGGCCTTGCGGTTTGATTTTACGACTTTAGGGTCCGTGCTTTTCTGACGACCGATGGTGGACCGCGGGGAAGAGGGTGTCTGTTAGGGAGCTAAGCGCCTCGCGGAGGAAATGCAGGGACTCGCTCTGTATCTGGCGGTCGAAGAGGTGTTGTTTGTTTGTGTATACTCATGGTACGTACGTTCATTTATTCATGTCTGTACTAATTTCGTCTCGTTTTGAACACTTTATTGGGTTTTTGAATGTACCTAAAATATCATTTATTGCGTTAATTTGCATTTCAAAATTGAATTTCTTTTTTGTGTGAAATTTGTTTGTCACGTACTTACTTGTCTGTAATTTTTTGACCGCCGTCTTTTGGGCTGTGTCATGATTTGATTTTCACGTAAATGTCAACTGTCCTCCATCTGTTTTTGTGGCTCTATTTTTTTTCATGTCATTTCGATGCTCACTGCTAATTTTGTCAGATATTTGATGTACCTATGTATTTTTCACGATCCCTATTGATATTTTATTATTGCTGATTTTATTATACCTTGTGGATTTTATTCCTTGTTAATTTTATGCATTTATTTACTGATGTATTTGCATTTGTCCACTGATGTTCCTTTGATTTTGTTTTACTAATTTTACGTACATCAAATACCTGAAATTATCAGAGAGTCGCTAGTCATTTTGTCACATATTTGAGTCTTCTTCTTTTGGGCTTGACTCAATGATTTGTTTGACGTGGTTTTTCCATTTTGTGCCCTGTTTCCGAATCCGTTACTATCTTTTTTTTTGACTGACAGTTTTGATATATTGTTTTTGTTGTGCTTTAAATGTTTTTGTTCATTTTGCTCCTTTTGTTTTATTTTACACTTCTGTCAGTCCTGTCTTAGGTGTTTTGAGAAAAGAACCATAAAAGAATTATTTTGCACTTATTTATGCAATGAGGGTGTTTCATTAACCTCCCTCTTCTCCCCCTCCGTGTCGCCTCACTCCTGAGCAAGAGCGGACCGAAGGGTTTACCGAAGGGTTTTTTAAACGCAGGTTTAAACGCGAGCACAACAAAAACAAAAACGGGAACAACGAAAGGGGTCCAGATTCCAGATTCCAGATTTCGGACGATCACAAATAGGCCAAATGAATGTCATGTCAGGGGGAAGGAGGGGGGGGTATATAACAAGCTGAACGAATAGTCCAGGAGGAACTAAAAGAATGGACGAGGAGGAGTTGAAAGAATAGTCCAAAAATAAGAGATATAGCCTTTAAAAAGAGACTCATTATTGTCACGATGAAGTCAGAGCAAGTAAAACAAAGTGAGCGAGAGTTGAACGGGGGGAATCGGTGACTGGAATCTAGCAGCGACTGAGAGAGAAAAGAGTTGAACGAAGAGAGGTACGATGGGACTCGCTCATCAGACACCAGAGCGACCAGAATTGACGTATGTAATTGAGGCAGGGTGAGTTATAAATTGGGTAAGGACGATCAATGAATGTATTTCTGTATCAGAGCCAGTGCGCCTACTGTCTGGATCCCGTTTTACGCCTTCAGTTGAAAGGATCAGCTCTTCTGGCGCCGCATAGCCTTAGCTACAGCCAAGCAGAAGCTACCGCTATGCGTGACATGGTGGAGGCGCCGCGTACTTGAGGAATTTTTTTCGTGTTCTCGAGTGGCTTCCATATATTGCTCTGGGATCGGAATGCAATACTTTCAAAACACTCTGTAGAAGTCAATACATGGGATTTCATGAATGTTATGAATGCGGCTTATTGCATTCAAACTGATACAAAATCAAGCCAAAATGCATTAGTCCGTCTCCCTCGCCCTATACCGTCAAGCCGATTCTACCTCTAATTTACAGGGTTACGCCGTGCTTGATATCAAACGACACATTAGGATGATGCTGGCAACGGTGACGAAGCCAATGTGCTTTTCGCACTTTTCCTTTTGGAACGGTAAATTTGAAAAGCGTGCTGAGCTGATCGTGCCTCGAGCTAGTGAGCTGAAATTTGATGAAAATGTTTTTGTATCAAGTACGTACCTACCTGTTTGTTAAGAATACTTAGTGAAAAATACTTACTGGATCTACCTGGTAGGGTGTCCAACCAAACATATACAAAATCAAGTATTGTATCATACTGTGAATGTACGGTGCTCTGAGTAAGTATCGAAAGAGCACATTTTCGGTTTCATACGCGAAAAAGACGTTGCCCAACTTGACCGAATCAACGAATTCCTGTAATTAATTTTTTTATTTTTGAAATAGGTACATTATTTACTAAGGTATCAATGCCTGTTTTAATATGATGAGAAAGATAATAGATGACATAATAGATGATCAGATTCAGAACCCGTATTTTTGAAACCGGAGAGATGCATTCAGATGAGATTGCCATGGCGACCGTCTGTTTCCGCTCCTGCGATTGGCTGCTGCCATGGCAATCCTATCTGAATCTATTTCGCCGGTTCCAACAACGCAGGCCCTGGATCAAGACACGTAAAATTATTTGTATTATTACGATACACCTACCTACTGAAGATGATGAAAAGACAGGAAATAAGAGAATATGAAGAAGAACAAGATGAAGTCATACCCTCCCGAAGTCTTCTAGCATCGGAGCCGCCGTGGCCAAAAGCGAAGTGCTGTAGTTGAAATAAACAGCAACGCCGGCCAGCATGAACGCGTTTATATTTTCTTTGGCTTCTTCTGGAAAAAGGGAAGCGTACACTGCAGAAACTGTTGTGGCCATCGATGTGCCGTAGACGAACATTTTCGATCCTGTTTTTTCTTTGACTAGCTGGACGGTTTTTCTCATGTCGTGCTTGGCCAGTTCCGTGAAGCTGTATCACATTTTGAATAGAGGTAACATTATGTGGAAACACGATAGGTACCATGCATATACCTAATTCAAAGAATCTTTGTATCTACCTATAATTCCAGTATTCTTGGTATCTGGCGGACATGTTGAGGTGCATTTCCGAATGAGTGGTGCCTCTGAAGTTCAAGAACCAGATGTCGTATCCCTCTTGCCACAGGAGCAGTGCTGGAAAAAAACGCAGAGATGATTTCGGTGATCAGGAAGGTAGGTACTTGAGTACGGCGCCGGCGGTTCGGCAGGTGTATGCGCCTAGGTATATACCTATCGTCGTAAATGATGCGAATTGAATAGAGTTTCAAATTTCTACTCATTAGAAATTTATTTATTTATTTACGTACTTCCAAGCCAGTAGATATATGACATGCAACATGAGGCACCCACAGCTCCCCGCCGCGCGCCGGGGGCAGCACTAGTAGCTCAAACATGGGAGCCAGCATAGGACATATAATTTAGTATAATAAGTATCTACCTAAAGACATTGGGATATAGCAGAGTTTCTAATGGAAAACAATTCGCACCATCACCCATCACCGATGCTAAAATGGTACCTCTATAGGTACCTTCACATCTTTCACATCAGCAACGATACTAGTCATTCATCAAGATCTTTGCAAGTGTTCAGTGCGCGAGTGAAAATAAAAGTATGTCTCTCGACTGGAAAGAAAAGAAAAAAGATTCTCAACGAAGAACTCGAAGAAGAACAGATTGTGGAATGTGAGGTGAGTATAGGCCTTGTAAAAGTGAGGAAGAGATAGTAATAGAACTAAAACTGAAATGCCTGGTCCGACTATCACTATCAATACTAACATTGAAAAATTTATTGTGGCACTACTACTTGTTCCCGACTAGTATCCAGGAGCCTCTAGAAATATTTGTTCAAGACGTCCCTTCGGGTGAGAAGTTGGAAAGTAAGAGCAAGATTGAGTCGAATTTGCAGCATCTCTCTGATATACTTAGGTATGTATAAAAAAAAACAAGCAAATTTAAATTTTCCGGAAAAAACCTCAAAAACTATTCCACATCATCTCATTGTTAAAGTCGTCAATTAGGACGCTTCATTTTAGGCTCCATCATTTGAGTCCGATCTCGATGAGCCAAGCTGGTTTTGCATTGTTAACTGGAAAACTCCGGGAAAGGTGGGAGATGATATTTTTGGAGAATGTTTGAAAATTAATCATTTGTTGTGACTAAGGTGATTAATTGATTTAACCAATTCTACACTGATTAAAAGAAGGTGAAAATCTGTTCACGAGATAAAAAAATGTTCGAAATTTGCAGTTGAAGTCAAAAACCGTTAGTCTGATTTGAAAAATTTGTCTCCCAAAAATCAATCCAATCTTTTCTCCAAATATTAACTTCCTCCAAGTTTGCACCTAGAATCAATATTTCGTAGGGCTCACCGAAGCTGAAAGTTTGCTCCGAAGTTTTTTTTGATCCACGGAATGTGCAAGTTTCATTTTGAAAAAATCACTGCCAGAAAATCTGAACCGTGTCGCGTTTGAAGACGAATCTACACGACGCCCAATGATATTTCGGAACCAGTTGAAATTTTCCCAAAAAAAACTCGTTTCTCCATGCAGCAGGAAAAACCGTTTTAGTTGAGTCCTGCATCAAACGCGGGCCGTCCTACTACAATGCTCATTGTAGATATAGTCAAGTGAGTGCAGTTTGCCGACACGAGCCTTGGCGACCTTTGGTGAAACTTGGTTCTTCTACTGAAAATTATTAATGAAACAAATTGTGATCATCAACCAATGTCCACAATATTCTCAAAAATGATGTAGTCAACTGTTTTTCCTTCTTGGCCGCCATATTGGATCCACCTTCCAGGCAACTGTCAAAATGTTGTATGGAAATTCTTAAAATGGTAACATGCAATCATCCAATTGCAAAAAGAAAAATGTTGAGCTAAGACAATGACTTCGTCGCCCAAAAAAAAAACTGGTTTTCAACACTTGATGGCCTTCATCATGGGTTCCTTAGCTCGGAATTTAGGGGGCTTTTTTTAGTTAATTTCTTACTACTTGAAGAACATGTGTACGAAATTTCAACGCACTACTATTTTTTCCGAAGTTGCTAGGGCATTCTGAACATAGTGACTGGACTAATAGCAGTACCTATTGTAAAATGTGCACAATTGAATTATGGTGGATTTTCATATAGTTTTATCCTATTTTGAACAAAAACTGACAGGACTGACATCCACAATTTCATGATCGTATAATCTACCTAGAGCCTTGAGCTATAATACACCTTTCTCACTTCATAAACATCAGCATATCACAAGAAATAATGGGTAATCTAAAGTGAGAATTGAATCGTAAGGAAGAAACGTTGCGATATTCAAGTTCCGAAAACGGTACTTGCTGTAATGGAAGCTTTCTCATTCTCATTCATAAAAAAAGTAAATTGATTCATAGAACGTTCATAGTTGTTAGGCATTGTTGGTTGCATATAATAACGATACAATTAGTCAAAATTAAGTATCAGTCCGCGCGAGTTCGTGGCTCTTGGGAAAACGGCAAGGACTTCTTATATTAATGGATGAGAATAGGGAACTTGTTTTTCGCAGTAATGAACAGGCAACAAATTTAAACAGAACATTGACGCCACGAGTAAACCGGTCGATTTTTATATCGAAGGGGACATCTAAAGCAAACATTGACAACTCCTCACCCCCACCCAAACTTCGTAATTTCAAGTGACACAACCCCCTGCGAAACATCTATTCAAAGAGAATTGAATTCTCCTTCTGAAAAAATATTTCTATATTCACTTGTTTTAATTCACGAAATGTGCAAGTTTCATTTTGAACATATCACCGTCGGAAAACTTAAACAAGCGAATATGCCTCATGGGCATGAGGCTCAGTAGCGCACTTCCTTTTTGAAGGATTAGTGAACGCAAGATGTTAATTAGGGTTCTACCGTTATTTGGGCAGAAATTTCAATATGGCGGCCAAAATAACGTCAGAGTCATGAGATTTGGCTTAAAAATCAAAATGATCGTACTATAGACAAGGGTGAGTTCCAAGTTTCATGAAAATCGTTCCACTGATGAGAGATTTCAATATGGCGGCCAAGATGGCGGCGGAATGTTGAAATTAGGCTGGAGAATAAGAATGATCATACGAAACAAAGGTGAGTCCCAAACTCCATGAAAATCGTTAAGTGATAAGAAATTCCAAAAAGGCAGCAGAGCATCATTTGTCCAAAATCGGATGTATTTTGATAAAGTTCACATCGCCTGTGAATTTCACTCAAATCGGACCACTTTCAGAGAAATTCAAAATGCCGGATCAAAGATGGCGGCCAAGTGACAAAAATCATTGGTCAACTTTATATGGTGGTCACGTATGCATTCGATTGGCGTTTGCACCACATTGATGATATCTCTTTCTGTTGAGGCATAATTCTCCTAGTTCTATCACTTTGAAACATGTTCAATATGGAGAATACAAGATGGCGGCGGGGCATCAATTGTATTGACCTTATCGGAAAGTCGCAAAGTATGACTCAACTCTAGAAATCCCTGTTTTACCAACCTTGTGCTACCGAGGTTACCAACTCATCAACGTCAAAACAATTTCAAAATTTACGTACGTGTCAAGTTGACAAAAGCTTCGTCAAAGTTTCACGACTTTCACGAGCGGAATTTGAGCAAAAAATATCGACTCCTGTAGTGGCAGTCACAAAGCATACTCTTCAGGCTACATTGTGTTTGAAAGTGGGACATTTTCGACCGTACCTACCTGTTATTTTATTGTATGAAGAAAAGTTGTGAATGTAGAAGGAACCATGGAACGTGGAAGCTACCAAGGGGAGTCCCTCAAAATGAAATACAAAACTAGGTATTATTGTGTGTGTCAGTGTCGTGCTGGAGATCGAGGCAAATCTCTTCATATTTATGCCCTGCTGTGCGTGCTGTGGTCACTGGTGTCAGTGTTGCATCCAGAGGCACAAAATCAGTGTCTTACACCCTTTACTCTTTCCGCAGCAGTGCCATTGATAGTAGGTAAGGTACCTACGGGTACCTTTTTACGATTTTTGAGAATATACGTTTGTGCAATAAAAGCTTTCTTCTTGAATTTGACTTTTGGATCAAAATTATTTTGACGGCATTCGAAATCTTGACGTGGTCTGTTGGGTCGGTTCGACAGGAATTTCTACAGTGGGGTCATACCTCCATGGTTCGGTTTTTGACCACTACGAGGTGTTTTACTTTCCGATAAGGCCAATTGAAGTTCACATCGCCTGCAAATTTCACTCGAATCAGACCATTTTCAGAGAAATTCAAAATGGCGGATCAAAGATGGCGGCCAAGTGACAAAAGTCATTGGTCAACTTTATATGGTGGTCACGTACGCATTCGATTGGCGTTTGCACCACATCGATATCTCGTTTCGTTGAGGCATAATTCTCCTAGTTCTATTACTTCGAAACATGTTCAATATGGAGAATACAAGATGGCGGCGGGACATCAATTGTCGAAAATTGGATAGATCTTGATGTGGTTTACACTTCCTGCAAATTTCATTTCAATCGGATCTTTTTTAGAAAAACTCAAAATGGCGGATCAAAGATGGCGGCAGAATAACGAAAAAAACTAAAAGTCAACTTGACATCCTGGACATATGTACTATTGATCAGCGTTTACACCACATCGATATCTCTCTTCCCCGAGGAGTTATCCCGGGTACGGACGGACGGACGGACGGACAAAGTGAAGCTAAAAGCGCCTTTTTCCCATTTTTTGGGAAAGTGCGCTAAAAACGGGCTCCATTTCTTAAAATAAACCATAGGGTATGTGCAACATTTTTGCCAAGTGGCATCCCGGCATCACGATTTGCATTGGTTGGAGCCATCAACGTCCCGGCTAATTTCAAATTACCCGCAGCCTTAATGTAGACCACTAACAAACAGAAAAGGAGCTCATGCTATTTTCCACTAGAGGTTCATTCAATTATACCTATGCGTTGTTAATCACTGTTTATTTGTTGCATAGTTTGTTAATAGGTAGCCTTCGAACTCAAGATTATAAAGTTTACTTGAGGTTAAAATGAAATTTACAAAAATTAAAACCTCATCAACAACAATTAAGAAAACATAGGAGAGAAAGGCAGAGACACGACAACAAGACGTAGAACAACATGATTTTGAAAATTTGATCTCTAATATTACGGGATTCCAAAATAACTATAATACAGGGTGATTCATACATAACCATAGGAAATCGCATAGGCACTTACAAATAAAGATCATGTGAAAATGGATCCAATCTTTTCTGTACATGAACGATCTTGTTTTTTCATTTTATTTTTTGTTTTGCTTCATCAGGCACGTTTCTGAGGGTATATCCCCCGTCAATATTTTTTTGCCTCCATCAATGGTGCATTTTATTGTAACAATCTCATTTTTCCTATCCTACCTACGCCGCTGAACATTTTGAAAAATTAATTTTCGGATTTAGCGCTCGATCGTTGTCTCGGCCCCGTTCATTGAAAACTGCATTCGTGTGCACTGAGGGTATGCAACCCAAAATATCCCTGTGTTGTCCAAATCCTCACCCCTCATCCCCTGTTCGGTGTGCCTGGCACTTGGCTGTCAGGCGCAAGCGTGAACGAGCTCCAGCGCGTCTTCGGCATTCTTCGGCTTTCTTTCCGCTCGTGTTCTTGCCGCTTCGTTCGAAGCGGAGTCGATCTACGTACGTCGAGCGGGAAGCCACGCCGTCTTTTTTTGTCATCGCTCTCGCGGCCATCTTGTCGTGCCATCGGCGTACATTCGTACTCGACCAGAAGCCCATCCAAGGCCCATCGCGTCCGATAGTGACTCGACAGAAAGCGGCAGTTTTCACCGCTTTCACCGGGGAGCGGTTTGGACCAGCCAGCCGCACACAAAGCTCCAGTTTCGGACGGGATCGAGTCGTTCGTCCGCCATTTTGGTGACGAACACGGGCACTCGTGCATTTTCAACGGGAAATCCACCACCGGAACGACCATCCACCACGACGCCGCCACCGAATAAGATCCCGTAAGTTCCATATTTTCCATTGTTTTTACCATTTACCGTTTATTCCCGTTTGCCGGGGTGTATACCTTCAGTGCAGTTCGTCTCGTTTTCAGGACGCCACTCGGCGCCAGCGAACCTGCCCCCGATCAGAACCACTCGGATTTTTCATTTCATTCAATTCACATTGTTTTTTTTTATTGTTTTGTAATTCTGTCTGTTTGTGTTTTTTTTTTGTTTTGCATTAAAGTTTTTGATTGTTGTTGTGAATTTTATTTCTGACTGTCGCTTGCTGCTTTCCTAATCCAAGAGTTATTGTTTTAATGCAGCCTTCATCGGAAGGCTGCCGTCTTTATGTGTACCGCGCTAACAATCGTCTTGAAGATGAAACTGACTTGTAAGTATTTCCTAAAATTCTGATAAAAGGAGCTCTCCCTCTCCCTGTTTCGGAGATAGTTATTTGATTTTGAATATTTGTGAAAATGGTTGACAGGCTACAAGCCAAAGAAGTCACAAGTCTTCAGCAGGAACCAGATGAGGTGAAACCTGCAAGCACTACTTATCTGTAAAGGATGAATTGGTAAAGTTAAGCGTTGCGGAATGAAACGCTTTGGGCTTATTCCTTGACAGAAATCACCAATCAGGTCTCTTTCGAAAGCTAGAAGGATGTACTTTAGTTTGAGCTCATCGGCAATTCAAAAATCAAAAAATACTTTTTTCTGGATTTTGGAAATACCAATGGTGAATTTCTGTCAAGGAATAAGCCCACAGCGTTTGATTCCACAACGGCTTATTCTACCAATTTATACTCCATCCTTGATATATCACGATAATGATAAACGTCGGATGATGTCCTATACAATGATTCAAAAGGCTGGCGCGTACTGTCAATTTTCACCCAAGCGAGGGAAGTAATAGGTACATTACCTACTTATCTTTCGAAAGTCGGTGAAAAATCAATTGCAATGATGATTGTGAGTGAAATTTTTACTTGAATTCAGAAGTTCAGAACGACAGCCTAGCAGGTGAAGTTATGTTCATAAAAACATCATATACCTACCTACGTATTGTTGCATGCACTTTACAGTCTCGCAAATTTTCTTGTAATGAATACCCACTCGTAGGTATAGTTATCCGGTACTTAAGAAAAACATATCCAATTTGTCATTATTTATTGTTAAAAAAAAGTGTTCACCAATATCAACAGTGCTAACTATTGTACTCTCTATGTCATACTCTCTAGTGATACCTACATGTTTTTTTACTCACTTGAAATTAAAAACCAACACTAGTTATTAGCTAAATATAAGACCAAAGTGTGGAAAAATACAAATTTATACGATTCTGAATTCAGGACTAAGTTTAGTCATGGGTTAATTAAGTAAAGATCGAGAAAAACTCTGCGTCGTGTCAAACAGAAATTGGTTTCCTAAAATGTGAAGCAATCTCGTGTTGATCCTGAATTTTATACGATTTCTCAAAAAATGCTTCATTTTCTTGTAATTCAATGCCAATAGTACCTTTCCGCAGCGTGACCATCTTCGGAAGCGCCGCGCCCCGCCGGCATACTGCCTTGTCCATATCATTTATTCCTAAATGCAGTACTAAATTCAGGTTTTGTAGCTCTGAATTCGGCTCTGCTACTCCATTTTAGGGGAGACCGGGGATGAAAGTAACATTTTTTTGTTTTTATTATTTTCCATGCAGACTAGTAACTTTTTTTCCATTCAAAGTGTTTGTATGATAAACTGGACAATCGACTTCCATGCCGACTATTCTTTTTCAATATTAAATGGAGCATTTCTGAGAAAAAAAAAATTCTGGATCAAGACAGCTGTTACTTCCAGCCCCAGCGTTGGGGCTGAAAGTAACAATACTTGGGGTAGGTTGTAACATCAACATAGTTTACAATAGATCATGAATTATTGGGCATCATATTAATAAAATTCAACAAAAAATCACTTATTCTCTATTGACTTGAAAAAATGTAGAAAAACTGAAAAACACTTTGGCACAGTAGGAATCTACGAAATGTCAAATAAAACGTATCACAATGAAACATTATAAAATAAGAAAGAGTACCAAGAGAAGATAGGAACATGAATTTGACAAATCATCGTCCGGATCGCCGTTGAGAGCAATCTATAAGCTTTGCGAAATCATAAGTGATCTGATCATGATATTTTGCAGGTGAAAAAAGTGATTGGGGTTGGTTGTAACACTATGTTACTTTTGACCCCAAGGGTACTCAACACAATTATAAGATATATCACAATAAACCGCAATTTCGACGTCAAATTGTTTTGCGTACATCGATAGCCAACATAATCAAGATCATAACAATGTACATTGTACATACCTTCTGGTTTGCGTTCGGGAGATCGCCATAAAATCACTCAACAGACAACAGAACGACTTTACTTTAAGGCGGAAAATAGTGACACTACTTGTTAGAACAATCCTAACCTGAATGACAGTTGCAAAACAGCAATGTGGGTAAGGAGGTGGATGTCATTGAACATCGCACACGGAATTCGAGCGACATCTTACAAAAATTCCAGAAACTATAGGCACTGTTACAACCTACCCGTGTCAGTTCCAGCCTCTGTCTCCCCTACTGTATTGTATTGTACTGTATTCCAGATATTGCAGATGTCTTCCAGAAAGCCCTCGAAAGTCAGACGTTCTCGTTGCTCATATTATTATTCTGGTATATCAAAACATCGGTTGCTGGTCCATTTGAGAAAGTTCTAGAAAAGTCCATGGACTTTGTGGATATTCCGGCAAGCTCTTGATGCACGGCTCCTCCGCCAATTGTGCACAGGTTTGTGTCTTATTCTCGCGTTGTAGTCTCCAGCAAGATTCGAAACACTACTCTTTTCTAACAACTTCCCAACAGGCTGGAAATGGCGGAGATGACGACTTCATGTCGCCATCATTAACAAGAAGTGCGTGAAACTGGATTGTGTAGAATATCCCGTTTTCTGGCCGTCTGACAGAAATTTGCTCATGCTAATTAATACTCATATAGTTTTCTGCAGCCTATTAAATTGTGAACAATTTGATATACCAACAGCCTCTCTGGTTCTCCAAATAGAGCTTCTGGAAGTAAGAGCATTTTTCTTAACAGCATCGTGCCGTTTGACTATGAAATCAGATACCGTAGCGACAAAAGAAGTTCAATTGAAGATATCTTTCGAGTCTTTCAAGCTAGAACAATTGCACAAATAGTTTTAAACTTTTCGTCTTCAACTACGGGACCTTCAATTGTCAGAACTCTCACCTGGTCAAATACGGGTGTACCTTGGGGTGTACCAAAAACAAACAAAAAAAAAAACGAACAGAGCTCTCTTTGGAGCAATTTGAAAATGCATTCATTCACTAATATAAGCCGAGACATAGCGCCAAAAGAAGTTCTTCAAGAATTTCCTTGACTTGCCGATTTTTCAAACTTAAAAAGTAGAACTATTTGGTACTTTTCTAGATCTGTACTGTCGGAATATAATGTAATAGAGCAATAAAGTGAATGATATGGAGAAAAACCAACATTTTCTGCAGATTCAAAAGACCATGACTTCTGAATCACGTCCACGAGTGAGATATAATTCCATTTTCGTACCCACACGATCTTTTTTTGATAGGGCTCAATTCTTTGGTTTTAATTATGAGTCACCCTCGAGGGCACCCTCTATATTATATTTTTCTGAATTAGGACAACTGGGAGGGTTTACTATTAAAATTTGCTCTATTGTAGGGCCGCTACGTGAAAAGTTACAGCACTTAATGTTAGAGCTATGAAATTTGGTACACTTCTTCAGGGAACTATTTGGAACGACTCTGTCCGAGGTGCCCATGAAAATTATCGCTGCTTCCAAAAAGGCGGCCGTTTTCCAAAATGGCGACTTTGATATGTGAAAATGTCATATTCGCCCCATTGTATACCGCAGGATGTTGATTTCCATACTAGCTCTTCCTCAACTGATAGCCCAGGCTTTTTAGTCCAAAAAACGGCAAAACATGAAACAAATTAAAACACGGCCAATCTCTTCAGTTTTGGGTTCACTAGACTTTTCTGTATAACATACAAAAAGTCCCCAACTTTCCCCCGTGTGCGTCATTGTTTTTTTGACAGGCAAATATGAAGACACCTCATAATGCACTTTCCGCTTAAAAATGCTCCTAGTTCTCAACCACCCAATCGATTTCTCTTATCTTGGTCTTGAATGAAAGATAATGAATCAAAGTGAATGATATGGGATGAATTTTGTCCAAAATTTGACACTAACAGACTCAATTTCTTGATAATGACACTTTTTCCGTGTTTTTTTTCTTATGCTTCAGTTAACATCTTACTTTTGCATCGACCACTGAATATCACTTGGTATTATTATATGCAGTAGACTCCCTACAGTTTAAGCTTCAAAATGACGTATCTTTTAGCTCCATTGTGGATTGTCCAGCAATTCCAATAAGGATTCTATGAAGTTACGTCAAACGCATTATATGGAGAAAATCACTTCAACATTCTTAACCCAGACTTTGATCTGTAATAATTGATCCTACGTTCAATATGCACAGCATCGTACTGACTAAATCTGGTCTGGTAGTACTCGTATGAGTAGGTACTAGGTACAGTTTCGCAATTTTCCTCCATGGTTTTAGCGCTACTACTTGTAGCCTTATAGTTTGTTCTTGTTATTGCCGTCTGCAGTGTCCGGCAATATCACAGCTACTAAATTTCGGATTGAGCTTGGGTTCTTGCTGGATGATAGCTTAGGTACCTACTCTAGATGTACAAACAACAACGATATTTTATTTCATTATTCGTCCGTCCATCCGTCTGTGTGTCTGTCATTCCATGCAATATCGCGGCTCCCAGACCTCGAATTAACTTCGGGTTTTCGCTAGATAATAATAGCTAAGGTACTCTAGGTGTAAACAAACAACACGGTGGGCTACGCGGGAGCATTCACGTGTAGTTGGTCCCCGTCAAGACGCATCTTCCTCCAGCTCCAGAGACTATTTTGAAGGTAGTGTCTCGCAACTGCAAGAAGAACTGCGGTCTAAAATGTAGATGCAGGCGATCTTCCTTGTCTTGTTCGCAGATGTGTTAGTTCTGTAGGGGCACAACATGTGAGAATCTACCCCACCTTGTTGAGTATGACCCTGAGGACGATCTGTTATTTTTATAAACTTATATATTTAGTCCCTTTAGGTGCTAGATAACTTTGCTATTATTTTAGATGGGTATAGGTACTATCGGTAGCTATTCGGGGTAACTATCGATTTATTGTTTGGAAATCAGTAGACGAGTTTTCAAGGAAACTAATATTGGACAAAATAAACTTAGAGTACGGATGGTAAGCTAGGTGCGATTTTTTTTTGACTACTAGTGAACTTGAAATTATAATAATAATAATTTGATATTTTTTGCAGATAATGGCTATAAAAGTCTTCCTGTGCTGTGCTAGACTTCCAATACATTATTAATATGTAAATACAATGTTGAAGCTCTGATTTGAAAAGATTGTGAGCATTTTTGATTGACAAAAATGATAATTTGCTCTTGAAAACTGTGGATTTTTTAATTACGATACTTTCACGTTGAATACATCAATGTTCGAAATTTCGAATAGGATCGATAACTGCAACTATTTCACGCATTTACATCAGGCATTCGACATAATTATCATTTCTTGAATACTATAAAATCGAGTTGGTTTGATGTTTGGTGTAAGCCAGCTTGAAACAGAAAAATGTGGCTATACCCGCGGGAAAGTTGCTGTTGTTATATTATTACTATTTTAATGTAGAGTGTTCTTTTTTCGGAAGCTAGAAAATTGTTTTGGCTACAAGAAGAAACTTTGGAAGATGAAATCAAAGCCATATTACAGCTACAATACATTTTTTCTCAACTGCGCGGAGATATTTTTGAGTGACATTTAGTCACGACATTTTTTTCAATAAATTATTTTTCTTACCTTGTAACCACTTACGTCGCGTTTATAATATGATAGTCTTACGCAGAAAAGTCTATATAATTCATCCAATTTTAAATCCGAATGATCAATGCATCAAACGCAAAAATAACCCAAACTGAAAAACCAGCTTTATTTTAGTCCCAAAATCACGTTTTTCTGCCAAAAATTGCTCAAAAGATTTTTTAAACAGAATTTAAATGTCATAATCGGATTTGCAAGGTCAGATTTAGTGGGAAACGATACCCAACATGCCAGTATTGTCTCAATAATAATGAAAACCAAATTTCTTGCATAGCTCACCAATTGCCCCCCTCCCGAGCTCCCCTCACGGGGACCATAGACATCTAGTTTGTCAATAAGTTCCACTTATAACCCAATGTATCCAAATATAATGAATTTGAAGCCACTGGCTAGATTACTTTTGTCCTAGAATTTTTTCAATGAAAATTTTGACTTCCCCCCTCAAAAATTATGACGCACACGGAGGAAAGTTAGGGACTTTTAGTATGTTGTTTAGTAAGGTTAAGTGGGTACGATACCGTGAAGATTGCACGTTGATTAATTTGTTTCATGTTTAATGCTGAAAAGCCTGGGCTATGACGGTTACCATAATAATCGTGACAGATGCTCATTTTTTTGTATACAGGATGTACGCGCGAGGTGAAACCTTTCCCTCCACCAAAAGGTTCCCCATGGAGTTATTTCGAAAAAACAAAAACTAGTCCTCTATAATTTTTCCTGTAGCTCTCGAATATGCTCATAATACATTTGTTTAACTCATAATATACAGGGTGTTCAAAAAAAAAACACAATTTTTGCGACAGCCTGTATATAATTATTGTAATCTATGTAGCTTCCTATGCTGATCACAGTATTGCTTGACACTCATGAGTTTCTCTTCAAATAACCTCTAAAAAATGAATAAATCTCACTTGCGAAGATTGTATTCTAGGCAGCCAGGAGATACACCACACTTCATGTTAGAGGTATGAAACTCGTCACATTCCTGTGAGGAACTGTTTGAAACAATTCTGTCTGAGGTGCCAATCAAAAATATGACTGCGTCCAAAATGGCGAACGTTTTCCAGTATGGCGGCTTACGTATACGAGAATCTCGTATTCGTCCGATTATATCCCGTAGGATGTCGATTCTCATAATTCCAACTATTCTGAGATTATTGGTGAACGCACAGCTATCTTGACAGATGCCTAATTTCCCATGTACAGTCATTTCAAATTAAAAGAAAGACCTTACTATCAAGCCCTTGAGACAGCGTTACTTTTTTTATTGCATCTCACGTAAACACCTATACATGGGAGAATGAGCATCTGTCACGATTGTTGCGGTTACAGTCAGTTTCAGAATTGCTAAATCTATGGGAATCGACATCCTGCGGAATTGAATAGGACGAATACGAGATTCTCACATGTGTATGCCGCCATATTGGAAAACGACCGCCATTTTGTACCCAGCCATAATTTTGATGGGCACCTCGGACAGAATTGTCTGAACAGTTCCCCAAAAAGAGTGTAGCAAGTTTCATACCTCTAACATGAAGTGTAGTGTACCTCCTGGCTGCCTAAAATACGGTCTTGGCAATTCGAATTTTTATTTTTTTTCGGAAATTATGTGGAGAGAAACCCGCAAGTGTAAAACATTTTTGTAATCAGCATAGAAAGCCACATAAACAACATTAATAAATTACAGGGTGTCGCCAAAATTTGAAAAAAAAAACTGAACACCCTGTATATTATGAGATACAGAAATATATTATATTGAACACATTCGAGAACTACAGGAAAAACTATGAAGAATTCGTTCTTGTTTTTTCAAAACACCTCCAAGGAGAAGCGTTTAGTGGAGGGGAAGGTTTCACCTCATGCGAACACCCTGTATAAAGAAAATTGATCATCTGTCACAGTTACTGTAGTTATCGACAGTATAAGAATCGTTAGTGTGAAAATCGACGCCCTGCGGGATACAATGGGGCGTATATGACATTTTAACATATTCAAGTCGCCATTTTGGAAAATGGCCGCCATTTTGAATGCAGCTATAATTTTCGTGGGCACCTCGAACAGAATTGTTGCAAATAGTTCCCTGAAGAAGTCTACAAAATTTTATAGCTCTAACATGAAGTGCAGTATATCACTTTGTTTTGTCGCGTAGCGGCTCTACTATATTAAAGCTGAGTCACTCTGCTGCAGGTTCTCTTTTCACCTATAATAAGTAAATAAAATTATTGCATTTTAGCTGTTCGCAAGTTTTCTTGTAATAATAAATACCTATTGGTAAGTACACTCCGTGTACTTGTGTAGGTAGGTACTTGGGGAAAACACATAATTGTCATTTATTGCTGTAAAAAGAAACGTGTTTTCCAAGTTTAACAATGGTGTAACCACTGTAATAATCCATATTTTAGCTGATGGGTGATCAAGTGAAATGCAGGAACGCAATTTTTCTTTATCTAAGAAAACCTTGAAGAAAACTGCATTTTTCACCTACACAGGGTGTTCCTTGATCAAGAGTAACAGTAACAGTAACAGTAGCAGTAACAGAAATTTATCGTCTGTGAGAAGCATACATGTGTGCTGGGGAGGTGTGAAACTGACACCCGCAGACATCAGAGATAAGTCTCCCAAGGAAATCATCCGATTCGGTGAGGAGGTGGATTTCCTGGGACATTAAATAGAAGCATAGTCACGAAGTCACGCACAAAAGATCTTATAGGTCGCAGTGCAGAAAGGACCCTCCGAGACCAAACGACCACCTCTAATCTACAATCTACAATCTACAAGCATACATGTGTCAAACAGGGTACAATAAAGATAAAGTCTCGAATAAAGTTTACGCCAACAACCCAGAAACCATCCAGAAACTTGAAAACAAGAAAGGGAGGTGATGCCTGACGTTGCGATGCCGAAAACGGTAGTTATTTAAAAGACGTTGTTTTCTATTGTTGATATGAATAAAGTGACCTGTTCTAGGTCAACGTGATGAAATAATTTATTTACAAAAAGAATTACCTACAGACAAAAAAAGTTACATCAGCGATTTCAAATCGGTCAGGAACTCATGGTATAACAATAAAAACCATAATGTGAAAAGTGACCACGTCGCGTCGTTACCTCGTTACGAAAGCTGAAGTCAATTTTGTGGTAAGATCGTTACCTAGACTGCAACATTTTTAGCGCATTTCCGTAAGGAAATGTCGCTTATATGGCCGGTTTGTCTGTCTGCCTATCCGTCTGTCTGTCCGTGTAGAAATTAAGAAGTTGTACTCCTCCGCGGGGAATGAAGCTATAGTCTTGAAACTTTTTCTGATGGATAGCTGATGTCCCCAAGGATGGCTATAAGGCATTATTTTTTATCGATACATAGCTATCATTATTATTATCATCAAAAAACAAAGATTTCCTGTGCACTTCTAAGAAGTTGAACTCCTCCTTGAGGAATGAAGCTAGAGCCCTGGAACTTTTCCCGATGAATAGCTGATGTCCCCAAGGGTGGCCAATGGGCATTATTTTTTTATCCATACATAGTTACCGTTATTATTATTATCAAAAAACTAAGACTTCCTTTACACTTCTAAGAAGTTGAACTACTCCTCGGGGTATGAAGCTAAAGCCCTGGAACTTTTTCAGATGGATAGATTAGGTCCTCAAGGGTGGCCTTGGGCAGATTGGATTTCATGATTCCGCCGCCATCTTGGCCGCCTTATTGAAAGTTCTTATTAGTGGAACGATTTTCATAGAACTTTGAACTTACCCTTGTCACGTTTGGTCATTCTTATTTTCAAGCTAAATTTCATGATTACGCCGCCATCTTGGCCGCCATATTGAAATCTTTTATAAGTGGTGCGATTGCCATGAACCTTGAAACTTATTCTTGTGTCGTATGAACATTCTTATTTTCAAGCTAAACTCCATGATTTCGCCGCCATCTTGACCGCCATATTGGAATCTTTTATTAGTGGAACGATTGTGATAAAACTACGAACTTAGTCTTGTCTCGTATTAACATTTTTATTCCCAAGCTGAGGTTCATGATTTTGGCATTTTGGCCGCCATATTGAAATGTTTCACTAGTTGAACGATTTCCATGAAACTTGGAACTTAGGTACCCTTGTCTCGTATTATCATTCTTATTTTCAAGCTGAATTCTATGATTTCGCCGTCATCTTGGCCGCCACATCGGAAATTCTTATCAGGGGAACGATTGTCATGAAACGTGAAACTTACTCTTGTCTCGTATGAACATTCTTATTCTCAAGCTGGACTTCATTTCTGTCAATGACAGATCTCCATTAAGAAAATACCCTATTGCGACTCACGCACGTGAGGGGATATTCACTTGTTTCAAGTACCTACACACTTTTGAGTTTGACATGTCTATAATCCATAAAATCTCTCTTACCTGTAGATTCATTGCCTTGAGACACGAAAAGCCTAGTGTCCAAGTACATGGTCGGCACCAGTAAGACGACACCTTTCGGATTTTGCCGAGGCATCCTGAAGATGTTCAAAATGTACCCATCGTCGGTGATTATTTGGTGTTCTTCGAAAGCTCCATTGCTGTATTTCTTAATCACGTCCGCCTACAACCGAAAAACATCTCTTCGAGAATGATCGTAGGTACAGTTTCTAAATCCAAAAATTCAAACAAACAAACAAAATTTTGAAAAGTCCTAAAACTTAGAATAATACTGAATTTTTGGACAAAAAAAAAATAAATTCTGGAATTCTAAAAAAAAAATTGGAATATAAAAAAAAATCATATAGTTACTTGGGAATTGAATATGAGACTTTCATGAAACACTTTCAAATTATGAGTGTATCTTTGTTTCGTCAATTTGTGGCAGTGCTACTAACTGAAAATTGAAAATACAATATTTTAGTAATTTCGGGGTTTATTTTGGAAAATCGTAGAAGCCTTGTTTTTACAATTCAAGAAATGGCATTCAGCCCAACAATAGTCGAATAAAAGATAGATAACTTCATGACAGAAATATGAGATTTAGTGATACAGGGTGTGTGCAATTTTTTTTGAACTTCGCAAATTTTGAATCGCCATAAATATTTTTTTTCAAATGGAATGTCACCTATTCCATCTCATCATTCGATAGCTTTATTCATCCTCTTTCATTTTCACCAGGGGTGCTCTGAAGTCTTCCAAGATAATCGATAACTGATGAAAAATTGCTGTTTATTCCATTGCTGTATTTCCTAATCACGTCCGCCTACAACCGAGAAACATTCTTTGAGAATGATCAGGTACATTTCTAAATTCAAGAATTCAAACAAGCAAAATTTTTACAAAAACAAAAACCTGAAACTGAAAAGAAAATTCTAAATTTTTGGACACAAAAAATAAATTGTAGAATTTTGGGAAAAAAATGGAATATTTCGGAAAAAATTAATTAAAAAATAAAAATAAACACATGAAAAGAGCTTACATCTGTCATGAGGGGATCAGGATTGTGCCAGCAATCCGGGCTGTTCTTCACGTCGTTGTAGGCCGCAAAAGTTCTGCACACATTGTTCCCTTCCAAAATATTCGTGAGTCTTTGCTCGCTTTGACACACAAAAACCAACAATAACACTATCAAGCAGAGCGGCAGCATTTTTTTTTTGTAAAAAGTCTATCGCACACACATCACAATAAACAATCGCCAAATAAACGGCGGACATCGATAAAATATGGTTTTAGGCAAGAGAGGTGCATTAAAAAATTCAAATTTCGTCAGTCAAGTACCTCTACCTCTACTGAAAATTTTCGTAATGTTTGCCCAAATGTAGCATTTCGAGTTTTTGGTTTCTGGCCGTGACCGCGATCAAATTTTACATATTTATTACCTATCTACCTGTCTATGCGACTACAACCATGTCGGAATCTATGCATGAATTTATTTTTATGCACTTTGAAAATATTATGTTTTATGTTTTTTTGTTTACCTAATAAATACTTAATAATACTATAACACTAAAATAATATTAATTCATTTTAGTAATCAGGTCGCATTGTACCAAAAATTGGATTTTAAATACATGGAAATTGACGTAGGTAAGTGTCTATGTTGTAATCTGGAACGGTTATTGGTTTATCTAGGATTATAATATCGCTTTCACTTTGTCCTCAACGCACGATTAATAAAAGGTACCTAATACTTCAGTCTACGAAATATAACGCATTTATAACAATGTTTGTTTTCAAGGGTCCGACCTTATCTCTCTCGATAGTTCCAGTAATAAGTTTCCAAAGAAAAACTACGATGATGAGGCCAGTTGCGGCAGTTTTCGGCGGCAACCCCGAGTCTTTCGCAAGAGTTTATAGGTAAGCGCCGCACTGTCGAAGGTCTGAAAATTCCAGATAAGCGCTCTAAAGTCTAAAAGTCGCGGGCGATTTTTACTTTTTTTTTGTGAAACAATCCCATGGCGTGCGGGATTACGAGTAAATGCTAGGTACTAGTGCACGAAGGTAAAAATAATTGAACATTGTAGTTATTACTGACTCATCGAAGTGCATAAGTGAGATTTTCGGAAAGGGAATCCATCAGTCGTTGGACGAAGATGTCTCGGTTGTGGTGGTTTTCGCTTTTGGCTTCGCCCCTGGTCCTGTGGCCGATGGCGGTCAACTTTCTCCCTCACAATGTGTGCAGGACTTACTGGGGATATTTGGGAATCGGCTCCAGCGAAGACTGCTATTACGAGCAAGACGTTGAACTGGATACGGTGAGTTAAATTTAAAAAAAAAACTGAAAAACTGAAAAATTGGAGAAAATCAAAAAACTTGAAAAAAAAAATCAAAAGAATTGAAAAAAAATTGTAAACAATCTTTGTTCCAGCTCCAATTGATTGAGAAATACACAAACGGTCATATGGAAGTGCACAACGTGACCACGCTGGATGGTTACAATTTGACAATGTTCCGGATTCCTTCGGCTTTTGGAAGAAAATCCTTGGGACCAGTGCTCTTGAAACATCCCCTTCTTTCGGACTCGGCCATCTGGTTGACCGGAGGAAATGGATCTTTAGGTGAGTACCTCCGAAATGGATATGAATTCTCGAATTATTGTGAATATTTGAAGAGTACCCAGAACCACGACAATTTGCAGAATCTCATATTCAATTTCATTCGAAACAATATCACAATAATTGAAGTGTTCCGTGATCACCGCACTTCCCACTTTTTTGGAAGTATGTTACACAAAATCTCGTACAAAGTGATTCATAATCAGACCAGAAGAACTGAATGCTGCATCAAAAAAGATTGCGTGCGTATGGAACTCGGAACTGAATTTGTTTTACTTGTGGGCGTAATTCAGGAAGTACCTATGATCCGTCTCTTCATTTTATTCACTTTTTTGCGCTATTGCTTTATATTCCAAAAATACCTATTAAAATGCTACCATTTAAATTTGAAAAATGCCTAAATAAAATAATAGTAGCAGACAAAAAAAATCTGGAGCGTAATTTTTTTACTCCTGTGTGCCTTTTCTCTGGACCCTGAATATGGTTCTTCATTACTTTTGTCTAGGTAATTATGAATCACACTGTATACGTAGGAATGTCTCGAGGAATGTAGTAAAATGTGCAATAAAAATGAAAATATTTGTCGTTTGGTTTTCAAGATAAGCACATTATAGTTGAATGCTGGCACTTTGGCCTCCTTCATTTCCATTATTTGAAGATACTTATTAGTCAAATGCTGGGACAGAATATTGTGGAGAATGATAATGGAATTATGTACCTATGATGTATGTAAAGATATAGGTACTCGATTTCCGGTCCAGAGGGCATCCGGTCAGTGTACCTACAGTGTGAGTCATATCCGAACTACAAAAAAAATCCTAAAAAGCAACAAGTGAAATACTCCAGGGAAATGAACTGTTTTGCATTGTGTCTGCTGGGAGCACTGAGACTGAAGGCAGATAATTTTGAAAAAAAATTGTTTCACAATAATCTTAAAAGCAGTCTAGACGCAAATCGTCAAAAATACACTATTTTCCTACTACAGTGCGCTTGCGTTCGGTTGTCAAATGAGTAAGATTCCCGGCGCGTAATTGAATATTCGAACAGGTTGGTACAAATTCGAATAGAACATACGCAAAAGTGATTGATAACGATGTTAGGTACAAAACTTTTTTATGTATTTGATAGATTCACCCACCCATTAGCCCACCATTATATTACTATTTACATTCGATGTAATTTCAAAACGTAAAAACATAAGCGATGATTTTGCAAATGACTTTCTCTGCGATATGATATGAACACTTACAATACTCTTGAAATGTAAATGGAAGGATTGCACTATCCTGGGTACATCTGGTTGTCTCTAGCGGTAACTTCCAATTACCTAGCAAAATGCCAATATGTGCCGCTCCTAAAAAGTACAAAATATTGCCAATATTTTCTATTACGAGCTCCAACTTTGATTACTGTTGACTCCTTCCTAAATATTGATACGAACATTTGGAACAGTAGATGCGTTGACAGTTTGTTATTCAGTTGGGCTTGTTAGGACGATTAGAGCACGGAATTGCCATATAAGGTCCTTCTTCACTGCAGGATTAATAAGGAAGCTGCTTTTCTAAGCAAATCACGTTCTGAAATGACATAACCTTAAAATATGTGTCAAAACACAGCTAAAATTTCTGTTGTTTCGCCGCTAACTGTCGTCTGTCAGAATTTGTACCACCCTGCTGACGCTTGCGCTAAGATGGCCCTTATACGAAAAGGATGTTTCACGTTAAGATTGGACCTTAAAACCTTATTGTCCGTATCCCGGGATAATTTCTGGGAAAAAATTGATTCTTGAATAAGGACTTTCGCTGGATTTTTAGGGCACTTTCCCAAAAAATGGGAAAACGCGCTTTCAGCTTCGCTTTGTCCGGCAGTCCGCGTCCGTCCGTCCGTACCCGGGATAACATCTCAGGAGGCCTATTTTTGAGAATATACGTAAAGTTGCGTATGCGCAAACTTGCGTACGAAGATTTACGTATACGTTTCCGTGTGCCAATTTTTGAGCAGTGTTCGCAAAACGAAAAACGTTCGAATTGGGTCTTCGTAAATAAACGCATGGTAGACGCGACAACGTTGCAAATATCGGTGCATTTTATCTACTCAAGCCACGCCAAGCCTACCAAAGCTTTCAAACGTCAGTTTCTGATGTTCGTGTTTTCATTCAGATTAATAAATTTTCATAACCTCCATATTTAACAACAAATAATACGTCTGGAGACTTTCCCTTGAACATAAGTCAGGAAATGAAAAACGATTACAACATAATTTTTTCAGTAGGTTTTGAATCTGTCGACGAAAAATGTCTGTGGATATCGCTTACGGGGTGCAACATAGAAAATTTTTCTTACATTTGACGCCCTATTCTGATAAGTATGGGAATCGATTCCGATTTCCATCCATATCATCATCAAAATGATCAAAAAGTCATTTTTTGTTTTTTTTTTAGAAATATTGCGTGATAGTTTTTTTGACTTACCTATTGAGTGGGATATACCTACGTATATTTATGATCAGGATGAAGAGCTGAATCAATTCCTATAATAACATACACGTGTCCAATTTGAGAAAAATTCTCGATGATTCGCGATAGACGGCAGAAAATTTTAGTGCCTTCGAAACCTGCGAAAAAAAGTGGTCTTTAATTTTTGAAACTATGTTTGAGCGGAGGAGGGGGTATAAAATATTCGTGAACACTCTGTACCATTATAAAAATTGGAAAAGCCGATAAAACGATCAGGAAAAACCGAGGGACGAATGAATGCCTCAGACATGCAAAAGATGTTATACTTGTGAAAATATGGCTCGTATATTCATAACCAGATTTTGAATACAGGGTGCAAAAAATTTAATCATGGGTAGATCTCGTCAAAAGGTAAAAAAAAAACGTATGTAACATTTTGCAAAGTTCGGCTTAATTATGAAGATACAGCTCTTCAAAGTATAATATTATATATTATAATATTTTGACAAGATCTATTTACAGTTGAATTTGTTGTTCAGTTGAAGACAACTGAACATTACACAGGTCAACACCAATTTTGTGCCTGGAATAAGTATACCAAATTTCTGTAGCTTGAGTCAAATTAACCTGGAAAAAAATAATATCCCATGAAAAAGTTTGCTCTTGACATAATTTATGAAAATATCGATTGTGATAATTTCTCACTTTGAAAAAAATCGAATTTTTTTTAATGTGTTTTTTTTCAACTTCAACACAAAATTAGTACAAAATGAATTAAAAAAAATCAGAAAAAATGTTCTCGACTCTTTCTATTATGATCATGAGAACTTACACATTTTTTAATTTTTTTCGGCATTTTTAGTTTTCTACAAACGTCAAATAAAATATTTGACTATCGTTTTTGCGACTCCGGAGCACTCTAGACCATAATATAGATGAAACATGAACGTCAGAATTTCCCTCCGTCTCCCTATAAACTGATTTTCTGTTTTTATTCATGATATAAAATCTGTTTCATTAGTACCTACCTACCAATATTTCAAAAGCAAACTTAAATGGGAATGTGGGTATTTTTCTATTATTTTGATTCATGACATTCAATAAAATCATAAAATAAACCCAGGCACAATTTTTTTTCATCTTGTTGACCTGTGTTATGATTTCCAAAAACCTGGAACTCGTTAGTGGGAACCAAATGCAAAGCTTGACTGCAGACTGCAGACGATGAAAAGAAAAAATGAAACATCGTGACAAGTTTTAAACAGTGTCCCTGGAGCTGACAAAGATTGGAAAGAATGACAGAAGAGTGGGTAATTTTTTATTTAGGACGCATTCGTGAAGTTATTCCGTGCTGTATCTCATCACCCGCCTGACTCGGCACCATGATCGTGGGATCGCCACATACCTTCAGAAATGCTGTTTGTTTATTGAAAACATTAATACCTAACCTCACTTCATCATAAAAGCGTATACGCAAAGTGACTTGCACCGGTCCAAGTCCGCTCGCAGCAAAACGTATAAAAACATGCGCATCGATGCGCATACGTAAAGAAACGATGGCTCAAAAATTGGAATTTACAGAAATCGCAAACTTGCGAAGAGTAAAAAATTGGCCCCCAGGGAAAAAAAGACGTCGATGTGGTGTGAACGCTGATCAATAGTACATTATGTCCAGGATGTCAAGTGTCCAAGAAGTGTCCAATGGGGGGGAGGTCACGAATAATTCATATCACAATTACTGTCACCTCAAATAGTCAACAGTAATATCACAAGTGCTTAGATTTTCACGATAATTTTGGTCAGGCGATCGCGAGTGCTGATTGTAGCGATAAATGCCCGACTCCGTAGGAGGAGGGCATTTATCCAGGGACAATCAGCCCGAGGGAAACGCCTGGCCAAAATCATCTGGGAAAATCTCGAACACAAGTGATATTTTGAAGATTATTACATAAAAGAAGTCCGAAGTGACAGCTGTCAGATTTTGTTGTTTACATGAATTATATTCCGTTGCTATTGACAGTGGGATTTAGATAAGTGGATATTATCCTTGTAGGTCTAGTAATCAAGGGCGTTGTATGTAATAATCACTATAAAATCAATTTGTTTTGCAAGATGTTTCCTTGCGCTTTTCTACTCAAGAAATCTGACACCATACTGGATAAAAGTTCAAAATTTGGAAATAACGTTTACTTGGCAACCCCGAACAAGGCTTCTGCCGTTCTCCTGTCTGGCTTCTGGGTCGAATAGTCTTATGCGATCCGCAGTACATTGATGCAGCAAAGATTGCCTAAAACGTACTGTTTGATAGTGGCTCTCGCGGCTCGCCTATCTTTGGCCCCAGAGGGTTCCAGTTAGAGGAGACTCGGAGAGGGCCCTGACCAAAACTTCTACGCCACGTGTTCGCGGAAACGGAATAAAATAAAACCTTCTTCTTCATCGTATCGACTCTCGCTTCTATCCACTTGTCATGTTTTCCTTGTAAGAACCGAAAGCATGCCTTCCCATTCCACCTTTAAAATGATCGTTTTCAATTTTTAAAAGATTAAAATATCATCAGACTCACAACTCACAAACAGTGAGCATCAATAGTTGAAAATTTGAATTACACAAACGATTATTGATAGTTTTTCTAATCATGTTACGTGTTAACAGACGCTATCTGTCTGGAAGTTCCATATCAAGTGCCTAAGTGTACGCGCATGGGCCCGGTTAACACTTGAGATACACAGTCCTATTGATGTCCCGCCGCCACCTTGTATCCTCCATATTAGACAAGTTTCAAAGTGATGGAACTAGGAGAATTATGCCTCAACAAAAAGAGATTTCGATGTGATGCGAACGCCAATCGAATGCGTAGGTACGTGGTACGTGTTCATCAATCCATCATATTAAGTGACCAATGATTTTTGTCACTTGCCCCTTGCTCGCCATCTTTATTCCGCCATTTTGAATTTCTCAGAAAAAGGTCCGATTTGAGTGAAATTTGCAGGCGATGTGAACTCCATTAATATACATCCAATTTTTGACAAGTGATGCCCTGTCGCCATCTTGTATTCTTCATACTGAACATGTTTCTAAGGGATAGAACTAGGAGAATTACGCCTCAACAAAAAGAGATATCGATGTGATGCAAACGCCAATCGAATGCGTACATGTCCGCCACATAAAGTTGATGGATGATTTTTGTCTTTTGGTCGCAATCTTCAATCCGCCATTTTGAATTTCTCTGAAAGTAATCCAATTTGAGTGAGATTCGCAGGCGATGTGGACTTCATCAAAATACACTGGCGTGCAAAATTAATAGTCCGGATGCTAGTTGAAAATACCTTGCATTTTTTGATGAGAAGATGCCACTTGGTGAAAATGTTCTTTGCATTGTACTCTTCCGATCCAGAAAGGTAGCCATCAGCGCCATCCATGCCGGCGGCGTATACAGGGTGATACAGAAAAAAAAAGTTGAAAAATCATATTTAATTAACCGAAACATGTGGAGACGTGTAACTCACCACATACATTACCTACTTAATGCTTATGAAGTCACAGCGAACTGTTCTTGATTACCTTGAACCGTCTTTGAAATGTAGGGGAAAACCAGAAAAAAAACCAAGAACACTCTTTTTTCCATAAATAAGTTATTCTTAGAGATATCGACACAATACTTGATATTTCTACAAATAGTAATGTGAGAAATGATATGAGCTGGGTAGCCAATTCCTGAGCCAACTATTTCCAGAAATACGATTGTCAACTTTTTTTTTCTCTTGAGCACCATCTTGAATCTGCCCTGTGAGGCATCGTTGAAAAAGTGATTGGTTATCATAATAATGGTGATACGTCATCATTGCATCGTAAAAACAACCTCCTCATCATAATTTAGTGACCTCTTCGGCGGGAAAGAATGGCCATACACGTATTTTTTTGCTCTCCAAAGCTTTAGTGCCCATGATGGCATTTGCAACATTTGGAATGGTGAAATATGTTACGCACTATAAACCTTGATGTACTTTGAAGTAGCCTATCAAGTTTCACCATCATCAATCGAGAGGTTTGTTCTTAAAAGCTGTTTGAACAAAATTTGTGTCGTTTTTTTATGAGAAATACAAAATATTGGGTCTCTCACCCTTACTTGATCCCTTACTGAGGATAGCCTGAAACCGAAAGACTCCGAATTTTCCATGATAATGGTTCAGTGGGAAGTACTCTTCAATTTTTAGTTGTCAAAAATTGCATAGTTGCGTTCAGATTCCAGACAGAGAGCGACAAAGAAGTTGATGCAGTGAAAAAAGACATACATTATAGTCTAGAAAAAACTAGTCCAGAGCTAGACTGAAAGCTGTCTGGAGACCTTTCTTTTTATAACATGAATGTGCAATTTGGTGCACTGTTAGAGCCTCAAGTTGGTATTGTTTCAAGCCTTTCATCCACGCTTGAGAGTCTTACAGAACCTGTGTATTGCGGGAAGCCTATCTAAAAGGGACATTTCCGAGATTTCTCCATTGCATTGAAAGTTGTGTCTTTTTTCACTGCATGGACTTTTTTGTCGCTCTTTGTCTGGAATCTGAACGCAACTATGCAGATTTTGACAACTACACATTGAAGAACAGTTCTCAGTGAACCATTAGCATGAAAATTTTGGAGACTCACAGTTTCAGGCTTTCCTCAACGAGGGATCAAGTAAGGGTGAAAGATCCAATATTTTGCATTTTCCATAAAAAAATTTAACAAATTTTGTTCAAACAGCTTTTAAGAACAAACCTTTCAATTGATGATTGCAAAACTTGGTAGGCTACCTCAAAGTACATCAAGGTTCATAATGCGTAACATATTTTACCATTCCGGATGTTGCAAATGCCATGATGGGCACTAAAGCTTTGAAGAGCCAGAAAATACGTGTATGGCCATTCTTTCCCGCCGAAGAGGTCACTAAATTATGATGAGGAGGTTGTTTTTACGATGCAATGATTACAAATTACCATCATTATGATAACCAAACACTTTTTCAACGATGCCTCACAGGGCAGATTCAAGATGGTGCTCAAGAGGAAAAAGAAGTTGACAATCGTATTTCTGGAAATAGTTGGCCTAGGAACTGGCTACCCAGCTCATATCATTTCTCACTTTACTTTTTGTAGAAATACCAAGTAGTGTGTCAATATCTCTAAGAATCACTTATTTATGAGAAAAAAAGTGTTTTTGTTTTTTTTTCTGTTTTTCCCCTACATCTCAAAGATGCTTCAAGGTAATCAAGAACAGTTTGCTGTGACTTCATAAGCATAAAATAGTTGATGTATGTGGTAAATTACACGTCTCCACATGCTTCGGTTATTTAAATATAATTTTCCAACTTTTTTTTTCTGTTTCACCGTGTATACGCTGCCGGCATGGATGGCGCTGATGGCTACCTTTCTGGATCGGAAGAGTATGATGCAAAGAACATTTCCACCAAGTAGCATCTTCTCATCAAAAAATGCAAGGTTCATTCCATTTTATGCAACTAGCATCCGGACTATAACGCAGCACTAAAATTTTGCCATAACTTTGAAGTCGGTATTTTTCTAAACCATTCGTCTGATTTGAGAAATTCTACTTTCGAGTGAAAGGTTGATTCCTCAAGAATAACAGTGTGTAAGAAATTATCGAAAAAAAGTCAGTAATGGCTATATACCGGGTGTGACATTGGTGTTGTGTTCTTTCCCATATTTTTGGAGCCTCGCATGGAGAGTACCAGCGACAGTAAATGATCACGATTCATGACCAACTGTACCCTGGGGGCCAATTTTTGAGAATATACGTAAAGTTGCGTATGCGCGAATTTGCGTACGACGATTTACGTATACGTTTCCGTTTGCCAATTTTTGAGCAGTGTTCGCAAAACGAAAGACATTCGAATTGGGTCTTCGTAAATAAACGCATGGTAGACGCGACAACGTTGCAAATATCGGTGCATTTTATCTAGGTACTTAAGCCACGCCAAGCCTACCAAAGCTTCCAAACAGTGCCGGCCTTAGCAAGTTTGGCGCCTCGGGCAAGAATGCGAAACCGCCGCCCCCTATGTTGGGCCCGCAAGCGAAGCGAGCAAAAATGAAGTATTTTTCTTGCAATAATGGAGCTTTGTGTGCTTTTACAAAAGCAGATTCAGTGATCGCCGCTGGCAAGTCATTTGGATTGCCAGCGGCGATTTCAGTTTTTTGCTTTCGTAAATTATCAATTTTTTGGATTTCAACCGCGATTTTTCCGCCCCTATGAGCTGGCGCCCCTAGCGATCGCCCGTCTCGCCCTACCCTAAGGCCGCTACTGCTCCCAAACGTCAGTTTCTGATGTTTGTGTTTTCATTCAGATTAATAAATTTTCATAAACTCCATATTTAACAACAAATAATACGTCTGGAGGCTTCCCCTTGAACATAATTCAGGAAATGGAAAACGATTACATAATTTTTTCCGTAGTCTTTGAATCTGTCGACGAAAAATATCTGTGGATATCACTTACCTACAGGGTGCAACATAGAAAAATTTTCTTACATTCGACGCCCTATTCTGATATGTAATCGATTCCGATTTTTATCCTGATTATAACTATGCATCACACTTGATAGGTTAATCAACAAAACACAAATTCATGTGAAAAAAGTGATGAAGTTTTAAAATGATCGAAAAGTTATTTTCTGTTTTAAAGTAGGTAACTCAGTAAATTTTCTATCATTTTAGTAGGTACTCAAATGGATGTCATTACAGTTTGAAACTTTTACTGAACAAAACTTAACTTAACAAAGTCAAACTTTTGAAGAAGAAATATTGCTTGGTAGTTTCCTTAGCTAACCTATCGAGTGGGATATACGTATATTTATAATCAGGATGAAAAGCTGAATCAATTCCTATAATAACATACACGTGTCTAATTTAAGAAAAATTCTCGATGACTCGCGATAGACGACAGAAAATTTTAGTGCCTTCGAAACCTGCGAAAAAAAGTGGTCCCTAATTTTTGAAACTATGTTTGAGCGGAAGCCTCCAATTTATACGTAAACACCCTGTACCATTATAAAAATTGAAAAAGTAGCCGATAAAACCAGTCAACGCTAAATTTAGGCTAATTTTGTCGGAATGTTCCTGAGTTACAAATTATTGAAATCCGAAAAAAAATCAACTATGAAGGGCTTGATTTCAACTTGAAATCAAAAATGAAACATCATCGTGACAAGTTTTAAACAGTGTCCCTCCCTGGAGCTGACAAAGATTGAAAAGAATGACAGAGGAGTGAGTAATTCTTTATTTAGGACGCATTCGCGAAGTTATTCCGTGCTGTATCTCATTGCTCGCCTGACTCGGCACCATGATCGCCACATACCTTCAGCAATGCCGTTTGTTTTATTGATAACAATGGAAACATTAATACCTAACCTCACTCCATCATAAAAGCGTATACGCAAAGTGACTTGCGCCGGTCCAGGTCCGCTCGCAGCAAAACGTATGAAAACGTGCGCATCCATGCGTATACGTAAAGAAACGATGGCTCAAAAATTGGAATTTACAGAAATCGCAAACTTGCGAACGTTTCTTAAAGTTGCGAAGAGTAAAAAATTGGCCCCCTGGTCTTTTATTTACATTCCTGTTTTTGTTTCATTTCATTATGTCAATTTTTAAGGAAGATAATTTTTCTCATTTTGAGGGTTAGTCACTATTCAAGAGGAGTAATGTGTCCATTGCACATGTAATTCTCGTTACAAAATTGCACCGGATGGTACCCGCTCACAAAAATCTGTACCCCCTCACTTTTGGTTATATACCGGGTGTGACATTGGTGTTGTGTTTTTTTCCTCATCTTTAAAGCCCCACATGGAGAGTACCATTCACAGTGAAAGATCACGGTTCATGGCCAACTGTACCCTGGTTTTTCTCAACATTCCTGTTTTTGTTTCATTTCATTATGTCAATTTTCAAGGAAGATACCATTTTTTTCCTTTCCACATCATGCTTTTTCTCTTTTTAAGGGTTAGTTACTATTCAAGAGGAGGAATGTGTCCGTTGCTCTTGTAATTCTATAGTCACAGAGTTGCACCGGATGGTGCCCGCTTACAAAAATCTTCATCCCTTCATTTTTAGGCTATGTATCGGGTGTGACATTATTAGTGTCGATCTTTTCGATATCTTAGAAGCCCTCTGTAGAGAGTACCGGCAAAAGTATAGAATGGCAAACTGTACCTACCGTTATCCTTTATTGATGTTTTTTTTGTTTTGCCCAAATATCCATGTTTTGGGGGACATAAAGAGGTATTCCTGAATTTAAAGAAATTTCTCGTATGGCGTATTTCATAGTGGGTAGCTGTGCATCCACACTAATGATGCCACACCCGGTACATAGCCTAAAATTGAGGGGATGAAGATTTTTGTAAGTGGGCACCATCCGGTGCAACTTTGTGTCAAGAATTATAAGAGCAATGAACACATTCCTATTTCTCCTCTTGAATAGTGACTCACCCTCAAAATGAGAAAAAGCATGATGTGGGAAGAAAAAAATTGTATCTTCCTTAAGAATTGACATAATAAAACTCGTAATAAAATGAAACAAAACCAGGAATGTTTAAAAAAGACCAGGGTACAGTTGGCCATGAATCGTGATCTTTCACTGTCGCTGGTACCTACTCTCCATGCAAGGCTCCAAAAATATGGAAAAAACACAACACCAATGTTACACCCAGTTTAAAGCCATTATTGACTTTTTTCGATTATTTCTTACACAGTGTTATACTCGAGGTTATACTTGAAGAATCAACCTTTCACTCAAAAGAAGAATTTCTCAAATCAGACGGATGGTTTGAAAAAAAACCGACTTCAAAGTTATGTCAAAATTTTAGTGCTGCGTTAATTTTGCACGCCAGTGTACATTGATTTTGGACAAATGATGCTCTGCCGCCATCTTGGCCGCCATATTGAAATTCCTTATTAGTGGAACGATTTTCAGGGAGCTTAGAACTTACCCTTGTTTCGTATGATCATTCTTATTTTCCAACTAAATTCCAACATTCCGCCACCATCTTGGCCGCCATATTGAAATCTCTAATTATTGAACGATTTTCATGAAACTTGGAACTTATCCTTGTCCAGTACGACCATTCTGATTTTCAAGCCAAATGTCATGATTTTGCAGCTATTTTGGCCGCCATATCGTTTTTTTTTTTCAATTTGTCTCGGACACTGGCTACGTTTACACCGTGGCTTTGGTCCGCGACCTAAGCACTAAATTCGACCCAAATAAATTTAGTCCACGTGGTGTAAACGACCACGGACTGGACCAAGTTGTTTGGGTCAGGTCTCTCGGCAGCCGTGGACTGACCTGAATTTAGTCTGGACCAAATCCCCAAAGATGCGGTGTAAACGGTACCGGACTGGCCCAAGCCGCGAAAATCTGTATTAAAGTCAGTTGGCCGGTTGCCAATCAATTTGACTGATTCTTCCTGACTGTCGAGGCTATGTAATCTCTGGTCGAGTATTCAAAAGAAGATTGTTACGGACCAAATCTGGACTATATTTTGAAATAGGTCGACCGTTAGTCTACTGGTGTAAACGCTGGATGACAAGTACCATCTTAGGTGGAATTTGGGTCAGTGCTTAGGTCAGTCCTGCTTTAGTCCTCTGGTGTAAACGTAGCCATTATCTCAATATTATTGTTGCAAAAAAAATTCTTATTTGACGCCCCAAATTTGAAAACTTCAGTTGATGCAAGTTCTTGTCCTGATTATAATGAATGGACGAATGAACTATGGAAAAATGTTTAATGTCACAGTTTGAACAAAAAAATAAGTGGCAATTTCGAGAATTTCATTTCAACAACCTGCAGGGTGTTTCGAAATGTGATGCCAATCTTTTCACTCTAGATTCAAATTTTAAAAATAAAAAGACTGCGTTGTTTTCCTTTTCGAATAGTTTCTATGAAAAAAGTTAGAGAACTACAAAGTTCCATTTTTCAGTTAGTTTTCAACTCATAACCTCAACACGACTGGGCCACTTTTGATAAAATTTCAATTAGAGTGTGCCGAAATACATCTGTATCAAAATGATGTCAGATCAAAAATGCCCAGTGGCGTAGATAATATGGAGGTCGCCCCTTTTCTCCTCCCTACCTTCTGCGCCTCTAAAGATTTCTCAAAACTGAACACGTGTTATGGAAGTATGTAGTAGAAAAGTGATCAGTTTTGAAAAATCTTCAGGGCCTGAGTGGAGTAGCTGAAAATCTTCTCTAAAACACGAATTCAACGGCACAGAAATGAAAATCCAGAAAAATGCATGATTCTTTCACTAACATAGGTTTTCTAGGCGTTTCGACTGAAGGAACCATTACCTACTTCAGCTGATGAGAAACCGTAAGAAAAATCAAATTTTTCGGAAAAAAAACTTTTTCAGGCTATTGAAATATTGCGTGTTTTCGAGATGTTGTTCAAATATTCAGACTCGAATATCTTAGATACAAAGCTTCAAATCAACATTTTACAGCAAATTCAACAAAAATAATCTAGAAAAGTGATCCAAAAGTCCAGAACGCATTTGAGTTATTTGACAAGAAAATATAGTCACGTTACTTTAGCGCGTTGGTTGACTCGACTGGAATATCTTTACATTGTTTTTCGACGCCAAAATCAAGCTTTATCCGCCATTACCCGCTTGCGGTAAACAATGAGACTGAATTGGCATCAGAATTGAGCTTCCGATGTGCGAATTAGTAAGAAACGATACCAAACTCGGTCAGTTGAGAAAAATGAAAATTTTTGAAAAATTGAAAAGTCAAAAACGTCAAATTTTCACATTTTTGAGCTCGGTAAGTTTGGTATCGTTTCCTACTAAACTGAACATGAGTAACACGATTCTGGATCCCGATTTTACACCAAACTTTTGCTGAACGATTTATCGAGCTTTATTTTGGAATCACACCTCTATATTTCAAATGCATTCTTGGGTAGATATTTTCCGACCAGAAAACATAGCCACATTATTTTGGCAGTATCGGTTGGTACTTGATAGTATCCCTGCCTCGTTTTCTCTTGTTTCTCAACTCAGAAATTTGACAAAATCGAGCAACAGTTACGATTACTTGTTTGCGCTAAGCAATAGGATGAAATTGACATCAGAATTGGGTTGAGGTGCGAATTAGTGAGACACGATACCAAACTTGGTCGGTCAAAAAAACTACAAGTTTTAGAACAAGTCAAAATTTCGGAAAGAACTCTGAAAAAAATCAAGAATGTCAATAATGTATAATTTTTATTGTTTTGAGTTTGGCAAGTTTGGTATCCTTTCTTACTAAATCGGACATCAATTAATAATCCCATTCTGGCATTCAATTCTAGGTCCAGCGTTTCCAAAACCAAATATCGAACTTTATTTCAAAACAACGTCGGTTTCGAGCTTTTTTTCACTATAATAATGATTTAGGTATAGTTCTCGCAGGCAGTTATTTCAGACAAGCTGATCTCGACAAGACTTGAACTCGGACTTGAATCCAAGAAGTTTATTACGTTTTTCTGGAATGTAATTGACGACTTCTAAACTAAATATACAGGGTGTTATGGTGCTACCAACTTTAAGAGTAGATTCCCATAAAAAACTATGTTTGAAAATAAAAGGTGTTACCGAATTGATCTGCTTGCGGAAACAAAGTATGAAATCAGAATCTTGCTCAGGTAGCTTTTGCTCAAAATTGAACTCATAATTCAAATATGTGCTCCATTCCAAGAAATTTTCAGTGACGTAGAAAATAAAGACGAGAAAAAGGGGGACAGCCCCCTTTTAATACGCTATAGAAACTACGAGTTGAGGGAATTTATCGTCAGTAGATTATGGACCTGCGCCAAGAAAATATTTCTGCCAAATTTGAAAAGATTTCAGCAGTTCAAAAATTATTGCTCAAACTCAATTTTTCGAGTTCATCTTTGGATGCCTGTGCCTCCGCTGTTGCGCATCTCTGAAATATAATTTTCCAGAAAATCTACGTATTTTTCAGGTAGAATAAACAAGCAGATAAACGTGCCCCTGAAAGCCATAGCGAATCCAACAACTTTTTTTTTTTCTCTATCGCCTCCTGAAGCTTGACAGATCAAGCCGAGAACACCCTGTATACGGAGTGTCCCTAAATCAGCCCGCCAAACTTCAGTGGCAAATTCTACGACCAAAAAATAATAAAAAAAGTTTCCTTAAACATGGCCCGAAAATGCTTTATGAGAACTATAGACTACAGACTACAGTCCCCAGTCCCCGAAAGGTGGGCCCCTGAAGATGGTTTTAATTGAATATCTCTGAAAATGGCCAAGGTAAAATGATGCAAATTTGGCCAAAATCGGCCCAGCCGCAGCCGTGTAGAAGTTATGGATTGAAAGCTACCTACTTAATTGAAAGTGAACTTTGTAGTGTTTTTTCAGAAAAAAAAAATTAGCTGTATCTTGTTAACTACGTACCGGAATATGCTGAATTTAGCGTAGGAAGATTGGAATTTGATTCTGGCACACTCTGTACAGTGAATGTTCAATCACATTTCCGTTGTGACCGAGGTTGTGACTAATGACTAAGCTGCACCTTTCAGTGATATTATAAATCAATTCAAAGTAGTTTTTTCTTACGACCACCTGCAGAAGTGATGTTTTCTGCATGTTCTTGACACTTCTACCGGCCACGATCAAGCACTTTCTTCGAAAATATGCTAAAAGTGCTGCCCACCTAGCTAGGGCCTTGTTAGCGCGACTTGCTCCAAACAAAAATAATAACTTATAATTGAAAATAAATTAAATTCGCTTTTTCTCAAAAAAATTAGTGTTTTTTTTGCACCGTGGTGCCATCTGTTAATTTTTGAAGCCCCCCAGCCCAAAAAAATATGTAGGTCTTATCAGAGGGCTAAATATTTCACGCCTTACCAGGAGGCTGGTGCGGTGCCCCCCCCCCTCTCCCATTCTATCATTGCCTAGGGCTTCGCAAACCGTATGGCCGGCCCTGCTACCTACTTAAGGGTCTCTATTGGTTTCAGTATGCCGTCACTTTTGTCATTGGTTGTCAACGTATTGATCTCGTAGAATCCATACAAATCCATATAAACCTATACAAATCCGTTGAAGTTTCTGCAGGCCTGAGCTCTGAACATTATTTTCTGTGATAGTAATCGCCATTCGGGTTCAAACACCACCAGAAAAAGAGTGAAAGGAAAATGATTTTGGGAAGCATTGTGTCATCCCAAAACTTTCCCGACGAGTAGCAAGGAACGGATGGAAATTTTATTATGAGACGTCCCTTCGGGTGGAAAGTTGGAATTTGAGAAAGAGAATGAAGAATTGAGATATTTTCTCTAATAAGGGCTTCATCATTTGAGCCCGGTCTCGATAAGCCCGGCCGGTTACTGATTTTAAAGTAGAAACCTCTCAGAAAACTCAAAGAATTTCAAAAGAAATTGCCTGAGAATGCCGGTCGGACGTTTGAGCTTTAAGAGATTCGCGTGATGTAAAAAATTGTGGCATAATGAATCGTGACGCTTTTTCCGTTAGGAAGTTTAAGATGTCGGATGAATGCGCCTTATCTAGTTTTTAGAGTGGGCTCCCATTCTGTCGAGTAAATTTAATTTCAAAACACATTCAACAGTTTGAAAAAGTGCCTTTCAGTTTGTTTTGAAGAGCATACAAAAATTGCCAGCGAGCCAAAATAAGGGCGCTTGAAGTCCCATTCTTAAACTATCTCGTATCTGAAAAAACAAAACTAACATTTTCTGAATAATAAGTATCAAGGTAGGTACAAAGAACAACATACCATTGTTGACTGTTGACTTAAAACCGAAAAAAAAAGAAAAATCATGCCCTTAAAAAAAAGATTGTTCATCACTAGACACAAAAATTGAAATTGGACCGTCTCATATCATCATCAGTACGTATTACAGACAAATTTAAATCGTTCAAGTGGGTACATATGCGCAGATAAGAGAGGAATCTCAAGTCTAGGAAAACTGCAAAAAACTGAAATCAGATGACCCAATTTTTGTTTTCCATTTTAATTAAAAACAGGTGGGTACCGTACGATTGTCCATTGTATCAAGTACAAATTTTATTTTTTTGTTGATAAATAATCAATGATGAGTAAAATGAAAATCCTAAGTGATTAATAGGTCGATTAACTATTGACGAAGTGATTTTTTTCATTTTTAGTATACTTACTCAAGTAGGTAACAAGTACCTATCTAGGATTAATTAGAATATTGTTCTCGATATTGTTGCACTTTGCGTTACGTAGCTTATGATTTTTCGGTGTTATTCCAACTGAACACAGAAAAATAATAATGACACATTAATTATACCTATCTATCTATACTAGCGTTGATCTGCTATTAGTATAGACAGAGGTACATATTAGAGGTAGATATATCTATTATTAAAGAAATTTCCCAGGGAAACAACACTAGCAATAAATGAAAAAAAATGTTCGCGGTAATTGGTAATTGTGTACTTACATGAAACAATAAAAATTATGGTTGCGAAACTAAGACCACGAGGGCACAATAACACGCAGGATCAATGCTCCCTTTGGCTTTTCAAATTAAAAATTTAATTTTTTGAGACACTGAAAAATTTCAAGAGACCTAACCAACCTAATTTCACTTTTAAATTTCCAGCACTTTTACTCTGGAAAATGGGTTTCGATGTCTGGCTCGGCAACGCTAGGGGCACTCACTATTCCAGGCAACACGTTCACTACACGGTTTCCGATTACGAATACTGGAACTTCAGGTATGAATATGATCCAACTCTTTTTGATGCTCGGGAAAAAGTGAAATAATTCAAGATCGTTTACCTGAAATGTATAATAAATAAGTTTCTTCAAGACGAAGGATTAGGCAGGTATATTTCCACAACAAGTGCGAACCGAGCGGGCGATAGATCGATTCCTTCTAGATTAGCTTAGCAATCTAGTACTTGTCATGATTAGCTAATAATAAGAGCGTGAATGTAGCAAAATCACCGCATTCCCAGATCTTGTTGAACTGCTGTAATTAACGTTTGGGCGATGCACATTCTAGGGCGGACAGGCAACACCCAACAAGGTGGGGGGGAGACCCATATCCTAGCAGAGCTTATCGGTGATGGGTTACGAGTGCTCTAAGGAGGTTCTTCTTTGTGTGTCACGTCGTAGCTTCTGTCGTCCAACGGAATTAACCGGGGACAATATAAGCAAAAGTCTAGAAATCGGACGGCGTGACATTAATACTTGCCTAATGAATAACAGCGCCAGTGTACTTGCACGGAAGTGTTCTTTGTCGCATTACGCTGTGCGGTTGAGTACAACCCTATCGTGGTACGGAGTCAAGAGCGTACATGTGACGGCAATTAATCAGGTTATAGTAATTTGCTCAGTTCTTACGTATGAATTGAATAGCTATTGCCCTCTTTTATTCATCGCCCGAATCAAGGCCTCAGATGTTCTGACTGTACATACATTTATTGATTTTTTTGGTTTATTTTTGCCGCGAATTACGTTCGGTGAGCGTCATCTGTAAAGCTAATTCGCACTTGGCAACTATCACAGACTACTTTCAAGATAAGAGGTTAACATCATCAAATATTATGCATTTTCAGCTTCAACGAAATGGGCATATACGACATAAAAGCTGAGCTCGATCTCATACGGACCACCACCAACCAATCGGCGATTCTGTTGGGCCACTCGATGGCGTGCACGAGCGCTTTGATCTACGCCTCTGTGCGGGCCGAAGAGGCCCAGAGCAACGTCAAACTGTTCGTACTGATGGCGCCACCGTCGTCCCTGTGGAACATGGAGAGCCCTTTCAAATTTCTCCTCGGTCTATTCGACGGAGTCAAAGTAAGCTTCAGTGCCTATAGTTCCTAGATATGCTGGGAATAAATTTCAAAATTCCATAAATTCAAGCTTTTTTTTAATGTACCGCGATCATAAAACTGATGCAGACCACATGTCGAATAGTGATGTAGCTTTTCAAGCTCTACTTAAAAGTATGATTACAGTCAAATTGAGCACTTGTATAAAAAAGTAGGTAGTAGGTGCTGTTGGAAGTATCACGAGGTCTGCCATTCTGTCGAGCTTTACGGTTCCCGCAGAGGTTCTCGCTCTCGGCCGTCTTGCTCAAAGTTCCAAACTGGTCGCCCACCTCCTCGAGTTTTGGTTTCAAAAGTTGTGCCTACGACTACGGGTGCCTGTTCTCTAGCGCTTCTGAAACTGTCTTTTTTCAATAATTCTTGATGTTTTATGTTTTCAGGCCATAACTGAGATGTTCAAAATCGGCGAAGTCACCAGCTTCCATCATCCAATGAATGAAATTCTGAAAGCTTTCGGACGATTCTCGCCGCTAAGCTCCGCATGTCTGAGCTGGTTCACGTCGTACACGTTCGGGTGGAACTTTGACGGAAGCGACCCGGTGCGTATAGTCATTCGATTTTGAATCTGTTCACGAAACGGGGAGAGGAGAGGCGTAGTTTTCGACTACAGGGGCCGTATGATGCCACCCTCTGACTACAAACACGGCACTGGGCACCTACTTCTGATCACAGGGGTGCTTCATTCCAGTGATCAGAAGTGTCTCACTATAGTTATTACAAGTGCCTCGCCCAACCAAGAAATAGTCACAAAAAAATTAAAAAATACAGTTTTTTTCAATCAAGTTTTTACTTTATTTGCATTTGTTCTTTCAAGGCACTGAACGCGTTCCTGTATTCCCATTTACTGCACGGCTTTTCATACAAGACTCTGTTCCACTACGGCCAACTGATCATGTATCAAGGCCGATTCGCCATGTACGACTATGGAAACGAAGGAAACGTGGAAGCGTACGGTTCGGAAAACGCTCCGGATTATCCGTTGGGAAACATAACCTCACCAGTTTGGATAATCTACGGCGAAGAAGACAGCGTCGTCGTTCCTCAGGTACGCATCTCGTTTTCGATAGGTGGCGCCACTCCAAAGCAGTGCTACGTGTTGCCCTCCAAGTGGCGCCATCCATGAAACGTGGCCGCAACTAAGCGACGCCATGCCTGTTCCATGCCAGTTCTATGCGACTGAAAAAGTTATAGAGAACAGTCGGTTTTGAAGGTTTCTTCATCAATAGATTATTCAAATTTGTCATATAACTTCCCCTAAAAGAAAGTACTATTTAATTTTGAAACTTCTGGAAATTATTTGAATTGTTTCAATTTTTTTTAATTGGAAATCAAATAGCACTGGCTTTTCATTTCCCTTTGAGGAAGTCTCATGCCAAGTCTGAATTTTTATTCTCAAAAAGAAGCCCTCTACTAATTTGACACATTCTTAGAATAAGGAGTTTCTGATGCGACTGAAAAAGTGGTTAACGGAATCAGTTTCCAGAAGCTGTTTTTGAAAATAGAAAATTTAAATTCGGTATGTGACTTTCTCAAAAAGACTAACTCAATTTCTCGAAAAGACTAACTCAATTTTTTTCTCCGAGTTTCTCTTGATCAAGTCATCCTGCATGAATGTTTTTCAAAATTTGATGTTGTATTCAGAGACTACATGGAAAGTGCTACAAAATGCGATTCTCAACGCTACTTCAGATGGTCAAACAAAGTCACCATTATAATTTTGGTGTTTCAACTAATAATGGTGCGATTCTCTAAAATATTACATTCCATGAACGCTCTATTACGCTGTTATTACCTAGGCATCAGCTAATGACCGACCGCATTTTTTACATAAAAGAGCGTTTACAGAATGTTATTTTTTACAGAATCACACTATTACTTTGAATAAGTTCAAATGAATTTTCTGGAAACATGGATCTAGGTAGGAATCGGAGTATAAAACTCATGTTTCCAGAAAAATCTCCCAAAGTTATCCTTGGTCGTGTCGAACACAAATTTTCATGAGTTGCTGGATGCTAGTCAGGAAAGTGTTGTAGTGCCACAACAGATTTTTTTAAATTCTCTCTTTGCTTGTAAAAATGTATCGAATTGCTAGAATTGAATAGCTAGAAGCCCGAAAAACTTGAAAATCGAGCTTTGAACTAAGCGGGCATTGCAGACATACAGCCCTAAACTTTCCAACGTTCTGAACAGATGGCGCCACCCGACAGCGCGTGCTGCTGTCGCGGAGAAGATAAAGAGACCTCTTTAGGCACTCTGCGGATTTGCTTCAGCGCCAAAAGTAGCGATTTTTTTTGCAATTCCTGCAGGAAGTTCTCTGTTTCCATAACAACAATGCCATTTGAATAATCATACCACCTGCAAATGTCTATTTCAACAATTCATAAACTTTAATATTGACAATTTTCCTCACACATATGTTCGCAACTGCCGCATGAGGGTGCTGAAACGGGCGGGATATTACCTTACCTTACCGCAGAGCGCCTTTACCTTCTCCGTGCTGTCGCAACCAAATAGCGTCATCTATAAAACGTAACCGCAACTAAGCACCGCCAGTCTCTGTCCTTAAGTTGATTACGAAATGAAACTTTTTTTCTCATGAGATTAATTGATAATATTCTTAATTGAAAATGTTCATTTCAAGGACATCGATATTCTGTATAATCGCCTGCCGGAGGAAGCAAGGTTCAGGAAATCGGTCATCCGCGGATTCAACCACGGCGACTTTCACTACAACTTACACAGGCACCGGAAGCTCTACGATGAAATCTTTGATGTACTGAAAATTTTGAACTAAGTGACAAATTTTCTAGCAGTGATACTTTTTTTTGTTTAAAATTTCAAGTGCATGCATTCGGTACGCACACGAAACTTTTATATTTATGTATTTATAAACACCTTGTCTCTTCAGCTGAGATTGTGATATTATTATTATTGTGTAGAGTCTAAGGTTGAACAAGTCTTGAATAAAATGCTACTTTTATATTATCTCTGTCAATTATTACATTGTTTCACTACCTGTTGAGTATATTTTAATTTTATTATAATTTTGTTGATATCGCTGTTTTAATAACCCTAATAAAATATACTGCTGACTATTTCCCAAGTTCTAAAAGTAGGTAGGTACTGATAATGATACAAGTACTTACTTTCATAAATATGTGTTACGAGCCATGACGTCCAATAATTTTCAATTTACTATATTACTACTCATAATAATTGTTGACATGTTTTTTCCACAAGTTTATCACGTTCACTTTTTTTTGCATTGACAAACTACGTATCTGCTTTGCTTACATTGTTAACTCATTAGTATTTTAGTAAATCCATGTATCATCCGTGAAGCCTGTTCTTTGCATAACCGTTCACTTGTTCGGCCCCCGGTCTCATATTTATTGCGTAATGCGCAGTGAAATTTAAAAAAAAACAATAATTTTTGTTTTGACCATATTAGGTACGTATAGTACGTCCAACTCGAGAGTGATTCGAGTGTCACGGAACAACTTATACAGCGTGGTTCACAAGTTAAGTTGCTGTTAAGGGTAGATCCTTGACTCATTGTAATACAAGAATCATTGCAAAAAATTAAGAAACTGCATCAATTCTTTATTGAGGTTATATGTTTTTCCTAGCGATGGGTAATAGGAAAAAAATCATGGGAAAATGCATATGCGTACGGGATATTCAGGTACCTAAAGTTTCCAATTTGTATTTCCATTTATTTTTTGTTTATTCAGGAAAAACTCATTTTATCCCTAACTTCGAGTCGTTCAGGAGGAAAATAAAAAAACTCATGGTCCTAAAATGCTCCTTCAAGAAGATACAGGGTGCATGGTGAGGTTGACTTTTGAAAATCTTTTTCTCACCAGAAGTTTTGAACCGTTCAACCGATTTTCATCAAATTCGAGCCAACCTTCACCAAAATAATTCCTTATCGAAAAATGGTAATGACTTCCATTGAAAAATTTCAGGGGCGTAGATAATAGTGGGTGCCTCCCCTCATTCCCTCCTAGTTATTTTTGAAAATATGTAATATATTTTTTCGAATTTCACGTTCAATTTAAGGTAGAAAAGTTACTCCTGCAAAATTCAAAACATTCTGATTAAAAGTTTCGTTTGTGAGATAGGTATTTCAACCTGACTGTTTGAAAAACATCCCAAAAACAACGATTTCAAGAGCCTTAATATCAACATCTCATCTAACGAAATTCATGATTACTTCACTGAAGCTGGTCTTCCAGGGTTTTCAGTTGAAAAACCACCGTTTAAGCTGCAGAACAACAAGTTTTGAAATACCGAAGCGTTTTCGAAATGTATTTCCAACATTCAGATTCAAATGTCTCAAAAATGAAGCATCCGATCAACATTTCGCAAGACCAACTTTTTTTCTAAATCACGTAGAATTTGTAAAAATAGGGAGATCAAGCAGCCCCCATTACCTACGCCCCTGGAAGTTTTTGATGGAACGCGTTGTTAAGGCTGGTTTATATTGGCCGTAACCGGTAACTTATTCCCTTACCGTAAAGTTGAAAGGTAGCATTTGAATACAAACGTTTATAGCCCAGGCTTTTTAGCATTTAACATGAAACAAATTAATCCACGTGCAATCTTCACGGTATCGTACCCACTTAACCTTACTAAACAACATACTAAAAGTCCCCAACTTTCCTCCGTGTGCGTCATAATTTTTGAGGGGGGGGGTCAAAATTTACATCAAAAAAATTCTAGGACAAGAGTAATCTGGTCATTGGCTTAAAATTTATTATATTTGGATACAGTGGGTTATAAGTGAAACTTATTGACAAACTAGATGTCTATGGTTTCTGTGAGGGGAGCTCGGGAGGGGGGCAATTGGTGACCTATGCAAGAAATTTGGTTTTCAATAATATTGAGACAATACTGGCATGTTGGGTATCGTTTCCCACTAAATCTGACCTTGCAAATCCGATTATGACATTTAAATTCTGTTTAAAAAATCTTTTGAGCAATTTTTGGCAGAAAAACGTGATTTTGGGACCAAAATAAAGCCGGTTTTTCAATTTGGGTTATTTTTGCGTTTGATGCATTAATCATTTGGATTTAAGATTGGGTGAATCATATGGACTTTTCTGCATAAGACTATCATATCATAAACGCGACGTAAGTGGTTACAAGGTGAGAAAAATAATTTATTGAAAAAAATGTCGAAGTCCTAAATGTCACTCAAAAATATCTCCGCGCAGTTGAAAAAAATGTATTGTAGCTGTAATATGGCTTTGATTTCATCTTTAAAGGTTTCTTCTTGTAGCCAAAACAATTCTCTAGCTTCCGAAAAAAGAACACTCTACATTAAAATAATAATAATATAACAACGGCAACTTTCCCGCGGGTATAGCCACATTTTTCAGTTTCAAGCTGGCTTACACCGCACATCAAACCAACTCGATTTTATAGTATTCAAGAAATGATAATTATGTCGAATGCCTGATGTAAATGCGTGAAATAGTTGCAGTTATCCATCCTATTCGAAATTTTGAACATTGATGTATTCAACGTGAAAATATCGTAAATTAAAAATCCACAATTTTCAAGAGCGAATCATCATTTTTTTCAAATCAAAAATGCTCACAATCTTCCCAAAACAGAGCTTCAACATTGTATTTACATATTAATGATGTATTGGAAGTCTAGCACAGCACAGGAAGATTTTTATAGCCATGCTCTGCAAAAAATATCGAATAATTATTATTATAATCTCAAGTTCACTAGTAGTCAAGAAAAATCCCATCTAGCTTACCATGCGTACTCTTAGCTTATTTTGTCCAATATATTAGTGTCGTTAAAACTCGTCTGTTGATTTCCAAACAATAAATCGATAGTTACCTCAAATACCTACCGATAGTACCTATACCCATCTAAAATAATAGCTAAGTTATCTAGCACCTAAAGGGACTAAATACATAAGTTTATAAAAATAACAGATCGTCCTTAGGGTCATACTCAACAAGGTGGGGTAGACTCTCACATGTTGTGCCCCTACAGAACTTACTTGCACATCTGCGAACAAGACAAGGAAGATCGCCTGCATCTATATTTTAGATCGCAGTTCTTCTTGCAGTTGCAAGACACTATCTTCAAAAGAGTCTCCAGAGCTGGAGGAAGATGCGTCTTGACGGGGACCAACTACACGTGGGTGCTCCCGCGTAGCCCACCGTGTTGTTCGTTTGCACCTAGAGTACCTTAGCTATTATTATCTAGCGAAAACCAGGGGTTAATCCGAGGTCTAGGAGCCGCGATATTGCGTGAAATGACAGACACACAGACGGACGGACGGACGAATAATGAAATAAAATATCTTTGTTGTTTGTTTATCTAGAGTACCTAAGCTATCATCTAGCAACAATCCAAGCGCAATCCGAAGTTTAGTAGCTGAGATATTGCCGGACACTGCAGACGGCAATAACAAGAACAAACTATAAAAACATGATGCACAAAGAGGAAAATTGAGAAACTGTACCTAGTACCTACTCATACGAGTACTACCAGACCAGATTCAGACAGTACGATGCTGTGCATATTGAACGTAGAATCAATTATTACAGATCAAAGTCTAGGTTAATAATGTTGAAGTGATTTTCCCCATATAATGCGTTTGACGTAACTTCATAGAATCCTTATTGGAATTGCTGGACAATTCACAATGGAGCTAAAAGATACGTCATTTTGAAGCTAAAACTGCAGGGAGTCTACTGCATATAATAATACCAAGTGATATTAAGTGGTCGATGCAAAAGTAAAATGTTAACTGGAGCATAAGAGAAAAAAACACAAAAAAAGTGTCATTATCAAGAAATTAAGACTGTTAGTGTCAAATTTTGAACAAAAGCTATCTCATATCATTCACATTGGCCGTGTTCGTAAGTCACAACAGTTGTGGAGCACTTCAACGCCATTGGTCAAAATTAAAATTTCGACGAATCGCGTGGAAGTGCTCCACAACTGTTGTGACTTACGAATGCGGCCATTGATTCATTATTCGCGATTTTAACTACCGATGGGGGCGCTGTAAACAAGATGGAGGATTGTAAGTTTTTCTGTCATTAGCCAATCTGTCACTGTCATGGCATTGTTATGGTGCATCGTGTTTTGATCCCAGGTGTTTTGTTCGCACATTTTCTGGTTCGCACTACTGTTTGCACAGTCGTATGCCCGTATGGTGGTAAATTTTTGAAATCCAAGGGGCTGTCCGTGTAGTTTATTTTAAGTTGGTTCGTCTTGAACAAAAAAATGTGGGTGAATGCTTGAATAATATAAGTGTACCTACGGTGTGTTTTTGTGCAAAAGTTCAAGGTTTTCGAAATTCCAGAGACAGAGGGACTACTTGAATTTAAGTGCTGTCTTCGACTACCTATTTGATGTTTCGTGGAAGAGGCGACCAAAGCCCTCAACAGTGTACCTTTATGCGGAATTTGGGATTTGTGGTGAAACACTTGACCTAGAAGGCGAAAGGCAGGAAAGTTACTGCTCCAGGGCTCATTCTTACTGCATCAGGGAGTTTCTAAATGCTGACTTGAATGATTTGATGCGATATGTAATTGTAACGTGTATGAAGTAAAGTAAAGTCGATACAATAATTATGTAGATATTATTATAGGTTATAAGGATGAACCGAGGGATGAACAGAGTAAATTGATTTATAACAAATATTATTGAGGAACTGGTAACCCCCAGTTTGACTAAAGTATTTTCAAAGTAGGCATCTAGTTCTTGTTGGCATAATAACGATCAATATTGGGCGGATTCCTCGTTCAGTCGAAGTCAAAGCTTGAGCAGGTCTGCATAATCCTTGGCGCTTTTCAGACAGTTTTGTTCAAAGACTTCTGCCCACGTTTGATAACAATAGTTGGTACAATATGTTGATGGTTCAGAGCAGTTCATGGTAGAGTGTTTCAGGCGTTTATTTTTCAACAAAGCCCCAGTTCTTCTCCCTGCTTGGGCTGTTCTTTATTAACTTCAACTCATCTGTTAGATGTGTCTGGAATGAGAGAAAGAATTCCTTGAATAATTTTTTTAAGGTAAGCCAAGCCACAATAAGAAAGGGAAACAAGTTTTCCAATGGTCAGATAAGCACCAGAAGGGGGAAAACTATGAAATTATTGTCCTGTTTGGAATTTGTCAGCGGCCTTCAGAACTTCACAGTTTTTGAACCTGCTGGTTTATTGTGTCGAAAAGCCTGCATCGCGAGTCGGGGGCTAGAGCAAAGGGGTTGCACGAGGCATGGACAGTAGTAAGTTATGTAAAACAAATGTAAAAAATCGGAAATCCAACTCCACTTGCGTCTCCTTTCTTTGTCGCTAAAACTTTCGTTGTGTATTTGACAAGATGGCTGTATTTGAATATACTTACCCTTCGGAAGCTCCATAATGAGCATTTGCTGTTTCTTTGGTGGTCCCAGCCGATTCAGCATTTGACTTGACTGACACAAACACTTGAATTATCCGCGGGATTCTGACTGACTGACAAATCTGACAGATGCGACAGAGCTGAAGTGACAGAAAAACTTATAAAGTAGGTTCGTCATTTAAGCCGCCAGAGGGCGTCCAGATTTTTGAAATCGCGAATCTTTCATTCAAGACCAAGATAAGTGAAATCGATTGGGTGGTTGAGAACTAGGAGCATTTTTAATCGGGAAGTGCATTTTGAGGTGTCTTCATCTTTGCCTGTCAAAAAAACAATGACGCACACGGGGGAAAGTTGGGGACTTTTTGTATGTTATACAGCAAAGTCTAGTGAACCCAAAACTGAACAGATTGACCGTGTTTTAATTTGTTTCATGTTTTGCCGTTTTTTCGACTAAAAAGCCTGGGCTATTATATTGACAGGGAATAATCCCGTGATTTATTCTCTTACCGTAGAATTCGCCAAGTTTCAAGTTTTACGGCATAGGGAATGCGGACAGCCAATCACATACAACCAGTTACACAATCACATCGTCGAACGTCACTGTCGATCTGATGTTGGTTTGTTGGTTATTTTTGTTCTCACTACTTGTGCGAAAATGGAAGAAAAAATGGATCTCGACACCAAGTTGATCCAACTCGGTTGCTTCGTTTCACCAGTTCTGTCCAACATCGCCCCTCCTGAGATCCGTAGAAAACTTATCACAAAAAAAGAATGGTTCAAATGTCACCACAATCATCAATTGCCAGTCCACCCGGACTGCACAAGACGAACGAGACTAAAAGAAAGCCAACGTGGAGTCTGACAAACGAGCTCTTGGAACAAAACTTCGACACAGAAACGGCCTGGATGAACGAATGATCAAGAACAAATCCAGACAGACTGGATCTGATCGAAGACCCGAATAAATGCAACCTGCAGGATTCGAACTAGACAGGCATTTGTGGTGTAAACTGAACCGAATCAGAACCGGGGCCATGGGAGGTGGGGGTTTTCAAGCATAAATGGGGACTTTCGGAAGAACCAGGATGTGACTGCGGACACCCAATCCAAACTATGGACCTTAACGTGTTAGATTGCCTCATTAGACGTTTTACGGAAACAAAATGGAAACACACCAAGCCTGTGAGGACGCAACTGACTGGATAGCGGCACTTGATGTTGAAATTTGATACTTTTTTCTTTTATTTGCTGTATACCATTTTTGCTTTTGAACTCTACGAAATATATATACCAGTTTATGGCACGCACACCATGGTTTGAAATAAATTACGGAATGCCTTTTTTTATTTCGTTCTGTAAATATTGGCCGGACGCTCCAGCGCCTCTTCCTTTGTGGTCTCTTCTTGTTTTGGTCTTCAGCTGCTGCACTGGCGGCACCGGCAGCTATAATGAGTAACATGGCGGAATCGCAATTGGCAAAATCTTCGGTATCGTTACTGCATGTTCGTATTAATTTTTAATATTGTACTGTAACTCTACTGCAGACTTGGAAGGAAATAGTTAACAAAACAAACAAGTTATTCAGATTAATCTGACAGTTTGATATGTGTAACTCTCACTGTCACATGTAGAACACGTGTCTTCCCTGTCAAGGCACTGTCAGCTGAAATGCTCTTATGGCGGCTTTACAGAACTTCGTTTGTCGCCGGCGACAGTGTCGCTGGCCAATAGGATTCAATCTGCCTGTACTCCCCTACCTTCCTCCATATCCTTCCCGCGACACGAGTTCCTGTCGTCGTGTCGTTCAAATGATTCAACTACAGTGGAGTGGGGGATTGTCGCCGGCGACATACGAAGTTCTGTAAAGCCGCCATTACGGTGAATATAAACCACAGCGTTAAAGTTTAAAGAATAAAGAATACGGTTAGGGATAACGGCATAAGTTTACATCCAATATAAACCAGCCTTTATTGTTCGATAAATATTTATTTTAGTAAACTTCGGTTCAAATTTGATCAATATCGGTTGAACGAGTCATGAGTAACGAGAAGAAACTATTTAAAAAGTCAGCTCCAACACCCTGTATATTTTCAATGAAGCATTCTAGAACCATAAGATTTGTCATTTTCCGACTTGATTTTTGGTAGACAAACATCCTTGAAAGTTTTCCTGTGTAATAAATAGGTCAAGGAATCTACCCTTGACAGGAACTGCACATGTAGTGAATCACCCTGTATATTGTTATAGATTCTCTAAACGTTTCGCAGTCGCAGTCTGACTGTTTTCGCAGTCTGGCCAGTTGAATTCAACAAACTACTCTGAGGCGGTTTCACGGAATTGTAGAATGTAAGCAAAAATTGAGAAAACATTTTTCTATATTGAACAATTGAAAAATTCTTCACAGATTACATTGTTTGATCCACGAGCCATCAAATTTATTTTTCTACACCCACTAGGTATACGTATAATCACAATACCTATTATAATACTGAGTCTAAATATATGAAAACGGTGCTGTCTCTGAGAAGCCTCAGTAATTTGGACGGAAATTGGTCGTTCCTCAGCGTTCGCGTAGGTATTCTCTACTCAAATACCCTACTGTACAGGGTAGTTCAGATTTAACATTGAATATTTTGACAAGATATTCTCCTCGTCGTTCTGTTTCTATTTCGTTGTATATTAATATTTACAGGTACTGACCGGCTTTAAAGGCCTCTAGTCCCTCCTCGTCAAAGTCACAAAAATTAATGTGAAAAGTTCTTGCACAAATTGTTTTGTTTTTTTTTAATCTGAGATATGTACTGAAACGAAAAATGTTACTATGTAACTGATTTTGATAAATACTCTGAGAAATCTATGTAGTTATAAAACAAACCGACTGGGAGATGGCAGAGAAATTCCGGAAAAAAAACTTTGACGCCCTGTATTTTTCTTAGTAAGCGAGTAAGGGGAATGTTGTTTTATATTTTCGGAATAAAAACGATGAGGTGAATATCTTTTGGGAGCGCACAGCCGAACGAACATGGCTCGCTGCGGGTAACAACCTGCATGCGGCAACATAGCTGGCAGTCACTTTCTGGATGGGTCGAGGACTTGGATATCCAGAAAAGTGGTCTCTGTGCAGATACCCCCTCCGGTAAGGTCTTGGGCAAAGCATTCCAGGTTACTATTACTACCCGGCCTGAGGTTACATGGTGGAACAGCAAAGCGTATAAGCCAAGCTGAATGTCGCCTCGTTAAGAAAGATTATTTATTTTATTTATCTATCTTGTCAAAATATTCAATGTTGAATCTGAACAACCATGTAGTGCAATCACAAAATTTGAATCTGGTCAGAACTGGATTGGCCTTGGCAATCTTTACTGTTAGGCAAATCAATACAACAAATAATAAAATAACATACCTACTTATTGTGCTGTATCAACAAACAAAAAGGCTAGATATGGCGCAGGCCTTATTCAGTAAAGCCAGCTATTGCGGGGTATCTGGCACGGTTCTTCAAACCGCAGCGGCACAGATTCAACCTACACATTCCCTTGCGCTATTTTCCAGTCTTTTTATAGTCAATCGGAGCTTCACCAAGTAGCGCTTGCCCGGTTACGTTCTTGGTTCCGGTTCTATCCAACAAACTACATACATTTTGCAAAGGCAATTGTTTCACGGTTCACAGTGATCGTCGGCCAGTCGCCCGCCATTTTTGGCGTAGTTCACGAGAGCCTTGCTCTGGCATTCGCCCTGTTTCCAGTGGAGCTCCCACATGTTTCCGGGCGGGGGTCTGGCGCAGTCGTAGACCGAAGCGTTTCGGGTTCTCGTCACTCTGACGATTTGCTTTTCGTGGAGCTGTTTGCAGACGAAACATTCGAACGCCGGAATCGGATGGTCTCGGTCGGTGTCCAAGCCGAAAACGCCCCTGGCCAGGGTCGTGCGCAGCAAATCGTTCGAGATGGTTGCGGTGCTGACGTGCTGCAGGTGCCGGTCGTAGGCCTCATCGTCGCCGTTGATTTCGTTGATGCATTGGGCCAGGTCCTTGGGCGATTTGAAGTTCTTGACGAGGATGGCCGAGTTTTCGTTTGGCAACCAGTCCTGTATTGAGAACAGAGGAAAGCACCGTATTAGACACTTTGTTTTGAAATCGATTGAGTACTTTCAAAACGTGATCGGAATTCATTTGCTCGTGACGTAAACAGCGCTTCAACCTTGCCGAACGAGTTTTGAAAACTCAATAAGAGCTCAATATTGGAAGTGATCGGAAACCCCTCAAGACGTGTTTCTACCAAAGAGACATTGAGTTTTTTTATGAGTGTTAAGAACACCAAAATGTCCGTTTGGTGGAAGCACGGTGTTACACCATAGGTTTTCTTCTTTGGTGGTAAATCTACTAGTCCGGTGGATTAGCGCCCAAACTATGCATTTTGTGACAAAGCAAAGGGCTTCTGGATTTACAGTCTTGAGACTGAACTTGACAATTCCAGAAATGGCGCCAACGAGTTCAGTGTGGCAGGTGACCTCAGGAGCCATCCAAAGTTGTAAAAGAACCAAAATCTTCCTTGTTCCTCAAAGGCACTCAAATAAATCATACCTCGATGCGCTGATACCTTATGAAGCGGAATTGACATAATATGTCAATGTTAATCACGTAAGGTGGCTGAGGAGAAGGCAGTTTTGTCTTTGAAGGCGATTTATGGTTTTCATTTATCCTGAAGGAATATGACAGAGTTTCGTATCGTTTTCGACTAAAATCGACGTTCTGAGTTCGAATAAAGTGTTCAAATTACGTTGGGAACATGTTTGATGAAGTTTGTCTAAAAAACACGTACGTTTTTTAGATATTCAACTTTAACCCCATGGGTTTCCGTGGAATCCTTAGGTATTCTATTTATTCTTGCATATTCAGTTACTTTCAACTTTCCTTCGACTGAAAAAGATGCATTAGATATGCTTCTTGTGTTTACAAGATCCTAGAAGTGTCTGGTCGCGAGAGCGGTTTTGCGTCAACACGGCACCTGATAAGTAACGCATGATCCAATTTAAAAACGTGTTGTGTCGTAAATAGAGGCTTTATTGAACGGTTTTCAACTTTGTCATGCAGAGGGAGAATTGTTCTTCCTTATGAAAGCAACAAACATAATATCAGAGCTGTATAGCATGCACAATATGACTTTTTGTGCGAGGGTTCGTGAATTACAGTCATTAAAATTGACATAAAATAACTTTCGGAACAAATCCTTCTGATCATCTTGTAAAATCAAAAGACATATTCAATGTATATTTTCCATCAGATACTTGACACTGATACAATATATAACAATTTCGATTCCAAATGCATTCAAAAATTATTTAAGCTGTATTAAAAAAAAAATTGATATTTTCCCTGATTTCTTTCGTATCGAAATACCGAGTAGTGCAAGCGGTGCATATCTGAAAATATAGCAATACCGCATTTTGGGTTAGGGCAACGAATTTTTTCATGTGCGAACCTTACATCAATTGGAGTAATTTGACCGCAGCACTTGAAATTCCGCCCCTAAGGAGACGGATGGGCGCCCTCCAAACTTTGAAGATGCAAGAACTTTCACAAAACGACCATTGGGTATCGCTATAATTATGTGTCATAAAAGAAGCTTAATGAGTTTATTGGGAATTTTGGTAGCAATTGTCGTCGTATTCGTTCCATTCTTCACACTTGGAAAAAATATTCTTTGACAGATGTTGAGGAATCTGTTTCCATTTTTTATTTTTCACAAAGAAACAATAAATTCATAATGTTCTATTGAATTACCTATCAAATCGCATCATGTGAGTCCAATTTCCTTGTCGAAAAAAGCCCAAGGGCAATTTGAAACACTCATGTGCACCGTGGGGATGTGCCCAACTGCCCAATGTATATTGTATACCCATGTGCACCATGAGAATGTGTTCAACCTCGTGCTCAACGTTCCCATGTGCATCATGAGGATGTGCTCAACGTACCCATGGGGATGTGCCCAACGTGCGTATGTGCATCAACCATAGTCACATCCCCATGAATACTGTTACGAGCGGAGATCCCGTGCATTCTGGTAAACACGCGAGCTTTCTAGATTCTTCCATCCATTAGGTCGCGGTGTAGATACAAGTGCGGAGCTCTGGACATTTTCTGAGGTATACGCGATGGCTTGGCATTGGGAACCTACAACGCTCGATCAAGACACATCTGTTCATTTTGGCGGAGGCGCCGCCGGTTCTAGAGCACGGCAGAATTATACGGGTAATGTGCAAGATTTTTCGGGAGTCGTATGGAAACCGTATGTCGGATCACTATGGAAACTGCTGGAGAATGCATGAAACATTCGAGATGAATTAGTCGGACCTATACAGGGTGGTCCGACTTTAATGTCATTAAATTTAAGGATCGATAGAGAATAAAAAATAAAGGGGACTTTCTCCAGAAAACATATTTGAGAAATGCCTAATAACAGAGATACAGCCCTTCAAAGTTGGAAATAAATAATCGTTTTTGTCGCATAACTTTTGAACCGTTCAACCGATTTGATTATAAATAGAACCAAAGGTTCACTGAAATTATCCCCTGTCGAACAATCATAACATGTTCCATAAAAAAGTTTCAGGGGCTCAGACATTAGGGGTGACCCTACTTTTCCTCCCTTATTTTTCACCCCCCTAGTTATTTTTGAAAACTGTTCATAATTTTGAATTCTAAATTCAATTTTGAAGAAAAAATCACTGTTGCAAAATTTTGATTAGAGGCTTCGTTTAGGACATATTTGGGTTTGAAACTTTGGGAAACATCCCGAAATCGCCACTTTCAAAGGTCTAAAAATTAAAATCCAAAGAAACTCATGATTTCTCAGCTGAAATAGGTTTTCTAGAATTTCTAAGTTGATGAACCACCATTTTTTCCAAAACACGGGAAATTTTCAGGAAAAAAACAATTTGGGTTCTGGAAAGTGGCGATTTCGGGATGTTTCCCAAAGTTTCAAACCCAAATATCTCCTGAACGAAGCCTCCAATGAAAATTTTGCAACAGTGATTTTTTCTTCAAAATTGAATGTAGAATTCAAAATTATGGACAGTTTTCAAAAATAACTAGGAGGTGAAAAATAAGGGGGGAAAAGTAGGGTCACCTCCTAATGTCTAAGCCCCTGAAACTTTTTTATGGAACATGTTATGATTGTTCGACAGGGGATAATTTCAGTAAACCTTTGGTTCTATTTTGAATGAAATCGGTTGAACGGTTCAAAAGTTATGCGGAAAAAACGATTATTTATTTCCAACTTTGAAAAGCTGTATCTCTGTTATTAGGCATTTCTCAAATATGTTTTCTGAAGAAAGTCCCCTTCATTTTTCATTTTCTATTGATCCTTAAATTTAATGACATAAAACGAGGACCACCCTGTATAAGGCATCAATCGTCGCCTTACGAGCAGTATTGAATTGAAATGCGAAGTGGTAGCAAGCGGATTAAAAGCGAGTAGTAATCAAAGCGATATTCCCAAGTGAATAATTGTTGGCGTGTATTTATTGTAGTACGCAGTAATAAACAGTGTGTGTTTCAGAACGATCGTCTCAATTATATTCGAGCCCGTACACGAAACAAGATGGAGTTCAAGATGGCGTCACAGCCTAAACACGCTTCAGCTGCCGACTCTTGTCAAAAGTGTAAAAGAACCGTTGTTAGTGGTCCCAAGTGCAGCGTTTGTGGGAATGTGTTTCATCTCAGCTGTGCCAAGCTCACAGCAAATGTGAAATTTGCTGATGGGGGTACAATCACCTGCTGTAAAGCCCCTGAACTGGAGGATCAAAATGGTGGAATCAACCTGGACGTTATTCCCGCTACTGGGGATGTTTCTGCTGACGATATATTGAATCATCGCATGTTCCGGTACATCATTGAACAAAAGGATGAAATGATTAGCGAATTACGTGACAAAATAAAGATTCTGAACGACCACATCGCTTTATTAAAAAGTTGTGATAAGAAAGTAAATGAAAAACGCGGGCCATCTACCAAAACACCGGACGCTGCCGTAAAGAAACATACTACGGCACACCATCCAAGCGTTGGAAAGAGCTCTTTATCGATACTTTCGGCCTCTACTGAAAAGAGGCCAAAAGGTCCAGACGACAGACTGGATGTCCATGTCCCAGACAAGCAGCAAATTGTTGTGCCACGAGATGCGGATGAAAACAAAAAAAAAACCGGATGAGGGTTTCAAAACCGTCAACCGAAAGGTGAAGAGGAGAAGCGAAGCTGTTTTGGGTACCAAGCCCACCCTGAGTTCTGCCACCACTCTCTCGGGTGCGGAACGAAGAATATGGCTTTGCTTGAGTCGTACGGCTCCTGGTACCAAGGAGGAAACAGTGCTAAGTTTTTTAAGTGATGTTCTTCCCAACGTAGAGTTTACCTGTGAAGAGGTTCCATCTAAAAGTTCATTTCCTGTATTTAAGATCGGCGCGCCCCTTCACCTCAAGGATACTTTGCACTCGGCGGATTTCTGGCCGGAAAATTGTAAAATAAGCAGGTTTCATTTTCCTGGAACTTCTTTTCTTTTGTCGGGCCGGAAAGGGACCAATTCCTAGTGAAAAATTTTATTCCTGGCAGCATAAACAGTAAAGATAGTGACTTAAGAGTGATTTACACAAATATACAGTGTTTACGTAATAAATTTGACCAACTGGAAGCGATTGCAAGTGACTCTAATCCACACATTATTGCTTTAAGTGAACATTGGCTGAAAAATGAGGAATTACAGCTATACACTTGCCTACTATAAACTGACGCATTCGTTCTGCCGAACTGTAAATAAAGGTGGAGGAGTACTATTATATGTGAAGGAGAATTTAAAAATTGAAAATTTGTTTAGTTTGGATAGATTCTGGAGTGAAAAAGTATTCGAGATAGCAGCTGCAAAGATTGTGGACCTAAATTTGATAACATTGGTTGTATATAGGTCTCCATTAGCAATCATAGGCCGCGATGGTGCAAAGCAATTTATTGAAAATTTAAGCAGATGCCTAAACATTATCTGTAAGGAAAGCTGTAAGATTCTTTTATTGGGTGATTTTAATTTTAATATTTTGAAACCGGATGCATTGTGTCGCGAGTTTGTTGATGTTTTGGGTGAATTTAATCTGAATCTGACCATTTCTGAGCCAACTAGAGTTGCGGCATCTAGCAGTACCTGCATTGATAATGCAATAACAAACCTTGACCCTGCTGAATATGACACCTCAGTAAAAAATTATCATTTATCTGATCATTTGTCTATTTTCTTTGTTGCAAAAAATATATTCAATAACAATAATGAAGGTAAATATGTTAAAACAAGAGCACTGAAACCGGAGGATCTTCACGATTTTGTCAATAGGTCCCTTCGTTTCGGTTTTTTTGAGTGCGCATGTGTGGCGCGAATTTCATAGTTTCGTACACTGATATTGAAAATTAACACTAAAAAATATTGTAGTGTGCCTAAAATTCCACAAATAATTTGGTTGAATGTTAGATACCATTTTTTATATTCAAAGGAAATGTTTCATTGAAATTAAGTTCAATGATCATTTGTGGAAGTTCAGGAACAACGAAAATGGCAACAGCGCTCAAAACAACAAGACATCGGCGCCAACTGTCACTTGTGACAATTATGATGACATTTCTCGTTTCTACCCGACCTTCATTTCATTTGCTCATGTTTTGACGATAGAACACAACTTGTTGGATATAACTGTACCGAGAAAGAAGTTCAAAAAAGCTACGAAGAGATGCGTTTACGGTGTGTGTAAAAGTGACAGCCAGAAACCAGTAGTTGGTCAGGCGGCTAGACAGAGCATGCAGCGTTGCCATTCAACTGACAGGTGTACGAATGTTTACAAAATTTTGAGCCTTCAAGCATGCGCACCTGCCCAAACGAAGTAGCCTATTCAATCAGGACGCAGGATTGGTCGGCGGTTTATAGTGGGGACTCTGCGGAAGATAAATTCAATATTTTCTTAGATCTTTTTCTTGCCTTATTCAATCTGACTTGCCCTGAGAAAGTGGTTCTGAAACAAAATGGTGACGTCGGGTGCCACAAAGGCCGGGGGTGGTACACTGAGTCACTGAGAAGACAGCGAGAACGACTACAGAAATTTGATATCATGCGAGCTGCTTTGGAGGATGAAAATTCAAAAAAACTTTATAATCGCCTTAAGAAAGAATATAAATACAGCTTAGGTATAGCTAAAAAACATGCAAACATGAAATTCATCGAAAATTCCAGCAATAAATCAAAAGCCGCTTGGAGTATTATCAATGCGGAGTGTGGACGGAGAACAACAGAGAGTGTGTCAGAGTTTAGTCCCGATGAGCTGAATTCATTCTTTCTAAAGGTGTCTGAAGTCATGAAAAATAAAATACCACAAGCAAAATCTCATTTCTCTGAGTTCTTAAGACACACAGAGAAACCTTGTTCGTCATTTTATCTTAGGCCAACGGATAGAGGGGAGTTGCTGAGGATCATGAGTGGTTTGAAAAACTCGAATTCGCCGGATGTTTACGGTCTAACAGCGAAAGTGATTAAGCAAGTGGCAGGAGACGTTGTTGATGTCTTGGAGTACTTGATAAACACATGTATCGAGCACTCAGTTTTTCCGGACAGGCTGAAAATTGCTCGAGTGATACCTATTTTCAAAAGAGGTTCGAAAAAGGACATAAACAATTACCGTCCAATATCTATCCTTCCTGTTTTTTCAAAGATCTTTGAGGAAGTGATAAAGGTTAGAATTGTTCACTACTTTGATAGAAATAACCTCTTTTGTCCTGAACAGTTTGGTTTTAGAAGGGGTAAATCGACCATAAAGGCTGCTGTTCAATTGGCTGAGCATGTGTCGGGCGCCTTTGACGGGAACATGTCGACGATTGCTGCAATGGTTGACTTGTCGAAGGCGTTCGACTGTGTTGACCATGAAATATTGCTGGCCAAGATGGAGCACATGGGAGTTCGAGGTGGCTCACTGGATCTTTTTTGCTCCTATCTGCGGGATAGGCAGCAGTTCGTGTCTTTGATGTCGCAAACATCGACTTTGGGCAGACTACTCGCTGGTGTTCCACAGGGGTCCATCCTTGGACCCATATTGTTTATAATATACCTGAATCTGGCGCACTCTGTTAAGCCGACAAGATCAGTTTTGTTTGCAGATGACACAACATTCTACCAATCTGCCTTAAATGAGGAGTCCAATTCAATCAATTATGCAATTCTGAGAGCCGGCGAGTGGTTCTGCTCGAATCGATTACATGTGAATGTCGACAAGACACAAAATATAACTTTCTCCACTCGGGACCGGATGGGGGGTGATCCTGTCAGATTCCTTGGAATTGTTATGGATCCCAGACTTTCATGGGCACCACATATAGATGACCTTGCTGGAAAGTTGAGCAAGGTGGTGTATCAAATCCGAAAAATTAAAGATTACGTGAACACGGAAACTGCTCTCACTCTATACCACGCCAACTTTTCGAGCTTGGTCAACTATGGCATAGTTTTGTGGGGTTTCTCACCACAGGTAGAGAGAGTTTTCAAAATCCAAAAAAAAGTAGTTCGCATACTTTGTGGGGCTAAAATGGCAGATCACTGCAGACCTCTTTTCAAGTCCTTGGGACTGCTGACCGTTCCTGCATGTTATGTGTTTCAGTGTTTCTTGTATGCAAGAGAAAATCTCGAGATTTACACTGACAATGGTGATTTTCACGAGTACAACACAAGAAATAAAAATAACCTGACCATACCTTTTCACAGAGTTGAAGCTTCTCAACAGTCAACAAACTACATGTGTATCAGACTTTTCAACAAATTACCAAGCTGCATCAAAACCCTTAATATAAGTCAGTTTAAGAAAGCCGTCAAGGTGCTTTTGACTGAGAGAGCGTTATATTCGGTACGGGAGTTTCTTGAGTGATACCTACTGTTCTATGGCGTCAACTCCTTGTTGTTTTGTTGTATATTTTGTTGTTGTTTAAACATTTTTTACTTGTCTTATATTGACAAAGCCAATATTGTATGTCGCAGTGATGGTGAATAAAGATTATTCTATTCTAAACACGTAACACTATCTTCATACAGGGTGCACACGGGTGCACAGCATCGGGGAAGAAAATTTTCCGTGGAAAAAGTGCCACCCAAATTCATCACCCCTTCGCTCCCCCACCCTATAACTTCTAAATCTCAAATGACACTACCTACTTTGTGAAACACCAGATTGAAGAGAATTGAATTTTGTTCCTGAACAAAATATTTTCAAAATTTTCAAAAACCCCCTTTCCCTCCTAAAATACTCTTGATTGTTCAATTTAATGGGGGAGGGGTTGAAAATTTAAAAAAAATTGTTTTCAGAAAGATAATTTGATCTCCTTTAATTTGATGTATCACAAAGTAGGTGGTGTCTTGTTGAATTTTGAAGTTGTGGTGGGGGAGAAGGGGTGGCAGAAGGGGCAAAGGGGTGAATCTGAGTAGCACTTTTTCTATCAAGAATTTTCTTCTCCGATGATATCTAGGATGACGCTGACTAAATTGAATAGCCAATTTTTCATTTTTTTTTTTGTATCCCTGATTTTTGATGTTCAATGTCAACTTGATACAAGAGAGGTTACGTCACGATTTCTGTCCCTGTGACAAAAAAATCTTCAGGTGAACTAGGCTGTGTTGTCAGATTGTCAATACGGGGACTGCGGCGCCCGTTTGCTCACTGACCTGAACCGCTTTTTTTACCAGGATCACAGATCATGAATCTAACACAGAGAGTGAATAACCGTGAATTTTTGGCTTGATACGTCATACCTAGTTCTTATGGGGCCAGCGAAACACCACCTGCTCTAGCCCGTCCGGGATAAATCATGACCTCCTTGCATAGAAATCTAGTATATTTGTATATTTTCTAGACTGTATATTCTCTATCACATTTTGTGTTTATACTTTAGTTACTGTGGCACCTTCCAACACTTCTCATTCCTCGGTAATTTTCAATACTGTATATTTTCTATCGCATTTTCTGCTTATACCTACGTTTGAGGTATAATTGTAATTTTCAAGGAAATGGTCCGGCTTCAAAGTTCAACTTTTTTTTCTTGAAAATTCATATTCTCTGAGCAGTTGAAGTAGTTGGGCCTTATTTTGACCTTAGCGACCTGAAAGACATCGTCCACCTAGCTGTCAAATTTTATTAAAATGCAACAAGTATGGAATGTATGGTATGGAATAAGAATAAGAATAAGTATTTATGGAAATAAACATACCACGGATACTTACGGAAGAACCTATTCTCTCATCAATGAATTCGACTTTGACAAAAATAGAGTGCCGCCAACCGATATCCAGCTACAAGTTCGCAATGTTCCTATCATCCAACTTTCGCGAACAGGCGGTCATTTCTTATGTGAAGCGAAATTTTCCAATTTTTCGTATGTGCTTCTACCTACGTGCACGCTACGGGCATTATATACTTCTCTGTCTCACGGATACTTACGGAAGCCTATCTCCTCCATCAATAAATTCGACTTTGCCCAAAAATCAAGTGCCGCTAATCGATATCGTGCTGCACGTTTCCAATGTTGATATCATCCAAATTCCGCGGATAGGTGGTCATTTCTTATGTAAAACGGGGAGTTTTTAATTTTTCGTACGTGCTTATATAGTAAGTTCACTTGTACCGTGATTCTAGTTGGCTGTGAGATTTTGTTTCTAAGTTTTCAAATCTGATATTTGAAAACTCCCTAGAACTTGGCAGTTGGTTGCATCGATGTTTGAAACGTTTGAAAGTTTAAGCTTGACGACAAGATCAACAACTTTACCGTTTGTCAGATCGAGTGTCAAATAGACTGAAAATCACGAGTTTCACGAAAATTGTGGTGAAATTATGCCCATTACTGTGAAAACTGTGTTTGCGCCTCAGCTTGTGTCTTGAACAATAACGTCCAGTGCCCATTTTTAAGTCCTCGAGAGTGCCATCAAGAACTCGCTTCTGGGAGAAAAAATGGGTGAGATGGGTGCTGGGCATGTACCCCATAACGTTCAGCTTTGCGGAGAAGACGTGAATCTATTTTCAAAAACCACATATTATGGAAGCATTGTGAACTATTCCTGGTTATTAAAAGAAGTACCCACACTCTGGAAGGCTGGAAACGATGGGAAGCTGAACCCTCCTAATTTTTGTGGGGATGGGATTCATCGGCGTTAATACTTGATTTTACTGCTCAGGACATCGTACTGGAACAAGAAATTTGCGGAACTTGTGAAAGGTGAACAACATCCACTCCATATTTGCAATTTGCAGAGTTGATTTCGGTAAATTTTCCATTTTTGACAGCAACAGTCAACACACCATCACACCAACATAACCTATCTTTCGAAGCCAGACGCTCAGGCGCACACTAGGCAGTTGGACGTGAAGTCTACAATGCCAAACTTTGAAATTTGCCCAGCCTACTAGAATCACGGTACAAGTGAACCTACTATACATGCACGCTACGGGCATTCATTATATCATGATTTGGTACAAGAAATGTTGTTGCAAGAGGCAAGACACAAAATCCAGTTCCTCCATTACAGAAATACGTGTCCGACAGTCCGACACTCTGAATGGCGTACTGAAATGACAGGCTTGATGACAGATATCGCGATTCATTGCAGAAACGCTGGCCAATGATATTCAAAAATCACGGCGATGATGCACGACCACCGGCGATTATTCAGCGATTATGGTTACTCTTAGTTAATGATCATTAAGGTAGTGAATGACGTTCTAAATGATCATTGAGTAAATGACGACGTGACACGACACACTAGTAATTTATATCGTAATTTACGCTTGATGATCATTACGTTTTCCAGTTTGTCAAGGGTATAAGGCCATATTCTTCAAGTTCCTATTATAGTTCAAATGTTTATAGAAGTGTGTATCCAAGATTTTAAGATTTATATTTTTTTCAAATACCTAATTTTTGTCCAAACCAACCCAATTCGATGGGTTATTCTTGAGGTTATTCTGGAAACTCGACTTCATCAAGGATTTAAAAGAAAATAAATTTCCTTTCTGAAAAAACTGTTCTTTTGGCTGTGAATCAGCAACACATGTAGAGCCAAAGTCGATTCTCTTCTTCGAAGAATAAGCTTTTTTTCCTGAAAATGGTCCAAACCATCCTTGCTATCCCCTACCTAATGAACAAATGTAAGAAATGCAAGTCTCAAGAATTGTATACCTCAACGCTTGGCGAGCCCCAGTACACGGGAATCGACCCCACCATCAAGGGCCTCCACAGCTTCTCCGTGATGTAATCCTCACAGATTGCATTCTCAAACGAAATCACAAACTTGTATGTGGCCACGAACTTCAAAAATTCCTCGTTGTAATAATCAAAAGAGTTCAAATCTGAAATGCCCGCGGGAAAATCGACGTTCGTCAAACATTTCCCGTACGAATCCACTCTGATATACCGCATCAGTTCCTTAACGTACTCGTCCCTGTCGTTGGGAGTATCACAGTCGGATTGCACATACAATACTGGAGCTTGGCCCTCTTCCTCTATAAGCCTATTTTTTTCTTCTAACGCAACTGGGTAACGGCTCGCTGCAAAGTTATTCCAATAAAAGTACACAGAAAAATCGAAAACAGCACTCAAATCCTACCGACAAGCAGATTTGGTTTTTCTAAATACTGAAGCGTCACCGGGAAGTCGCTGTGGCGGCTGAAAGTCGCGGTGATTTCGAACAAGGCCTGCGTGGAGTTGTAGAGAAACACCGGGGAGTTTCTGGGGGATTCTTCGTGGAACAAGGCCCAGGTGTTTCGTTTCGGCGTCGGCAGTTCGGAGGGGTCGAACCTGGAGCCGTAAAACAGGTAAGCGCCGAAACTGTTGCTCTCGAAGTGGTTGCGGTTTTTGGTCAGCAAACAGGTGTACTTTGCCTTGTAGCAGGAGATTTCTTGTTCCATTTCGGCCATGAACGGGGTCCACCATATTATGATCGGCACTGGCACTTTTTGCACGCAATACAAGCTGATCAACAACTGAAAGATGGATTTTATTGCTTCGGTATGTGGATGTGAGCAGAGACGTATGAGGGGTCGGATAATTGGGCTCCGAGGATTGGTACGAACCTGGCTGAAGTAGAAGCAGAGCGACAGAGCCAACAGGACCAGGATTAGCTTTTTTGTTCGCAATCTGAACAGGACATAACCTACTATTCTGTGCCGGGCTTGCATTATACCGACAGCGACCTCAGCCCATCATTTGGGACTGAAAATTCTTGTTTTTTCTCGAGGTTTCTTTCAAAAATCAACGAGATGTTCAGCAGTTTTGGTTAGTTTAAACGCCAGCGATGTTGTGACAGCAAACAGCTCGGCTCACGTCAAACAAAACGTCAAACAGATGCAATATGTCATTCTGTCAAATGAATTTTCCAAAGAAATCACCACGACCACGAGTTGAATTTTCAAACTAGATTAAAAATAAAATACAATAATCAAACGTTTACACCGTATTAATACGCATTGGAACTTTAAATAACATTACCTTTATTTACAAAATACAGTTTCAGCGTCATAACCACAGTCATAACGTAGCATAGAATGACGTTTTGACGTTGTCCAAATGACACCCAGCACCCAGGTCATTAGATACCTAAATGTTACTTTCATCTGTGAGTTCTGTGACCAAAACATCATATCCAGACCACTGTGTTTCTTCAATTCGGTGATAAATCGATTTGGCTGATTGTAATCAATCAATGTATTTGTTACCTCTACATTTTTTGAATAATTATTTACAAATGAACCCGCCAATTGAAACATCTGCCGTTTGACTGAACTGTCATTTCCCACCAATCGCGAGCCGTCCTGCCAAAACTCGGCTCTTCGCTTGTTTTCTTTTGTAACCGTCGCGGCCGTAACGATAATTTTTTCCACCCATCGTTTTTATCACAAATACACAATTATTTATCGGTTTAATCGTTCAGTTCCGTTCCCATTCCATCAATAACCGTAAAATGTCGTTTGCCAAAGCCAAAATCCAGCGTTTCAACGAGTTTAAAGGTGAGAAAATCTATATGAGCGCCTCTCTTTTAGCGCCAATTACTGTGTATAGTAGGCCATGTAATTATTAATATATTATTGTACGTATATTATTTATATATTTTTTTGTAGAATGCACCCCATCGCCTGCCAAGTACAATGTCGCTCTTAGGAATAAAATTAAATTTGGACTCATACCTCAGTCGGAACGTTTCACCAAGACGGGCAGCCCCACAGGGTCAGAATGCGGGTCTGTGCAGAGCACGCCTTGTTTTCAGACGGTAAATAAATATATCATTAGATATTTACGATTTTGCATTAAAAATACATAAAATATGTTTATAATTTGTAGAAAATCCTATGTTTGTTATTCTTGGAAGCCCTTTTGATGCTCTTTGCAAAACTGTTTACTAGGGAAATTTCGATAGAAGGGTTCTTGAATTAGAACTTTTTTTTATTGTAAAGGTTGGACAAATTTGAACTATTTTTAGGGAATTGGCAACCATTAGTTCACTGAAAAATTGATGAGATGACTTTCTCTGCAATTTTTTTAAAGAAGCTTGAGTCAAAACAAAAATTATACAGGGTCCTGCAACAGTGTGTCAGGCTATCCAAGTGCCCTTTACTTATTATACAGGTGTCCCGGAATAAGTGTTACAAAACTCACAGGAAGATGGAAAATTGAAAATTACGGGGACTTTTCTCAATAAACATACCCTCGCAAACGCATAATAACAAAGATACAACAGGCCTTCAAAGTTGTTTTTTAAAGACAGTTTTTTTTTTGCATAACTTTTGAACCATTCAACCGATTTTATTCAAATTCAAACCAAAGTTTACTGAAACAGTTCTCTATTGAACAATAATAACGCATTTCATCAAACATTTTCAGGGGCGAAGATAATAGGGGTTGCCCTCCCCCTTTCCCCCCTATTTTTGACCTTCCCGAATATTTTTGGAAATTGTTTCAATTTTTGAATTCTACGTTAATTAAAGAAAAAAGTTTCTTTTGCAAAATTTTGATTAGAGGCTTCCTTTTTGAGATATTTGGGTTTGAAACACTGGAAAACATCTCGAAGTCGCCACTCTCCTGGGCCTAATTAAAATTCAAGGAAACCCATTACTCGTCAACTGGAATGAGTTTTCTGGATGTTTTAAGTTGATAAATCACCATTTTCGATGAGAAACATGGAGTTTTTCAGGAAAAAACAATTTGGGCCCTGGAAAGTGGCGATTTCGAGATGTTTTCCAATGTTTCAAACCCAAATATCTTGAAAATGGAGCCTTTAATCAAAATTTTGCAAAGTAGCTTTTTTTTTATTGAACGTAGAAATCAAAAATTAGAACCGTTCCCAAAAATATCAGGGGGGTTAAAAATCGAGGGGGGAAGGGGGGTACCCCTCCTATTATCTTTGTCCCTAAAAATGTCTAATGAAATTAGTTATTATTATTGTTCAATGAAGACCCGCCTTAGTGAACTTCGGTTTGAATTTGGATGAAATCGGTTGAACGGTTCAAAAATTATGCAAAAAAACTGTTTTAGGAGACCACAACACAAAAATCGAGTCTATATTTTATTTTTATTTGACCAACTTATGTGGAAGGTAGTTAGAGAGTATACGGAACAAATGTAAGTTTTCTGTACGAGTCCGATCAGCCGATAAAACGTTTCGAAAATATTATCGTGACGTCACTTGGGAACATGTTTTCACCTTGATTTTCACCTCCGATTTTCACCTATCACATGGTCTTGCTGTTGTTGTTTTGACAAACGTCATTGTCTTCAAATAATCAGTAATAAAATAATTATGGCAGGCTTGAAACCGTCGTCGTCTCATCGGCAACGGAATCAGGTACAGATATGCCCGTGAGTAGTTACAGGTAGCCCGTGAAAGATTGCCCCTATGACGTCATTGTCGTTCTTAATTATAGGTAACCGCAGCGCCCGCCACGGGATAAGTAAATTTAAACGACCCTATGCAATCGTTCTAGTTTTTTCAACTCTTTCATCTGAGACCAACTTGTATTTTGTGTTGTGGTCTCCTTTAATAAAGCAATTTTCGCGACTTCAAAAATCGCACTTTGGCGCACTTTAAACTGTCAAATTGAGTGGTGCGTACATTTTGACATATGAGGGCTTCACGGCAGTTCCTCGTAACTGAAAAATGGAACTTTTTACAGGAGAACAAAAACAACTGATTTAAAAGTCCGGGAATGGTACAGAAAATTGCGATATTTTGCAATGTTATCAAAAAATATGTAGTTACTGTTTACAGTTACATTGCAAAATATCGTAATTTCCTATACTATTGGAGTTAGAATCCGTTTTTTTTTTTGAGAATTTCACATTTGTCTTATGGACCGAAAGCTCCCAAAAATTTTGTCTTACGACCAGGTTTTCGAGTAAGGGGTTATTCCCACACAAAACCCAATTGGTTTAATCCATGTACCTTATGACGTAAATTTTTGTCATAAAGCCCCCGGTCTTGACATGTAAGACAAAGCAATTTTTAACAATCTTATCAACGCACATAAGACCTACAGGGTTAAAATCATGTACCTTATGACGTAAGTTTTGAGGCACCAGCTCCCTGTCCATAGGGCATTCCATTTAAAAAATCTTTGCTTTTGTTACAGCGCAAAAATGGGACATCCTGTATAGTTGAAAATGATTTCGCGACATAGAACTTTTAGCCCAGGCTTTTTAGCATTCAACATGAAACAAATTAATCCACGTGCAATCTTCACGGTATCGTACCCACCTAACCTTACTAAACAACATACTAAAAGTCCCCAACTTTCCTCCGTGTGCGTCATAATTTTTGAGGGGGGGGGGGTCAAAATTTTCATCAAAAAAATTCTAGGACTGAAGTAATCTAGTCAGTGGCTTCAAATTTATTATATTTGGATACATTGGGTTATAAGTGAAACTTATTGACAAACTAGATGTCTATGGTCCCCGTGAGGGGAGCTCGGGAGGGGGGCAATGGGTGACCCATGCAAGAAATTTGGTTTTCATTAATATTGAGACAACACTGGCATGTTGGGTATCGTTTCCCACTAAATCTGACCTTGCAAATCCGATTATGACATTTAAATTCTGTTTAAAAAATCATTTGACCAATTTTCGGCAAAAAAACGTGATTTTGGGACCAAAATAAAGCCGGTTTTTCAATTTGGGTTTTTTTGGCGTTTGATGCATTAATCATTTGGATTCAAGATTGAATGAGTTATATGGACTTTTCTGCATAAGACTATCATATCATGAACGCGACGTAAGTGGTTACAAGGTGAGAAAAATAATGTATTGAAAAAAATGTCGAAGTCCTAAATGTCACTCAAAAATATCTCCGCGCAGTTGAAAAAAATGTATTGTAGCTGTAATATGGCTTTGATTTCATCTTTCAAGGTTTCTTCTTGTAGCCAAAACAATTCTCTAGCTTCCGAAAAAAGAACACTCTACAATTAAATAATAATAATATAACAACAGCAACTTTTCCGCGGGTATAGCCACCTTTTTCAGTTTCAAGCTGGCTTACACCGAACATCAAACCAACTCGATTATATAGTATTCAGGAAATGATAATTATGTCGAATGCCTGATGTAAATGCGTGAAATAGTTGCAGTTATAGATCCTATTCGAAATTTCAAACATTGATGTATTCAACGTGAAAATATCGTAAATTAAAAATCCACAATTTTCAAGAGCAAATTTTCATTTTTTTCAATCAAAAATGCTCACAATCTTTCCAAATCAGAGCTTCAACATTGTGTTCACATATTAATAATGTATTGGAAGTCTAGCACAGCACAGGAAGATTTTTATAGCCATGCTCTGCAAAAAATATCAAATGATTATTATTATTATAATTTCAAGTTCACTAGTATAGTCAAAGAAAATCGCATCTAGTTTACCATCCGTACTCTAAGCTTATTTTGTCCAGTATTAGTTCCATTAAAAACTCGTCTATTGATTTCCAAACAATAAATCGATAGTTACCTCAAATACCTACCGATAGTACCTATACCCATCTAAAATAATAGCGAAGTTATCTAGCACCTAAAGGGACTAAATACATAAGTTTATAAAAATAACAGATCGTTCCCAGGGTCATACTCAACAAGGTGGGGTAGATTCTCAAATGTTGTGCCCCCACAGAACTTACACATCTGCGAACAAGACAAGGAAGATCGCCTTCATCTACATTTTAGACCACAGTTCTTCTTGCAGTTGCAAGACACTATCTTCAAAAGAGTCTCCGGGGCTGGAGGAAGATGCGTCTTGACGGGGACCAACTACACGTGGGTGCTCCCGCGTAGCCCACTGTGTTGTTTGTTCACACCTAGAGTACCTTAGCTATTATTATCTAGCCAAAAACCCGAGGTTAATCCGAGGTCTAGGAGCCGCGATATTGCGTGGAATGACAGACACACAGACGGACGGACGAATAATGAAATAAAATATCTTTGTTGTTTGTACATCTAGAGTACCTGAGCTATCATCTAGCAAAAACCCAAGCGCAATCCGAAGTTTAGTAGCTGAGATATTGCCGGACATTGCAGACGGCAATAACAAGAACAAACTATAAGCGCTAAAACTATAGAGGAAATTGCGAAACTGTACCTAGTACCTACTCATACGAGTACTACCAGACCAGATTTAGTCAGTACGATGCTGTGCATATTGAACGTAGGATCAATTATTACAGATCAAAGTCTAGATTAATAAAGTTGAAGCGATCTTCCCCATATAATGCGTTTGACCTAACTTCATAGAATCCTTATTGGAATTGCTGGACAATTCACAATGAAGCTCAAATATACGTCAATTTGAAGCTGAAACTGTAGGGAATCTACTGCATATAATAATACCAAGTGATATTCAGTGGTCGATGCAAAAGTAAAATGTTAACTGAAGCATAAGAAAAAAAACACGAAAAAAGTGTCATTATCAAAAAAATAGGTCTGTTAGTGTCAAATTTCGGACAAAAGCTATCTCATATCATCCACTTTGATTCATCATCTTTCATTCAAGACCAAGATAAAAGAAATCGATTGGGTGGTTGAGAACTAGGAGCATTTTTAAGCGGAAAGTGCATTTTGAGGTGTCTTCATCTTTGCCTGTCAAAAAAACAATGACGCACACGGGGGAAAGTTGGGGACTTTTTGTATGTTATACAGCAAAGTCTAGTGAACCCAAAACTGAAGAGATTGACCGTGTTTTAATTTGTTTTATGTTTTGCCGTTTTTTCGACTAAAAAGCCTGGGCTATTTTTGAAACAATACATTTATCTATTACACTACCTTGTCTATCTCGTAAGGGAAGGACGCTAGGAAAGCTTGGCGCACTGTTGCTGGGCCCTGCAGTATGCTCAGTAGCATTGTGATTCGAGTGAGCTGGGCAAATTTTCCAGTTTGATGTCTTCTCATCGGGTGCGAAACTGGCTTGTCGAAAAGTCGAGTTGTGTTCGCTGTCAAACTGGTATCAAAATGTTGAGATCTTTGAAAAATTGACCGTGTCATGCGTGGAAATGCGACTCGGGTGCCGCAGAGACTTGTCACCGTCTATCAGACGCCAAATACGCACGGCTCCGGACGAAATTCAACTCAGTCGGGTAGAATTTCTCGTGGCAGCCTAGCGGCAACGAGAAAAACTCATCCCTCAGGGGCCCAAAAGGAGTGAAAATGGCAAATTCAAGGTGCTCACACTGATTTAACTGGGTCTTTTTGAATTTTGGATCAATAGACAAATGAATGACGTCCGACGAATATAGACGGTCCATTATAATCTCTTGTATGCTTTGGTAATGTTTACCACAGTTTTGAATTCATTCTCTATTCTGAGAATGGCCTCATTATTGTAATAGCCAAAACTTCAATAAATAAAAGCATCATTTTACTGCAAAGACATTTCAACAATCAAATCTCAAAAATCCATACCTGCTACACGTAGAATGTAGCCACAAGCAGTACAATGCTGCATCTATAACAACTGTAATTTGATTTTTCTTCTTTAATCAAGACAAAAATTTTGCACATGTGATTCACTTCATAACCTATCTATCTATCTATCTATATCTTATATACTATTAGTGCAGTAAGGATAGGTTTTGGGGTTGAAAAAATTAATTCATGAAATTTTAAAGCTGCTATCGATTCAGAATTTCATCCTCTACCATGTACTCAAAATCCCCGAAAATCCCATTTGAGCATTTTTCTTGCGGCGCTGTCAAAGTATATCATGTTTGCTGCAACAAGTCCGAAAATTGTATCCTCGCTTTTGTCACATTAGAGCTATATTGTTAGTTCAGAGCTGTTGGTATATACTCCAGGGCATGACCAGAACGTCATCTGAACCGCTAAAATCCTATTTCCCGCAAAAGAAAACACGTAACTCGCTTTAATCTGCAATTACCAGTGGTAATCAAGTGTAGTTCGGGGATTAGTGACCAAATTTAATAAAATCTGTTCTTTTTGTGATAAAGGCTTGAAATTTGGTATGAGTGATCTTAATGGTCCCCTTTTCAAATGTAGACATGGTGTCTCGCCACATTTTGGTTAGGGGGGCTTAGGGACCCCCTTGAAAATTGAAGTTGCAGAAACCCATGCAAACCACCATTAAAATAATTGTCACGCATCTCAAAAAGTAATCATTCGAATCTACGTTGAATCTCAACAAGAGACACACCAGTTGTCACCATGTACGCACTGTTCTTCATAATAAAAAAAAAATTCTTCGGAATGTCAAAAAAAATCGGGTTTTTATAATTTTTTCATGTAATAGAGGAATAAATTTATATTCCGCATATCATTATCCACTAATTTGTATCCGCCGAAGCCATTGATGAAGTTCATTTCTTCATATTGACATCTAGAAGCAACAATTCCAGATGAAACCTGCTAATTCAAGTGCTCAGTTCAGCAGCATTTTTTTCAATGTTACCAATACACAATATTGCGCGGAAGTGGCGCTCCGACACGGATGTCATGCGAACCAAGAAAACGGTGACAAGTTATCATCGCGCATGTTCAGGGCCGTTATCCTTGAATCGTCTGAGAAAAGTCCCTGAGAGTTATATAATCCGTACTACACTTCTGTAGCGAAGGTTGCCTAAAAATCACGATTTTAGGCAACATTCGCTACATCAGAGTACTGCGGAATGTAGACCGAAGAAGTGTGACGTCACAACACGGCAACATGGCCGGCGGTTGACATTTTCTGGAGGCCAACGTCAAACGTGACACGACCGTGGAATGCACGGCACGTGGCATGCACTTGACGTTTCTCTGTTTGTGTTTGTCATGTGTTTGTCAACTTTTTGGGAAGGTGAATAACGGAAATGGATACAACAAAAAAATAATCCATATTTTGGGCTATATCAGGTGGAGGAAATCAAACTATATTGCTATAAACTAAAAACTGCTAACTATAAACTGCGATCCATTGCTCTTTACCTCTGAGCATCTCATGAACGAGATTGTCGACGGCGATTCTCCTGCCCAGTTTTTCTTCGAGGTCTTCTCGCTGCTTTGATGGACCGTTACAATGAAAACGAGCGTGTTCCGCGTTGTTCTGACGCTGAGGCTTTTGAGGCTCCCCAGTATTTCTTTCATCCAACTTTGAACCAAGGCGTTCCACTGCCGTTGCCACTGCTCGACGAACTGCTCTGTGGCCTTGTTTCTGCTTTCTGGTTTGCTGGTGGGCACTCCTAGGCTTGTTTCCTCTAATCGCAAGCATCAGGACGAAGGGTGGGATACCCGAGAGCACTCGTGCTGCATCATGCGGAACCGTTCTGTAGGCACTGGTGATTCTGAGTGCAGCTTTGCGCAGCTCTCTGTTGGGCTATATCTGGCCTTTTTGCAACCAAGTCCGCCTGTATGACGCTGGCTGTCTCTTAGGCTGGCAATTTCAGCAATGCTCACTGCCATTTTGCACTGACTTTTGTGACTTTTGTTGTGAACCTCCAGAAAATGTCATGCCAAACACAACCAAACATAGAAACGTCACGTTCATGTGATGACGTTGGCCTCCAGAAAATGTCAACCGCCGGCCATGTTGCCATGTTGTGACGTCATCACTTCTCCGGTCTATACAGCACTGATTAAATGAAATATCCTCAGACAATTTCGCGGTAAATTTGGATGTTATGGTTGAAGTGTTCAATGTTTTTTTTATTTCGTAATTTGGGCATTTGGGAATGATCCCTCACATATGTGCTTTCATGAATAGGTTGCGAGGGTTGATCCGATTTTTCTATGTAACCACTTCTACTTGAAAAGGACGCATAATCCATTGAGCTTAGTTTGAGAATCACCTATTTTACAGCGTAACATATGGAAAGACTTAGAACGAATCACCTCGTTTTTTAGCGCATGCGCTAAGCGGTCACGCAATATTGTGTATTGATATGAATGACAATTTATTATTGGGTGGATAGCTTCAACTGTTTTATAATTTTATTGAGTATAACTAGATGAGGAGTGATGCGCGAAAGCCCCGAAAAAATTTTTTTAACCGCCACCTATCATTGTTAGAATTGCATCAAATTTCATGCTACTTTGGCAAAACAACAGCAAATACAGACTAAAGAGTATAGACAAACGTCAATACGATCTGCAGTTGCCAAGTAGAAGGCACGAAGAATAAGGATTGAGGCGTGGAATACTTCAAAGCACTCAGTTCAAGTGAATACACGGTATAGAAATATTTTCAACACACCCTACGGGCACAAATTTTATGATGGTGAGCGACGCGAAAAAAATTTTTCCTATGCTTTTGCGCTTGGTTTCGCGTGTAGTCATATAAAATTAGGTTACAGAACAGTTCCAGCTATCCATCCATTATTAAACTGTCGATCATATTGATTATTGTTATACAATTAAACGCTGTTGAACTTCACACTTGAATTGGCTCATTTCTTCGGGAGGTGTCATCCCTAGAATGACAATATCAAAAAACAGACTTTATTAATAGCTTCGGCAAATACAAATTAGTGAATAATGATACACAGCAGATTAACTCACCGTTTCTTAGATTAAAAAATCATTAAAAACTGTGGTTTTTTTTTGACACTCCGAAGAATTTTTTTTTCAACACGAGGAACAATGCGTACATGGCGACAACTGTTGTGTCTCTTGTCAAGGTTTGGTGTAGAGTCAAATGATTACTTTTTGAAATGTGTGACGATATTTATCGGTGGTTTGTGAGAGTTCCTGAGAGTCCTGAGACTTCAAATTTTTAAGGGGGTCCTTAGGCCCCCCCTAGCCAAAATATGGCGAGGCGTCATGTTCACATTTGGAAAGAAGACCATGAAGACCACTCATGCCAAATTTCATATCTCTATCACAAATCAAACAGATTGTAATAAACTTGGTTACTAACCCTCGGATTATACTTAATCAACACTGTTAATTGGACATTGAAGAGACTCCCGTGTTGTTTTTTTTTTCGAGAAATACGAGTTAGAGGTTCAAACGAAGGTCTGGTCATGCCCTGTAGTATATACCAACAGTTCTAAGCCAACAATGTAGCTCTAGTGTGACTAAAACAAGAATACCATTTTCGGACTAGTTGCAGCAAACATGATATACTTTGACAGCGCCGCAAGACGAATGCTCAACTGGGATTTTCGGGGATTTTGAGTATGTGGTAGAGTATGAAATTCTGAATCGATATCTGCTATAAAATTTCATGAATTAATTTTTTCAAGGTTTGGGGTCTTTTTTGACTATCTTTACTGCACTATATCCCTTGTTTGGCTCAGATCGGCTCTACACTTCTAAAAAAACAACATTATCCCCTACCTTCTACATAGTATTATTGCGGCGTTAATGGCCGCTTTTGCCTCGCTATGACTTCGTAGAGAAAAATCGCAAATTTTACGCCTCGGCATTTCGCGAACGCTCCCGGTAGTCTATGCTGTGGGGGAAAATGCATTTTCAGCGAGTACCTTCGCTAACGGGAATAGGCGCTCCACCATATGTCATGAAGGGTTTTAAGGCTGATGGCTCACTGTATTTGTGATTTTTTTTCTCGTTTCTAAAATTATAGAATGTAGCTATGTTTGAATTCCATTGCAGCCGACCGTGCCGAAAGCAAGACGCATGCTGCCCATGTCCCTCACCAAATCCCACGGCGTAGACCCTGACGAACTCAAAGAAAAAATGGTCGAGCTCCAAAACAAAAACGACTACATCTCCGAACTCATTGAACAAATCGAAGAACTCAAAGCCAAAATGAGCACCATTATTCAAGAAAAAGCCAAAATTACCGAAGACAAATCCAAGCTTTTACAAGAACTGGAACTGACGCGCGCTGAACAATCGGAAGTGATAAAGAACTTGAACATGACCTATTCCAGGGAGCTCGTCAAAGCACAAGAAGATTTCAGCGATATCTACTCGGAAATATCACAGATACGCAAGGCCTCTCAACAATTAAAAAACGAAAATTTGGTCGAAATGTCCAAGCTGCTCGAGAACTTGAGCAAGTTTGAACAGCTGTACCGGGATTCCTTGCAGGCCCAAGAACACATTATTGTAGCCAAAGAAAGCGAAATAAAAGATCTAGCTAAAAAGCATGCTGTAGAAGTCGCTAATATCAGAAAGCAGCTGTTTGAAGAGAAAGACTTTGAACTGAGGAAGTCGAAAGAAGTGATTGGTAGTAAATTGGCCGAGATTGAGTTGTTGAAAGAGAAACTGAGAGAAATGAACAGGTTCAATGAAATACAGACTCAGCAAAAAGTCGAAGCGGTCGAAGGCGAATGGAAGGTGAAGTTGGAGAATCAGATTAGAGAATCCGAAGCGATTCTGAAAGAGTGCCAAGACATTTCAGAGTACATCATCAAGCAGTGCGAAATCGAAAAGAACCAGAGCCTGGCGAAAAAGGACGAGGAGTACAAGGAGCTGCTGGAGAAGCAACTGGCGCTTCAGGATAGCTACAACGCCCTTCAGTTGGAGTACGGAAAAGTCCAGACGGATTTGATCGACGCCCTCGAAGATTTGACGCGGACTCAACAAATCGTCACCGGATTGAGCAAAGAAAAACGCACTTACGAAATCACCATCAACACCACATTGGAAACTATCGAGGTGTTGAAGAAAAGACTAATCAACTCGGATCGTGACGTCGAGCAGCTCAAACTAGAACTGACTACTGTTGAGCAGCGCATCGTGGAGGAAGAAAACAAAAACGTCGAGTTGCGCAACCAGCTCAACGAAGCCCAGGTGACGAACGAAGAGCTCGAAATGCAGTTCGAATCGAGCCTCAAGATCATCAACAAAGACATCCAGCGGGTCAAGAGCAACCTCTTGGACAAAGTCGATGCGCTGGGCGGCAGCCTGAAGGCGCAGCTGGCCCAGACTGAAGAAGACAAAGAAAAATTCGACGAAGTGTACGCTCAACTCCACGATCAACAGAAGGTCAACAGCCAAGCGCAGGCTCTGATCAAGGAGCTGAATCGCGTCCTGGACAGCTTGATCCTGGACAACGGGCAGATGGAATCGAAATACGTGGAGATGGAAGCGAAGCTTCAGGAGTACAAGATCGAAGTGGAGGAAGCGGCCGAGATTCGCAAGAAGTACATCGAGAAGAGCGGCAAGTACGACGCGCTGTCGCAAGAGTTTGAGCAGCTGCTCAACGAGTTCGATGAGGTGAAGAAGCAAAATCAGGAGATGGCTGCGAAGCAGGGCGGTCTGGAAGAGCAGCTGGAGTTTTACCAGGACGAAGTTGATCTTTTGAAGGGTGAAAAGGCCGAGATCGAGGCCCAGGCGGAGGAGCTGCGGGTGAAGTACGCCGATGCCATCGGACACAACAACCACAAGCAGAAGATCAAGCACCTGAACGATCTCACCAAGAAAACCAGCGAACTATTCCAGGTAAATATGGCAGTTCTTGTCATTAAACTACTACATAGACCTGTATCTCAACTAGACTGATAATAGCGTACCCAAATACTGGGCCGAGAAATCCGCCATGTTAGCTAACAAACACTGATCAATCAACGCATCAACGGACTCTAGTGTAGTCAAGACATTAAACTCACTTGATTGTAGTTTGAGTACAAAAAAATAATCGTTGAATTTAATAATAGGTTACTTGTTTTTACAGAGTTTGATTCAGACGTGAATATCTTGTTATTTAGTCCAAAAAGTTTAGTCAAAAAACGTTTTGACTGTCAGTGTCATTGAAATAAAATGGCAGCGGCGATAAGAAACTTGCTAATCATCAGTGGCTCTCAAACCAAAAGTTTTTACTTTTTTTTTTCAAGTTGTGAATTGAGTTAGCTATGAAAGTGGAAACGTCTGTCGACTGTCGCTTTAAGGGGGCAGTTTGAATCAAGACATACGTTTCCACGTTCATAGCTAACGCCAGCTCACAATTTATAAAAAACACCTGGTAGTATTCGGCTCGCATATAATGACCATCATCCACTTGGGTATCTTTTAGGCGCGAGAGCGCCAGCGAGAACAATAGCTCTCATTATAAATGCTCGTTGAATAAAATGCCATTATTTTTTGCAGCACAACTGCGAGCTGACCCACACCATCAACGACCAAAACAAACAGCTGGACAAGCTGCGGAAAGAACTGGCCGAATTGAAAAGAACCAAAAAACTGAAAGCTCACGACAAAGAAAACCTGGCGAGTCCGAGGCCGCTGAACAGAGTTGAAAGTCCAGGACCGCTGCGCGAAAAGAACTAAAAAAATGTTGATTGTTTTTTTTTTTAGTAGACTATGAAGCTTTCACAGCTTTAGTTTGTAGACATTATTTATTACTTAATACTAGGCTAGTCCTATACTTTTTTTTGTGACCATGATGTTATTGACTAGCAAAGTGTCCGTGTTTTTTATTATTTCATTTTTTTTTTGTGATCCAAACTTGAAAAATTTCAATGTATACCGGTAAAATGTGTTCAAACCAAAAAAAAACGAAGGCTGATTAGTTTTATTTATTAAGTCTTTATTTTTATTATTTATTATTTTACTTATATAAATAGTCAACGAGGTGTCTACATAACAAGCAAAAATTTTGCACAATTTTTATTACCAGCCAATCTGATGTCCAGCTTATTTCATATAATGAGTAAATAACTTTATATAAAAACATCTATTGTTTTGCTTCAAGTCCAAAAAGAATTCCTTTATGCTTGCACATTAGTGTAAGAGTGGTCTGCTAACTGAATAAGACAAGTTTCATGGTTCTGCCACAGTACGTACCTCTTGGTGGTTTTGGTAAACGCAAGTTGGAGCCACTGTAACCTTAAATCCATTTTTATTCAGACTTATACTAGTAGCGAAACATCGCATTTTCTACGCCCAGTGGGGTGAGGGCCGTTGCTGTAAGCCCTTTATTTCACTTTCAAGTTTCAAGGAATGCCTTTATCCCAGGGGGTCAGAGCGTTGCCGTGGCAATGCATGACAACAGCAACGAGTGGCTTTCCCTCCTTACTTCAGCATTTTCAGCAGTCAACTGCCCCTGTTTGTCACACCCATGGCAACGGCGCCCTGGCCTAGGACAACCTACGTCACACTAATTGAGCGGTGAATTTAACATGTTCATGTTTCTTTCTAACCTAAAATTTGTATTACTTTCACATATGAGTGGAACCAAATGAAAAGGGCTTCACTCCTGGAGGCGGTGCGGCATCAAAAATATTGGAAAGTTATTTGGGCACGTGTCGGTTTTCATTTGGAAATAGGATAGCAGTATTTGCTCCACTTTTGAGCAAAATTGAATAATAAACTGCTTCAGTATTGGGGGGCGGCGCTGTTGGTGGCGACTGCAAATGCAGGAAAAGTGAATCTAACACGTTAATGTGACTTTTCAATTATTGTAAATAGAGAGGTATCAATTTCATATGTGGCGAAGCTCCCAGGTCCCGTAGTTTTATTTATTTTATTTCTGATTTTCTTCCAATTTCTTACTCGCCAAGCACCCTAATCGGCTCCGTGGTCCCGCAGTTTCACTCATTTCTTTCATTCTCGACCCTTTTCATATTCATTTTCTCAATTTCTTGACCGGGAAAACTAGAAAGTACGAGCCCCGTCCCACATCAGTTGGCCCAAATGAGAAAACTTCACTTTTCTTATCCAAATAAATACAGGGTGCCCCGGAGTTCAAGTGCGGAAACGTGTCAATCGATGAATAAAAAAATAAGTAGACTGATCCCAAAAAAAAAATACATTTCGGAAAAGTAAAATAGTGGAGATACAGCCCTTAGAATTTGGGTTAGCAAATCGATTTTTTATAACTTCGAAACTGCTCCAGCGATTTTGCTCAACTCAAGAAGAGACATTTGTGACATAACCTACTATGAACCGTAGGACCGAGTAGAAACCTAGTTAACTAGGAAAAAACAATTTGGAGGGGTGGGGTCTATTTTATCACCAAACTTCTCTACTCGGTTGGCGCTGGAGATTTAATCCTAGAATATGCTCAAAGGTACTAACATGTAGTGAGCATGAAAAAAAAAACAATATTTCAAAATATTTTCACATTCCCATCATTGATTTTCTAGAAATTGCATTTTAACTGATGTGGTACGGGGCTCGTAGTAGTAGATCATCCGCAATTTTAGTTTCAGATTTTTGTCCTAGACACTATTTTGAGCGATTTATATGGTTTTATTTGGCAAAACTTGAATGATGGGCTGAAGGTAACCAGACACACACAAGTTGGCTTTTCAGATAGGTACAGTTGGAAGCGAAATGATTGACTGGATTTCAGAAATATTAGCAGCTTGGATTGTTCTTGAATGCCAGTTTTGATCAGGGATTGGTCGTTATCAAAACTGGCATTCAAGAACGATCCAAGCAGCTAACATTTCTGGAATCCAGCCGACTTCCTAGCGGTGCCGTATGAATCATTCCGCTCCCAACTGTACCTTTTCAACATTATATTCAACCTGTTTTAGTTATATTTTACTTTTCCAGACCTTTCCCCAACAACATGGTGGGGAAAGGATTGTGACCGTTCATGTATGTGTGGGTCTGTATTCTTCCACGATTAACTGCCGAACCGTTGATCCAATCTACTTGAAAGGGTGCCAAATGGTGCTTTCCATCTACGTATTTTTACCCGGTTCTGTGCTTTTCCGTGGGTCATCTAAAATTTTGTGCCATCGAAGAGCACACAAGAAACGGATGCGAAAAATGACGTGCTATCAGCTGTCACCCAGTACCCCAGCTAACATCTGTCTCTCTGTTCAATTCATTGTGTACGTACTGCGATGGGACGCCTTAAAATTATAAAATAAAGGGGAATTAAATAAATATTTAGAAATAAATTAGAATTACGGGCGATATTGGGAAGTGACGAAATGGCACACGGGGTGATGGTAGAGTCAGGAAGCGCATGCCGGCGCATGGGTTTGTGGGTGAAGGGTTTGCACACTTGAGACAGAGGGAAGGGGACAAGAGAGGAATGGCCTAGGAGAAGAATTCGGGGGTGAAGAAGAGATTCGTGTCGTAGTACCCGACAACGGCAGACGGTGTAGAGAAGAAAAATTATTACTCGACAAGAATAAGTTATAAGAGTGGAAAAACCCATTGTTAATAGTTGTAGTGCATCAGTGACGAGAAAGGAAAACATTGAGGCAAGTCTGATTTCCATTGTAATCAAATGCTAATTGTTTAATGGGGTTGAAGAAATTGTTTGGTTTCTAAAATGATAGTGGGTTTTGTTCTTGATAGTTCGAATAACCATAGGAAACGTCATACCGATTTAATACCCTGAAATACTGCGATGAGATTTTAAATAGGTAACTTTTTGTCAGCTACCCACTTTCAAGGCACCAGAAAAAGGGTGAAAACTTCAGTAACCCTTCCGAAGAGATCTAGCTTCCTACAGAGCATGATTTTGTAGACTCTATCAGCTTTAGACAAGGCACTAACTGTATTTATGCAAATCAAAATCTGGGCGAAAATCTCGACCACGCGTTATCTCCTCCATAGAATAAAATATTCAACCCTTTTCGCGCGACAAGAAGTTTATAAGCTAAAAAAAAGGTTGAGTTCCAAAAAAGTGAACCCCCTTGAACCATGCCAAGAAAATTCAGTGTCGCTTCGAAAACACTTCAAGATAAGAAAGGAACAGAACATAATTTTTGCAGGCTGAATAATTAGAGGCTCATCGCGAGAAATTATACACCTGATTGCAGAGTTGATTGGAGTTATTCAACCCAGCTTGACATAAACTCTATGTCCGTTGGATAAGTCTGTAAGTCCAAACTACAGCACCAGCTGGGGATAAAATGCATGGATTGTAAACACTCAATTGTTATGTAAATTATTTGATCGATAATTGAAATAATGGCTATGAATTCGAAAGACCAAGACAAAACTCAGTGAACAACAATCTCTCTCTAAGTACAATTAAATAATCGAGATTTTTATTCGTATATGGAAGATGGCCTAGGTAGGAGAAGGAGTTAAAATTTGAATCTCGACGAGGTCTTGAGTTAATTGAGCAGGGAATTAAAACTCAGGTGCGTTAGAAAACGGGTTCAGAAATAAATAGTTCTGGAAGTTAGGAAAATGAGAACGGAATTTAATTGAACGGGTAGAGCTAATTGGTCGTAGGATTGCACACGTAATTAGGATATACTTTTCTTTCAGAAACCGAATGTAAACTGAATTAACTAATTCCTAACGCTAGCTGATGTCAGTACGTCTGGAAATTATGTAATGAACAATTAAGATGAACTTAATTAAATTGGCGATGGTTAGTTAACTTGTAATAAAGGTGAGGTGTGGTTAAATGGCTTTGTTTATTTTTCAACATTTGTTGAAATCATCCTCTCTCAAAGAACGTGAGGTTACTGTAGTTTTATTGAGGTATTAGCACGACGTGAAGTTGAGGTAGGTGGAAAATTGATTTAAATGACTTAAGTGAAGGTAATAAAAATCTACGGCACAACAAAACCTAACGCAGGGTCACTAGACGTATCACAGCTAATTAATTTAATTATAGGAAAAGACGGTAAATCACAGTACCTACCAACTAATGGAACATGTTCCGTCTACATAGTGATATTTGTACCATCCAGGCGGAAATCACCCAATTCATCTGTCTCTCGATCTGTCATTTGTCAAGTCATAGAATAACAAAAGTCTTTTTTTTTTAGCGAGTAACCAATAATGCCCGGTTATCTCTGGTTATAAGATTCAACATTTCAGCGAGGATTGGTTTTACTCGCTGAAAAAAACACCAAAGTTCAATTTAAAAATTCAAAAATTAAATACTTGATGGATTTAAATTTTAAATGGTAAATTGATTTGAATTTTAAATCAAATTTTGCTAAAACAAGACAAGGAAAAAATAATGTCTACTAAGCAGTCGGGGTTGTCCACTATCCCCGGTCGGGCGCTATGAATTTTCAAAATTACGGAAAAGCCATTCCTCTTCGAAATCGTTGGGAATGGCTGGACGCTTGCATCGGCACATATACATACATCGAATCATAGCTACCCAATACCCAACACACACCTGTTGAAACAAATTCCTTCGAAAGGGCTTGCCTGTGGTGAACGTTATTCTGCCTTTGGAACTTCCAAGTTTATATTTTGAGGTTTTTCTCGTTTTTTTTATACGTGTATCACTTGTGTTGAAATTTTGCTGCAGTGACCCGCCGGATGTATAGACAATACAAATAGAGAAGACCATATGCTATCACTACCGTCGTCATGGATATTGGGGCAACAAAAATCAGCCAACCTTTTTTTGAATGATGGACTTGCCTGGTTCCTACGCAACCGTAAAAATCCGTGACAACATATGGTCTTTTCTATTTGTATTATCTATATACCTACATATATCATCCGTTTTTTATTTTAGGCCCCAGCCCGTAGCACCTTCATTATGGGTTTCACACCCAATATATTATATATTTTTGAAATCACAAAAACAAGATCTTTCGACTGACAATATGTCAAATTGTTTTTGACAGATATCATTTTTTTGACCATTGACAGAATAGTACTTGTAATACATCATTTTGAAGCCCATAAAATTCTGAAGCTAACTGTGTTCTAATTTTTGGAATCGGGTGTCTTTCACAGCTTCTAGGGGTCTTTCAATAGGAAAAAAAGTTGAATTCCAGAAATACATAACAAGTAAGTAGGTGAAGCAGGTACCATTTTCAATGTTGACTTATGATAATAATTATTAATTAATCACAATGGAACAAAAAATGTCCTAAAGAAGTTGCTCCAAATGACCGCCTCCTGGTTCCTTGGATGAAAGATTCGACGATCAGTGAATTGGAACTACCGGCCCAACGCGATGACATCCGAGCTTGCTAGATATGACCCCCTTCGATTTTTCCATGAACTTACCTGAAAGATAAAGTGTTTATAGAGTTTCCCAATAATTTGAACGATTTTAAAATCAGATCATCACCATTAGTTAATATCAAAAATATTTGTTACTCATTGAGTGGCTATTTCTGGAATTGACATTTTTTCTCATTGAAAGACCCCTAGAAGCTGTAAAAGACACCCTATTCCAAAAATAAAAACACAGTTCTCCTCAGAATTTTATGGGCTTCAAAATGGTGTATCACAAGTGCTATTCTGTCATTTGTCAAAAAATGACATCTGTCAAAAATAATTTGACATATCATCACTCAAAAGATCTTGTTTTTTTGATTTCAAAAATATATAATATATTGGGTGTGAAACCCATAATAAAGGTGCTACGGGCTGGGGCCTAAAATAAAAAACGGACGGTATAACGAGTGATCGGATAAATTTCTTCTCAAGTCGCCTATGATTTCTGAAATTCTGGCAAAAAAGAACGTGGCTACCAAGGAGACCGAGGCCTACTTTGAGGAGAAATTCATTTGATCCATATATTCGATCACTCTTTTGTACACTGAAACAAGAAAATTTCGGTGAACGCGGTTCACGTGGCGCTACAGGAAAGACCTTGATTTCGGACTCCAACGTTTCAACGTAATGTTCAATGAGAAAAAGCAATCCTCCGCTATAGAGGTGGATGACAGGTGGCAGAGGGTAGATTAAAGATTTCTTGAAAGTTGAGGTTTTGCAGCTCCCTGAGACTTCTTGAGCCACAGTGCGGTTATTTGATGTATACGCAAATTTTTGCTTCCATGATGCTCGCTCAACCTGGTACCTTGTGAGCGAGCTTGTGAGTGTTGTTCCTTCCATTTTCCAATTAGATCCCCCTAGCTTCCCCGAAGAGATAAGCTTTGATCAAAATCATCACGTCATTTATTTAGCATAAGTTCTGATTTTGTCCATTGTAAAAGTTTAATTTTACTAAGGTAACCTCGGGTTCCAACTAAGCTGTGTTAGCTAACCACGCACTGTTAATTTCATTACATATCAATTTCAGTTATTTGTCTTACTCTTAAGTAGGTAAGTATAGAATTTCCAGTTTCACGAAACAGAACGAAATAATGATTAATTTTCTCAATTATACGAGTTTTCCTTAGTATAGTCAAACAACAACAATGGTCAGAACAAAATCCATTTAATATCAGCGTGCTAGCTGTAACAACTGTGTTAACTCTTTGGTGCAACCCGCGTTAAGTAAAGTTACCTTGGGTCAAGAGATCCATCCCTCAAAACGTTTTGAATGGGTGCATCTTTTTTTGAGTTTCAAAGGAAAACTTGCCTACGTCCCTGAATAATCCCTGAATATGTCAAATGGCGTTGACTGGACGCCGTAGCTAGACATTTACATTGACATTATCATTCAAAAAAAAAACAGAGCTCAGCATTTTCGATTTTCGCTAAAATTTTGTAGGAACAGGTACCCATCTAGGAGCGGTTCGCTAGATCGATGGAAGGTAAGTTTTTTTTTTACCCTAACATTTCTATTGTTGAACCGTAATTTGATTATGAGACAAAAACAACCACCCAGATGCCCTTGTTCTTGAGTCTGATAAATCTATACCCACCCACCCCCGTGACACAATTTCCGGTATATATCAATACAATTAATATGAATCGTGATCCGGCTCCAGTCACGGAAAGCTCTCTGTATTTTTCCGCACGCGATATCGTTCCTCATCATCCAACTTTCCCCCATTCCACTTCCAACAGCTATGCTGGCTGGTCTGGTGAACTTCGACGGTGAGTTTCAACAAGTTAAATAGCTTCTCATTTACATACCCATTCTTCCATTCTTTACCACCCCATTAACATGCCTTTATTAGATTAACACATCCAATCGACAAGCAATTTTCCAATAATGTTTTCCCTAGAAGGGTTTTCTCTCAATAATTTGATTTTTTTTGGATTTTTTCCAAATTCTTCCGTTTCTTTACTTTATGTTTCAACAGATTTCGAGTATGTTGTCGAAAGAAAACCGCCAGATCCGATATGTTTCGGCTCGAGGCAGGAACGGGATACAACCCCCGGCGGCAAAGGAATGTCGCCCTGTCAAAAAAGGGATGCCCCGGAAATTAATTCTAAAACTGGACCGGGACATTACGGAATCGAGAGGTTTAATACGGCTTTGGGTGCGACTCTGAACAAAGTAAGTGTTAAATACTACGTTCTAGTACTTGATATACAGATGTTTCGCAATTACGGTTACAAACTTCTAGGGGATGAAGATTCCCCATCAAAAATGGACCAGGAAAAAATATAACTTCGATGTCCTGAAATGGTTTGTTGAAAAATTACAGGGTGTGCAAGTTGAATTTTTAAAATCGATTTTTCAACATAACTCTTTTGAACCGTTTAACCGATTTCGTTCAAATTCAAACCAAAGTTTTCTGAAATAATAGGTCTCAATCAACCAATAGTGACGCGCTGAAAAAAAAATCAGGGGCGTAGATAATGGAGGGTGTTCTCATTCCCCCTTCCCCCTATTTTCTAGCACCCTAGTAATTTTTTTGAATTATTCTTATCTTTGTATTCTACGTTCTATTTAGAGAAAGAAAGTTACTCTCGCAAAATTTTGATTACATACTTCATTTTCGAGATGTTTGGGTTTGAAACTTTGGAAAACATCTCGAAATCGTCACTTCAAATTCGCTACATCAAATTTAAAAAGAGCCGAATTTTCTGGAACGACGTATTGACTTTTGCGTAGTTTAGTTGTGTATTTAAACTAGTCCAAGATGTATTACAGATAAGAAGTAAAAAGGGAGTGGGACCCTTGGCCAGCGATGAGCCCAGATTCAAGGCCAAAATATGGATGCGCGTTCCATCGCCCACCAGATACGAAGTCCAAGCCAAACGTGGAAGAAAGACGCAAAGTGCAGCACCGTTTGGCAGTAAAGTTGGAAGACAGTTCTACAAAGACAACAACTTACCCGGGTATGGACTTTTTTGTCTTTTCGTCATCTTGTACTTGGTGGTTGCGTCTCTTAAATTTCACCTTAAATGAATAAATGTATATTGTTTTGAATTTTTAATTTTATCACTTGGTGCTCGACTTGGTGCTCGAAAAAATTCATAATCCGGAGCGACATTTCACAGGTGTTCTTCTTTACTTTTCCTCTGACATTTCATATTTTTTGTGCGTAAGATACTACACTATTACCTACCGCAAAATTGGTTTAATGTCAAAAACGCGGCTTGACCTGACGGCGGGCTACCAGCGGTACGATTGAAGATTTGTTAAATAAGTTTGTTTTCTTGATCCATTATGACAGCTTCTTCCTATTCTGTGAAATGAATAGCGCCTTTTTTCTCTAGAAGTATAGTTTAGTTGGTATTTTTACATCATGAGAAAAGGTTCCGACCGGGATTTGAACTCGTACCCTACTGGTCATTTTATTTCTAGGCTAGGCACTGTCGATGGGTTGACCACCCAGAAATTTTGTACATCAGATTCGCCAATCGCTCAAAAAAAAAATCGCTAGAAAATTGCCGGAACCGACAGAAAATCGCCACAAAATAATCGACAAAAATGATCAAAATTACCTGACTAGTATCTAATTACTGCAACTGCCAACATCGATAAACATTTTGCGCATCACTGTACCTACGTACTTATTCTAAATTTGTCAGGTGGTCAACCTCTTGGGCACTTTGTAGTATCTAGAAAGATTTAGGGGGACGTCGGAAGAGCTAGGTACGAGGCGGGGGACATATAAAAGTACCTACCTAGCTCTGAAATACTAGAGGAGACGTCCGGAAACCATTTTAATTCCTTGATGGGAGTTGTACAGCAGACTCTTATTGTATAGGACGTAACTTGACGAGTTTGTTCCAGACCCGGAAGTTACCCGTCCCAAACGAGACAGTGTCGTCGGACGCGATGCATGTTCAATTTCGGAAGACCCGCGGTGATTCCGATGATCGAAACCATCTGCATCCCGACACCCTTGGACACCTGTGCGGTGTGTCTTCAACTGTGCGAGGGAGATTATTGGCAAAACGAGTACACCACTTTTTTGTGCCACGTGTGCTGGGAGAGCGAACGGAAAACCGAGGAGAATTTTAGCAAAAACGAACTGAAACAATTCAAGGTGGGTATGGCAAAGTTTTCCGAAGAAATCAACTTTTTTTCAACGGGAGGACGCGTGGGTAGACCAAAAATGCAAGTTTTAAGTAGTCCCGAGAAGTCTTTTTGAGTTCTCTGGCATGGTTTTCGACAAAATTTCATCTTCCGATTTCAACAAAACACTAACTGATCAATCAAAACAAGTTTATGCTAGTCTCACCTGAAAAATCACGACTTTCTTGCGGCTCTCATCTGCCATTTTCACCTACAGTCAACTTTTTGTTTGATGGACTTGAAAAATGTTATTTTTGTTTAGTGACACCAGCCTTAACTTGTTCATATCGGTTAGTTAGTATTTTTGTTGAATTCATAATACCACACTTAGTCGGAAACGGTACCGAACTTGTTATCTAATAATCATTAAAAAAAAATAATTGAAACTGACCTCAGCCACATTATAATGACTGACACATCACGTATCATCAAGGTGCTGTGTGGTTTAATAAACTCGAATGAAGATTTGTTTCAACCCAAGTGAGAGATAACATATTTCACACAAGTTGTTTAAAATGGTCAATTTTTACCCCTTTCAAAAGGAAATGAAGAACATGATTTGATTCTCCTGAGGGGGGGGGGTCTGTCAAGATTTCAACTTTTTTTTGTTGGCTTTGAGTGCCTAGCTCTTTAGCCACTATAGACGCGAAATTTTCTCTTTCTTACTTTAAGGAGAGTTTTATATTTTGAAGTCTATGTTTTTGAAAAACTCCAAAATGAGAGATACATTTCGATGATCCTGTAGAGATAAAAGAGAAGAAATGGTGTAAGGGGGATTCAAGTCAAGGTTCATCAAGCCCACCAACATTAAAAAGCGATGGACTCAATTTCGAACCGTGAGGCAAACCCTGAGAAGATATACGAGGACCATGTAATATGTTGCTCCTGTCACGAACGTATATAGCTCTACTAGAGAACAGTTCGACTATATTCGAAATGCCGAGATCCATTATTCTCATCTTTAGGTTTTGTAAGTCTACTGAATCATACGCTCCCCTTATGTCAACAAATAAACATGCTAATATTTTATTTGAAGACAAAGCGGCCTGTATATCAGTTACCAAGTGACCAATAGCATCCGAAGTGCCTTTACCCTTCCTAAAACCAAACTGGTTTTTAGGTAACAGAGAGTTATGTTCAAGATACCATTCAAGACGAAATCTCACCAATGACTCAAAGGTTTTGGTTATACAAGACATTAACGAAATAGGCCTATAAGAGGCGATAGATGGATCTTTTCCCGGCTTGAGTAACAGACAAATCACAATTTCCTTTAGTTGATCAATGTTAATTTTTCTGATCCACCAGTCATTAAAAATATCAAGCAACAGTTGTCTGGCGGCCCGTGGTAAGTTTTTAATCATGGCATAGGAAATATTATCTGCACCTGGGGACGAGTTATGGCTCAAATTGATGACAGTGTCTAATTCTGACATTGAGAAGGGGGAGCCTGGGAAATCAATCTGGGCATTCCCTTCTGCTGAGATGTTGTTGGGAACAAATGGAGGTGCTAGTTTGTCCAGGGTTTCGAGGATGACATTTGTAGGTATTTGGGATTTGTTGAATTTAGAGTTTTTGTTTGCGACCTTTCTTATGAATTTCCAAATGTCTATACAAGACTGAAGATTTCAACTTGGAAAGAGTGATTTTCGTATTCAGCGAGATCCAGTGACCCTGGAACGTCTTGTTGCCCAGCTGTTACATAAAATGTTCCTGCACTATTTTTTTTTATGATCTTAGTCTACAGGATGTCTCAAATATCGCGACTCTGGAGTCACGGCAGTTTACTGGAATGCTTCTAAAGTGACAGAAAAATAATGGAAAAAAGAGTCTAAATTTTTTGAAGATATGGAGGTCCTCCGAGCACTTCTACTCGTAGTTTATTGGTTATTTATAAAAATTGAACAAACTGAATAATGCTTGAAAAATATCAACCACTACTGTGCGAATACTGAATATTGGTTTTCTATAATTACAGGGTGACTCAAAAGCATTGTTTCTCCTCAAAAATGCCTTTGAACCATTTGATTGGTCCCTTAACTGATGTTGAGTAGTAGCAGAACGATCACACAGTTATGTATCAACAGATTTTTATGGAAATACGTTTTTTAAAGAAAAATTATTTTTTTGTTTCATGACTTATCTTGTATAGTATGTGGAAATCTAGTACGCTCCCAGAAGTTGGTAGTTTCTTTACATAATTCTGTTACCATAGATTAATTGAATCTTTCGGAATACCGAAACTGTAATAGTTTCACGGCTCTTTCTATTCGAGCAAAGCTGAAGAGAAAAAATGTGTTGTGTTAGTACGAATGGTACGATGTTAACTTGATGCTAACATCTTGGCGGCTAGTTGACTACATATGCTAGGCACGAAAGAAGAGACAAGACACGCGCGTGAGTGTTAAAAGACAGTGGCGTACCTAGCGTATTTGGCACCCGGGGCGGACTATCCTGTGGTACCCCCCCCCCCAAATCTACAATCTACATAGGAAATGAGCTGCAGACTGTTGTGACACCCCTTTAGGCAATTTTGTGCCCTGGTGATTCAAGGATCGACAAACGCGTCCCAGCTAATTGGTAACATGGTGGTTTTCTTGACAAAGCGGAAAACACTACAAATAGTGACTAACGTAAGAAAGAAAGCGCCGCAGACGAGATTTTTCCGGGAAACGGTTCTTCACAAGCTTTTTTGTACCCTCCAAGGCCTTTCGCCCCTGATCTGTAGACCCTTTTTGCACCCCGAATTATCTGACATTGACACACCCTTACTACTGGTACCCGGTGCGGACTGCACTCCCCACCCTCCCCTTGGTACGCCACTGTTGGAAGATTCTCTCAACATGAAACTTGTCCGTTTCCTGTATGTTCATACCTTCAGACCTGCGTGCTGTTCTAGGTTATTAAGCTAGATTAGGTAGTACTTACTACTCAGTAATGAGCATCAGATGATGAGCCTCTCGGCAATGGGCATTACCATTCCATTTTCTTTGGTACCGCCGCGCTTGGGCATCATTTTCTTCAGTGGTCACCACTACCCAACAGCAATTCTTCAGTATTTGCGCTACGTAATCTCGACCCTTTTCACTTGCGCGTACATCACGTAGCGATGACTACTATCGCATACATGCACATCTATCAAGACGTCAGCATCGTACCATTCGTACCAACACAACATTTTTTTTCTGTGGCTTACGGAACGCGGAAACTTATTATACAGGGTGTTTCAGTGATGATAGCGAAAAATTCAACTGTGGGTAGATCTCGTCAAGATATGACGAAAACCTATATACCATTTTGCAAAGTTCGACCTAATGACGAAGATACAGCCCTCCAAAGTTCACTTTTTTCGGATTTCAAAAATTTGTAGCTCAGGAACGTTTCGACAAATTTAGCTTTAATTCAGCAAAAGATGGTTTGTCATAATTATCTATCAACCTGCCAAATTTGGAAAAAAACCAACCAGTGGTGTATGAGTTATGAGGGTCAATAATTTAGAAGCATCCGAAGAAAAGTTGATTTGAGGTGACCCCTCATAACTTCTACGCTACTGATTGGATTCTCTTCAAATTTGGCAGGTTGATAGATAATTTCGAGGAACCAGCTTATGCTGAATTAAACCTAAATTTGTCGAAACGTTCCTGAGCTACAAATTTTTGAAATCCGAAAAAAGTGAACTTTGGAGGGCTGTATCTTCGTTATTAGGTAGAACTTTGCAAAATGGTATGTAGGTTTTCGTCATATTTTGACGAGATCTACCTACAGTTGAATTTCTTGCTATCATCTCTGAAACACCCTGTATACCATTTTGCAAAGTTTCGCCTAATGACGAAGATACAGTCTTCCAAATTTCACTTTTTTCGGATTTCAAAAATTTGTGACTCAGGAACGAACGTTTCGACAAATTTAGCAGCAAAAGCTGGTTTGTCATAATTATCTATCAACCTGCCAAATTTGGAAAGAATCCAACCAGTGGTGTAGGAGTTATGAGGTCAATAATTTAGAAGAATCTGAAGAAAAGTTGATCTAAGGTGACCCCTCATAACTTCTACGCCACTGATTGGATTTTTTCAAAATTTGGCAGGTTGTTAATAGATAATTACGACAAACCAGTTTTATGCTAAATTGAAGCTAAATTTGTCGAAATGATTGAGTTACAAATTTTTAAAACCCGAAAAAAGTGAATTTTGAAGGGCTGTTTTGCTGTTTATCTTCGTCATTAGGCCGAACTTTGCAAAATGGTTTGTAGGTTTTCGTCATATTTTGACGGAATCTACTCACAGTTAAATTTTTTGCTATCATCGCTGAAACACCTTGTATGTAGAAAGGCTTGAAGGACCTCCCTTCAAATCCCCCCCTATCTTCAAAAATTAAAAGACCTCATTTTCTTGTCAAAACTTTTCTGGCACTTTTTAAGCACTTCTGTAAACTGCTCTGGACTCAGTGGGCGCGAATTTTGAGACACTTTACTTTTTTGATGAAACTTTTTTCTAGATGAGGTCAAAACTCAAAAGACAAATAACGAGTGATCGAATTAATTTCTCAAGTCGCCTATGATTCCTGAAAATCCGGCGGAAAAACGTAGCCAGCAAGGAGACCGAGGCCTACTTTGAGGAGAAATTTATTTGATCACTATAATTAATCAAGTATAAGGAACTTACCATTTTCAAAGTGCCAGAACTGATTTAATCCATTGACTAGTTCTAATGTTTTTGAGCTGGAGGAACATGGTGTCCAAGGCAAAAAAGTTGATGTAGATTGTTGATTGCAGAAAATCCGCAACTGCTCCTTCATGCACAGTCACGAGAACACCACCGCCGCCATTCGCCTCCTGCCGCCCCACAAGGTCAAAAAAAAACTACGCTTAGAAAACTATCTAGATCTGTATCTTGAGTGTTAAAATATAATCATAAAAAGAACAATACAATACAAAATGTAAAAATCAATACTTGAGCTATATCTTTTTTAAAACCTAACCTACAACGGCCTTTTTGTTGGGGTCAGTACACATTAAAATCTCTAACTATTTTTTAATATACGGCATATTTATTGATAGAGATAATTTCTTTGCATGAGTGTTCTAAAAGGCCTATCAACGAAATAAAGTGATGTTTCTGACCTCCCAAAAAATTATTACTTGACAGGGGTCCCCTTCCGGATTCCTTAAGGGAAAGCTTTTGTGGTTCCCCTTCTAATTTCGTCTGATAGCCTTGTAGAACACTCATGCAAAAGAAATTTTCTTCGCCATCAACTGCCGTTTAAATATGGCTACCAATCCCATAATTAAAAAAAAAGAAACGTTATTCAGTCTTCTTGGATTGTGAAGCATCGCCGCCGCCAGCGTTTCCTTCGCCTTCCGGCGCTTTGCGGCAGTCGTCGCCGAAGTCCGTGTACGAATCGCTGACGACGGAGTCGCCGAACTTCTGTCTCATGGCCGCGTCGAACGTGGGTACGGAATGATACAGGTTCGGCCTCGAGTGTCTGTCCAGGTCTTCCAGGAGGTTCCAGGCGTCCATGCCGGTGGAACATCCGGAAACGTACCGGGAATTGCTGTCGCCGCCGCCATCGCCCGAAATCAGACTGAGCTTTTCCAGCAGCGTATCGATCTTCTGCTTGCTCTCCAGGAGGCAGCGCTTTTCCGCCGGTCCCGTTTCGTTGTTGTGACCGTCGGGCGAGTAATAAGCACACGGGCCGTCCGTTGGGTTGCGGTTCTCGAGGGCAGACGCTTCGCCTTCGAAGCTGAGCGTGTCGTAGTCGTCTTCCACGCACAACGTGTTGATGTCACGCAAGAATTCGTCTTCCGCATCGTCGTCGAGCACGTCATCGTCATCGTCGGTCACTTTGGCCAGCCTCGAACGCAGTCTCTGCGTGATCTCGTCCAGTTCGGTGAACTTGCGTTTGAGGCTGTGACCCAACAGTTCACACGGTTCGTCTGTGACGGGAGGACTGGTAGGTTTGACGTTATTCAAACTCTCAGCCCCAAACTCCTGCTGGCTCTCCGAGTCGTCCAGGTCAGATTCTCTATACGCATCTGAAACGCGTACCTGAAATCATATTAGAAATTAACATCGCACGTTTTCCAGGAGCACTATTAGGAAACAAGGTCATTTTGCGCTCGGACTTAAAATTTAACCATTTAAGATCACTTTTCAGTTTTCGTAGCTCAAGAAGATGGTCAATGACCAGAAGAGGTTACATTCACTAATTCCTTTTAGAAATAAGGTTCTCCTGAGCAGAAGAAAGACAACTTACTGGCACAGTGTCTTTATAGTGTCTTGCAAGATGTAAAAACAAAAACATAATTCATCAATGAAGCCCAAATGATCAACGTATAATAATATTGATAAGTTTAGATGAATGACCAAATCATGGAGATATCAAAAGCTTTATTTATATGGAGACCTGGAGCTCACGTCGAAATGACTGATTCAAATGGTAAATACCCGTAAGCAACACAACAAAAAAACAGAATTTTAATACGCAGTCGGGTTTTTTCACCAGTTCCCGGTCGGGCGTTACGAATTTTCAATTGACCATATTCTCATGATCGATACCCCTAAGAAGGGCTGTCCGCCTGATTTTTGACTCAGCGTAGGCGACAAATTCTGAAAATTGATGCGACAATTTTTGAAATCGAACTAACGGTTTTCGAGTTTCTTGCCCTTGATTTTTTGCAGAATTGAACTTGTGAAACGTAATTTTAAAGCTTTTAAAAAAGTACATTCAAAATAATCGAGTTTTCATAAACTGCACTCGTCAAAAATGACAGTTGAGTAAAACATTGCAGAAGTCGGGAGTTGAACATTCCAAGTATCGAAAACTGCCTGAAGGATTTCAGTCGAATTTGCTCTCAACTTTGTACTCAGAGTACTTTGAATGGTCTTGCAATGAAAGAATTCCCCCGAAAGGATTGAGAAACATTTAAAAACAATGAAAATCTATTCGGTTTTTGCCTTGAACCCTGCACCACCTATATCCGTAATTCTGCAGGAAAATTAGGAGTAAATTCGGAGATTTGATTCTTGGAATGAGTATCTGGCGGCTCGATGAGTATTTCTGTCTTGGGTTGACATCTGTCACCCAAATGGTTTTTCAGATACAGCGCATCGAAGTTGGCGGAACCGTTCAATCTCTGAGATTCTTATAATTTCGTCAATACTTCTTTGATTTGTATAATATATTGTCAAAGCTTTGTAGTCTCATCTCCTATTTCCGACTTAAGTTGGGAATGCATTTTATATGCCGAACTTTGAGACGCTCATTGCTATCGACTGGGGGCGTATAATAGCACTCGCTTGGCTTGAATTTCCTGAGGGGATCATCCGGCGCACGTTAAAAAGACAAGGCAAACATCTTTAGAGAATTTATTTGAACAATAAAGAATCAACTCAAATCAACGATATGTATCTACACGATTAAATAATTAGCTTAGGTACTTACATCATCTCACATAAACGTCGACAGCTTCATACCGCAAATGAACTAATTCGAGTCCATGCTCGCCACAACCGCACATCAAACTGGTCTGTATCAAAAGAGGCCCTGGTCTACCAATCAAAGTCTTTTTATCGACTATCAGAGATCAGCAAATTCTGTGGTTATTTTCCTTTGGGGTCGATGCCACGGCGTGGTTCGCGCCTCGCGCCGGAAATGCACATGTGTTTCTGCAATTCTGCAATTTTTATGAGAATTTCCGGTTTCAAAGTTCATTTGCGCTAGAAGGGACTGGACGAAGCTAGAAGGTGCATCTATGTGCATCTATGATTAACTTACCGGATGCGCCGTTGAGTCGGTTGAACCGAGACATACCGGGTGTACCGCTTTGCAATTTCCGACAATATTATTGCGGTACAAACTGGCTTTATTCGCTTTTATTCGGAAAGATATTGACGAAGTTTCAAGAGCTTCACACTCACGGACAAATGCAGCATTCGGAACAAAAGACGAATGGATTTTTATTTTTGAAAAATAATTACCCTTATCTTTTCGGGGACATTTTTCTATTTCATTTCATTTATTTATAGTGCCATCGAGAGACCTCGTCGGAGGTAGTTGATAGCTATTGCATCAAGACCGCACTCAAGGTAATCTTGCTTGACACCAAATTTGACTGAAATCGTTGAAGCAGTTTTCGAGATTTTAATGTTCATCTTCCGACTTTTGCAACTTTTTACTCCACCATCATTTTTGTTTGATGCAATATACAGGGTGGTCCAGGTTATAGTAGCAATAATTCACCATTCGATGGTCCATCGAAAACTAGGTCGACATGCATAATTCACTTTTTCTCCAAAACGCTTCCTAATGCCCGCGGCACACGAGGCATTTTTGCCTGCAATTTTCCTGGCATTTTTGCGTGCAATTTTTCAGGCTCGCGGGTTGTCATAGAAATCGAATTTGCGGGGTTTTTGCATGCAAATTTGCGCGCAATTTTTCACGCAATTTTTCGTGCATGTTTTCTGGCAGGATTTCTGACACATGTGACAACTCAATGAGAATTGTCAATAAATCGGTGCTTTTATTTGCTATCTTGTGTGAGTTTCGAGGAGTAGTGCCTAATCTGTAGTTGCTTTCCAGCGTTTACGATCCACGGTAACTCGGTAGAAAATCCAATCGTAGGAAGGCATTCCTTTCGAATTCATGTTCAAAAGTGACTCAAGACTGACCCCGAGTCACCTTTCCTGACTTGCAGCGTAGGAGTTCGAGCAAAACAATAAACATTGAAGGAATATACAACAGTGAAGTGGTATCACATTATCATACTGAGACAACAACTACTGTGAATTTGTGTTACCTGTGGCTCAGTTCAAAGTGTATGGGAGACCTCAAACTGCTGATCCGTATAATGGAGCTAGACCAACTTGGTAGAGGACCACAGATAGCAACAAGTGTCTTCCATCAAGAATACCAGCATCCACTGCCTGACAGAACTGTGTGGATGTCGAACTCGACACCATGAAGCCATTCACTCTTGAAGAATCAAATATACCTACTTGTACCTACCCATTGCAATTTTTTGGATTTGTACCTACCTATAAAGCAAAAAGGCGAACATGTTCGATGAAACGCTACAGTAGTTCTTCAAACCTATAGTGAGCGTAAGCAAAGACTTTACCCTTTGGCATTTTAGTACTTCTAATTCAAAATAATACACATAGGTACCTAAAAATTTTGAAAGAGATAAAATTCTAGGTGTTCTTGAAGCAATGGAATTTTTGGTGAGAACAGACCGTGTCCACTGACATGGTTACTTTAGGTGAAGAATCCGGAAGGGCAACTGACAAAATGGGCGGATAAAATGCAACAGTACGATTTCAAAATCCAATACCGACCAGGAAAAGTTATTGCAATGCAGGCACTCTTTTCTAAAGACCATAAAGAGACAACTGCAATCACTGCAAGAAGGTGGACAGGTCAAGTGCAGGACAGGTCAGGCCAATCCCGTAATGAGATTTCACAAAAATGGACCATAGCTGCAGTGAAAAAAGAGCAACGGGAAGACTTTGCTGTTGGATCGGTTGCGTAAAGTAAACAGCTCTAGAAACAGAAAGCGATCTTAAGGACCGGAGCTAAAGGCCGTCTTGGTCCAATGAAACATTTTGAGAATGGAGGGATATTTAAAAAACAGGAAGGCCCGAATAAGAAATACACTTGTCAAGAATAATAGAAACAAGTGGTGGAGGAGGTCTTGAGAAAAGTGCATGATGGCACTAATGGAGGGCATCTTGGAGTCAACAAAATGTTGGGAAACGTGTGCAAAACAAAATCACACGGAGCGGCACGGAGTACACCGTTATATTTAAGGTGTAGTCTCAGTAGAAACGTTTCAGTTGTCAGGGACTATTATTTCAGCAAGTGGTCAGGAGCATACGCACTGCCTAACCAGTAGGTGGCTCCAACCGTAGCTCTGAAGGATTTCAAGCTGGTGACCATATTTGTGTGGCTGTGCATACCTCAATGCAAAAAGAGAAGATCCCCGAGGCTCCATTCGTCGTGGAAGAGACCATGCACCTTGATAAAAAGGATCGACGATATTATACTTCCTAGAAGGAGTCACAGAAGTCTGAAGTATTATGGAACATGTACAGAAGCGAATACTTGCTCGTGTATCTAAGGAGCGGCTTGAAACCAGAGCAGATTTGAATTTAGAACGACCGACCGACCGACATGCGACAATGCGAACAGCGAAGCCAAGAGAAGCAATACCTTCTCAATCCGTCAAATTATTTGTGGACTGTTATTTTATGAACAGTGCCTATACACAGTAATAAATAGTCTTTGACCATTTTTTGTCTCTGAATTACTGAAGTACCTTCCCGCATGCAAATTCTTAACAGTAGGGGAGGAGGGGTTCAGTAATTTTGCACTTTTTTGATAACAAAATTTAGGTGATGGAAACAGCGCTGAGGGGCTACGGCTATACGGCGAATGACGGATGGCCACTGCTTCTGGCAGTTATTGTAGCCCCCCCGGCTTGCCATTTTATTTTTGCTCCAAAAAGTCTTAGTTCTTACTACTAACACCTTTCTGCTTTGAGGATCCTGGGGTCCAAGATAAAGAGGCCTGGAGATGTCTGGGTACTGCTCGACTACGCTGCGGTTTGGACAGTATTCGAGGGGGGTCCATAAATGTAATGGCTTTCTCAAGATTGGACTTGATGATGTTTGTTTGCTGAAGGAGCCCGATCGGTGCGGAGAAGGCTTTCAGAAAGAGTTGTAAAGGCTGTTGGACCTCTTTAATTAGGCTTCTTATTTCATCATACATCGTCTTCACCTCGTTTGCATATACTCGGACTGGTCTGCGATTATGAAGTCCAACGTTGTATGTACGTACATGACGCTGCCGATTCTTTCTATAACGTGCTGTAACTCAGCCAGACGTCCTCCCGCTTGGATTTCCTTTGTAAAGTTTGTTGCATAGGTATCTACAGTGCGTGACCGGACAACTCGTAGCGGACAATTCGTAGCGGACAATTCGTCGCGGACAATTCGTCCCGCAGACAATTCGTCTCACGGACTATTCGTCGCAAAATAATGTTTTGCCCTTTGTCCTAACTTTAACAAGTCCCTTTGTCTTTTTTCGTTGCTTTTCGAACTTTGGTAAGCCCCCTATTCTTTTTTGTAGTATTTGGAGCCCTACTGCGCACCCTGGTTTCTTCATGTCTTTGGAGCTCTGCTTAGTCCCCTTGCATCATTCCGAGAATTTTTGCTAGTACACCGAGCTTTGGGAGCACCAGTAAGCCCCTTATACTTTCATGAGATATTTGGCCCCTATCGGGTCCCTCATCTTTTCTAGTGTAATTTTTGAGTTCTAATGAGTCCTCTCATGTTTTTCATTGCTTTCATATTTCCATAAGGCCCCTTTTGCAGTCTTGTGTTATTAAGAGCTCCATGCACTGGGCCCCCTTATTCTATATTCAACGTAATTTGAAGCCCCGCTGAGCCCCCTTGCATTTTCCATGAATTCCGGAGCAGCAAGCCGCGTTTTGCCGTCATGGCATGTTGAAGTCCTATCGGGCCCCATTGTGCCTTCAGGTGTAGTTGGAACCCCGTTGAGCCTCCATGTGTCTTTTCATGAATTTTGGAGTAGGTACCAGTAAGCCCCATTTCGCGTTATTTTGTTATACAGACCTCCATGGGACCCCCTTGTGTCTTCAATACCGTTTGAAGTTCTCGTTATAAAGAGCCCATATGTGTTCTCGTGACTTTCAGAATTCCAGTAAGCCATCTTGTGCGCTTTTGCATTGCTGGAAGCCCTAGTGTTAAGTCCCTTCTGCCTTAATGTGATATACGGAGCCATATCGGACCCCCTTGTGTCCGCAAGTGCAGTTTGGAGCCCTAGTGAGCCCTCTTTTGTCCAGAAGTATAGCTTGGAGCCATAGTGAGCCCCCTTGTGTTTCTCCATGACAGAATTTCAGTAAGCCCCCTGTTGTCTTCTTATGTTATCCAGAGCTCCAGTGGGCCCCCTTGTTTCTTCAACGTCTTTTGAAGCCCTGCGGAGCCCCCTTACATCTTTCCGTGGCTTTCGGAGCAGTAGTAAGCACCTTGTGCCTTTATATGATATTCAGAGCCCTATCGGGCCCCCTTGTGTCTTCAAGTGTAGTATGGAGCCCTAATGAGCCCCCTTGTGTTTTTTTCGTAGCTTTCGGAATTCCAGTGAGCCCCTTTTGCCTTCTGTTGTTATATAAAGCTCCTTGGGCTCCCTTGTGCCTTTGTGATATGCGGAGCCCTATCGGAGTGTAGTTTGGAGTCCTAGTGAGACCCTTTTGTTTTTTATGGCTTTCAGAAACCCAGCACCCCCCTTTTACTTTTTTGATTATACAGAGCTTCATTGGGCCCCCTTGTTGTATTTCCATAGCTTTTGGAGCTCCATCGGGTCCCCTTTGTACCCTTATGTGTAGTTTGGAGCCCCAATCAGTCCACTTGTGTTGGCTTTTAGAGTACCATACAGTAAGCCCTCTTTTGCTTTTTCTTGTTATAAAAAGCTCCTTGGGCCCCCTTGTGTCACCAATATTATATGAAGTTCTACGGATCCCCTTGCATTTTCCCGTGATTTCCAGATTCTTGATAGGCATCTTGTGCCCTGTGTGTCGTTAAGAGCCCTAATGAGCCCCCTTATGTGTTTTCGTGGCTTTTAGAATTCCGTTAAGCCATCTTGTGCGCTTTTACATTGCTGGAAGCCCTAGTGTAAGTCCCTTGTGCCTTCATGTGATAAACTTACGGAGCGCTATTGGTCCCCTTGTGGCCGCAAGTGTAGTTTGGAGCCCTGGTGAGTCCCCTGGTGTCCATAAGTGTAGCTTGGAGCCCTAGTGAGCCCCCTTGTTTCCACAAGTGTAGCTTGGAGCCCTAGTGAGCCTCTTTATGTTTTTCAATGCAACTATTAGAATTCCAGTGAGCCTTCTGTTGCCTTCTTGTGCTATAGCTCCCGTGAGCCCCCTTGTTTCTTCAACGTCTTTTGAAGCCCTGCATGCTGAGCCCCCTTACACCTTTCCGTGGCTTTCGAAGCAGTAGTAAGCACCTTGTGCCTCTATGTGATATTCGGGGCCTATTCCATCGGCCGACCCGCGGCTACATGCCGGAATGTCCTCCAGTCACAAGCGTCAAAATATTTCATTAAGAATCTGGATTCTGGCAGTGCAAAACGTACTCACGTGGAGGTACACAGATGAGGCTTATGTTGGAAAATCAACCCCTATTTGATAAAGAAGATAAAAGCCGTTATTTCTTTTGACATTGACACAAAATTGCACAGAAAATAGCGCAAAAACATGCCTGAAACTCATCGTGAAAATTTGAAAAACTAGAAAGAGAGAGCTCGATTTCCATGACAACCCACGAGCCACGAAACATGCTCGAAAACATTCCTGAAAAATTGCACGGAAAAATGCCCCGTGTGAATGGGTCGAAAATATGCGGCTTGTTTTCACGCAAGAAAGTTGACAGACCAATCTTAGGTTATGCTTCGATGACAAAATGCTCCACAAAGCTCTCTCCTCACAATTCATTTGAGAGCCCTGTTCACTGCTAAGGCTGGATCCGGGTTCAAGGAAAAGAAGCGTCAGTAGAATATAGCACTGGTTTATGATTTTTCTATCAGACCTCCTCACAAACTCCACAATTCCATAGCTGTTTCAATTTCCACAATCAAAAATAGCACTTATCACTTTCGAAGAGGGTGAAACAGACCCCAAGCAAGCTAATCAAGCCCCACATACTCATGAGATGACGTCTGCTATTCAAACTGACAGCGTAAGTCTAAAAACATGCAGGAAAACCTGCATCGTGTGCCGCCAAAACACACATGAAAAATTGCGTGAAAAAATGCCTGAAAAATTGCACGCAAAAATGCCTGGAAAATTGCGGGCAAAAATGCCTCGTGTGCCGCGGGCATTAGAGAGATAGAGCCCTTCAAAGTTCAGTTTTTAAAATCATCTTTTTGCAATAACTCTCAAGTCATCAAAGCGATTTTTACCAAATTTGGCACAAACACTTATGAAATAAATACCCATCACTTGACGTAGATAACTTTTGTCAAAATTGTCCAGTGGCGTAGATACCGGAGGATTGCTCAACTTTTCCCACCCCATTTTCTACGCCACTGGATATTTTTGAAAAATTATTCTTTTTTTGAATTCCTTGTTCAATTTAGAAAAAAAAGTAACAATGGGGTATAATCCAATTGGAAAAAATGGACTATGTAGTTATTTATTTTATACAGGGTGGTCCTCGTTTTATGTCATTAAATTTAAGGATCAATAGGAAATGAAAAATTAAGGGGACTTTCTTCAAAAAACATATTTGAGAAATGCCTAATAACAGAGATACAGCCCTTCAAAGTTGGAAATAAATAATCGTTTTTTCCGCATAACTTTTAAACCGTTCAACCGATTTTATTCAAAATAGAACCAAAGGTTTACTGAAATTATCCTCTGTCAAACAATCATAACATGTTTCATAAAAAAGTTTCAGGAGCTTAGACATTAGGGGGTGACCCTACTTTTCCCCCCTTATTTTTCACCCCCTAGTTATTTTTGAAAACTGTTCATAATTTTGAATTCTACATTCAATTTTGAAGAAAAAATCACTGTTGCAAAATTTTGATTAGAGGCTTCGTTTAGGAGATATTTGGGTTTGAAACTTTGGGAAACATCCCGAAATCGCCACTTTCCAGAACCCAAATTGTTTTTTCCTGAAAATTTCCCGTGTTTTGGAAAAAATGGTGGTTTATCAACTTAGAAATTCTAGAAAACCTATTTCAGCTGAGAAATCATGAGTTTCTTTGGATTTTAATTTTTAGACCTTTGAAAGTGGCGATTTCGGGATATTTCCTAAAGTTTCAAACCCAAATATCTCCTAAACGAAGCATCTAATCAAAATTTTGCAACAGTGATTTTTTCTTCAAAATTGAATGTAGAATTTAAAATTATGAACAGTTTTCAAAAATAACTAGGGGGGTGAAAAATAAGGGGGAAAAGTAGGGTCACCCCCTAATGTCTAAGCCCCTGAAACTTTTTTATGAAACATGTTATGATTGTTCGACAGGGGATAATTTCAGTAAACCTTTGGTTCTATTTATAATCAAATCGGTTGAACGGTTCAAAAGTTATGCGAAAAAAACGAATATTTATTTCCAACTTTGAAGGGCTGTATCTCTGTTATTAGGCATTTCTCGAATATGTTTTCTGGAGAAAGTCCCCTTCATTTTTCATTCCCTATCGATCCTCAAATTTAATGACATAAAAGTCGGACCACCCTGTATATCAACATCCCCTAATAAGCCTGTGATAGCCTATTTTACCATGAATATCACAATAAGGCGGTAATTATTTTTTGAATAAAGCAGGATGGGACCGGTTCGTTTGAAGAGACGACCTAGTGACGTCATTGAACTGGCAACCCCGCGAGCAGGGATCAAGCCCGCGAGTTGAGTTCCGATAGCAACGAAGATCTGTTTTAAACATTCAAACCAGTTGTCAGACTGTCAGCTCTGACTGCAAATCCGTTCTTACTGTTATTATTTTGTTCTTTCTTGTGCACGGTCTGCCTCTGCTTGTCTTCATAACAATAATGCCAAGTAAGGCCCTGGGTAAGACAATACATGTTTTTTTGCTAGTTGTTCCAATACCAAAGAATATGCACCCAATCAGCGGTGAGCGTCGACTGTATGGGAAGCTGTGTACATTCAGTGAATACCTACCCCAGCTGAATGGTCGGTATTCAGAACCCTTCCACAGACGAAGACAGTAGTGGAAGTGATAGTAGTTCTGATGCTCACGACTTTAAAATAACTGAACTAACTTTATCTTCCGGTGTCACCTTCGCTTTTATCTTGCAAATTGGATACTTTCTTTTCACTTGAACATATCCGACAGCATCGTCCAGATTGCTTTTTTACCTGCTTTGTAATGCACACAGTAAGTACCTACCTATTCCTTATAGTTCTGTCCTGTCAAGTCTAGAGTCTGGCCGATGAAATTTGGGTGACTGCGAGGGTGACTGTCTTATACGCCAGCATCAACCGCACGTTTTACAAAACGATACTCACCAGTCACCACACACCATCTACGTTCCGTTTTCTAGCATTTTTGATGAGGACGAATGCTCTTTTCCGAAAGATTGAAAGTTATTCACTTATTCTGGACGAACTATGGAAGCTTCACCTCTTCGCTTTCACGTTTGAAAAATTTGTATTTGTGCAGTAGTACGTATATCTGCCGTGGTCGTCAACTTGAGTTCCTTTCCTCAAAGCCTCTGTCCTCTGTCCATAACAGATAATAACGGCTGGGTCACTTATTTCATCCACCTCAATCAGATCAAACTCCAGTTTGACGTCTAACTTGACGTCTGTTACGAAATTGTTTCAAACAGAAATAAACAAGTATTGGTTACCATCGCACCCAAAACCGCGATGTTGCCAATCAGGGTATAACCTGGCTCAACCTAGTGACGTCACTGGGTCAGAAAGGAATTCTTTGCGAATTTTTTCCCGCCCTATTATGAAGATAAAAGTGAAACAAACTACCACATGCTTATTAGGGAGTGTTCAGCTCCTTATTACCAATTAAAGAAAAAAATTGGATTATACCCCATTGTAAAATTTTGATTAGAGGCTTAATTTTCGAGATATTTGGGTTTTAAACTTTGGAAAACATCTCGAAATCGCCACTTTCCAGGGCCCAAATTGTTTTTTCTCTGGAAACGCCTCGTTTCTTAGCAAAAAATGGCAGTGAATCAATTTGAACGACTTAAAAAACTTATTCCTGTTGAGGAATCATGAGTTTTCTTTGATTTTAGTTTTCAAGTTTTTGAAAGTCGCAATTTCGAGGTGTTTTCCAAAGTTTCAAACCCAAATATCTCGGAAATGAAGCCTCTAATAAAAATTTCACAAGAGTAACTTTCTTTTCTAAACTGAACAAGGAATTGTAAAGAAGTATAATTTTTTAAAAATATCCAGTGGCGTAGAAAATGGGGTGGGAAAAGTTGAGCAATCCCCCGGTATCTACGTCACTGGACAATTTTGACAAAAGTTATCTAGACGTCAAGTGATGGGTATTTATTTCATGAGTATTTGTACCAAATTTGGTAAAAATCGCTTTGATGACTTGAGAGTTATTGCAAAAAGATGATTTTAAAAACTGCACTTTGAAGGGCTCTATCTCCCTTAGGAAGCGTTTTGGAGAAAAATTAAGTTATGCATGTCGACCTAGTTTTTGATGGACCATCCAATAGTGAATTATTGCTACTATAACCTGGACCATTCTGTATAGTCGATAACCAAAGTCGACTATTCTGAAGACAGTTTTTCATGAGCTTCAGAATGACGTGCCGCAAGTTTACTTCTGCGGAAAAATCATCTGTCATTTTCTGGTAGTGACGTCTCCAAACGAAAGATCACGTTGCCGACCTCACTTTTTCGGTTGGACCATATAAATTACCGCCAAACCGACAAACCGCCAAACGAACAAGCATTACTAAACATCTTGCAAATTATGATTATTATGGATGTTTCAGTGATAAGGCGCCTCCGCCATTTTTTGATGCGCTGTAGCCATTGAACTGTATTCAAAATGGACTGCTGATCGCGGTACAAGCCTGCAGAAAGTTTACAAGTTGCATCTACAAACAAAAATCAAAATTTTACTCCAAATTCTTACTTTGATCTTTTCTTTGTCGGACCGGTCAAAGTGTGGCGTGCGATTTTAGAAGCCTATTTTACAGCATTTCTCCTGTATTTTCTTAATCCGTTGACGGTTTTTGTAAAAATCGATCACAAAACATACTTTTCTGTAAAACATACGCAACTTATTTTTCCAAGTACATACTGTCTTTTTTTTTTTCTTTTTTGTAACTTTGACATCTTAAGTAGTTACAGTACACGAGTATTACTGCCAAATTTCAATGGATTACACAAAGCCGTTGCAATAATATTACTTTTTAAATATAAAGATATAGAGAGGCTGCCATTTGAAAAAATTAAACCAAAGACTGCTCTGCAAAAAATGACACACCCTGTATAGTACAGAGCACAATTTTTTCACAAAACGCTCTCTGGCCTCTAAACAATACTTGAAAATGAAAATATTCCTTACGTGCAACTGCCCTTGGATTTTGCCGGAAAAGTCCTTGATGTGGTACCAGCCCGCGATTTCCGGGAAAAATCTCTCCAGAGCTGTCAAGTCTACTGAAGCAAAACCAATGACCTCGTCCGTTACTGGGTTTGGCCGGGGGCGTGTGTTGGTCGGTTCGTCGAGGAGCACTGCCGGTTTTCGCCATACTTTGAAAAGCATGGGTTGCTGAAAACAAAAATGAAAACACTAAATTTTTGGTGCGTTTTTGAGCAATTCCGATACGCTTTTTATCACGCCAAGATGTTATGCAACCAGCTAAGTATCGATGTGAAGATGGTTTTGCTGCCGTAATATTACGTCGTTCGGCCAATCCGGTCGCTCCAATTTATGAAAATTTTGTTTCCAAAGCCAACTCTGAATGGAAATTTTGTTGATCGTACGGTGAACTTATTGAAACGTCGCGATGTACAGGGGGTGTTCACGTTAAGAAACTTGGGGTGGAAACTTTTTATTGGGTCACCTGTATACACCACAGTACTATCAGATACGATACTTTTGAAACACCTGTACAATATCAATATTATTTGATTCTGGTTGAAATTCCAGCCAGTGAATTATGACCAAGGGCACACCCTCCGCAGTTACGAAGCTTGAGAAGCTGAACACAAAAATGCAAGAAAAAAATACGATGTTACATATTTAAAAAAAAATGCCTGTAAATGACGATGGATTTGTTTTGAGGTTCCCCAACATAACTGCATGAGGCCATTTCCAGAGTGATGTCTGTCTGTATCATATACCTATAAAATAACTATACCGCGTACGTCCCCTGATTTATAGTACAGGAAAAATAGTAAAAAAATCGGCAAAACCTCGGAATAAATATGGACGTCATGAAAATTTGATATTCTGTTCAGAATTGAGTGCTCTACAACATATCCAAAATCGCCAAAAATCGCACACGGGGGTTTTAAGTTATTGGAGGGGGGGTAAAAAATTCCAGGTAAACATGGAGGGGATGGAACCCGTCAATCCATTGGATGCGGATACATTATAGTTCGACGTATCATATCCCATTGATACCATTTTGGCACAAAAAATGTCCATCTTTGTTGAAGGGGAGTAGTGGGGAGGCGAAGCTCTGCTAGGTAGTCCATTTTGTTTTTCTGGCCATGTAGAGCCGATCACAACAAGTTTGGTATCTTTTCCGACTAAATTCAGTCTCCTGAACTCGTATCCGATGTGTAAATTCGGATGAGAACAAGTTTAAACAAGACTACTTGAGAAAACTTGTTTTTTCTTTGACAATTTTGTCAAATTTTTCATTTACTGTTGGAGGTGTTCATTTCCAGTAAATTTTCAGGGACCAATAAATTGAAGTGTGTTCTCCACAAAAACCATCCACTCGATGTATAATTTTGTTTCTCGAGTTTAAAAAATCGATTTGAACTTGAGCCGGCGCGGCGCGTCGTCTACTACTGACCAGAACACTACAACATGCACCTTCAAATGAAAACACCTCAAACTATTGGAGAAATAACAACTCATCTTCGAAAATTGAAGGATTTGTGCAGAACTGAATTCCCTATACCATCAACAAAATCGCCATGAATCGTAATGCAGGATTTTGAGTTATTCGAAGAGGAGGATAACACTTTGACAGGATTCATACTCTATGAACTGTTACCTCTCCCCTTAAATAACTCAAAATCCTGCATTACGATTTATGGCGATTTTGTTCATGGTATAGGGAATTCAGTTCTGCACAAATCCTCCAATTTTCGAAGATGAGTTGTTATTTCTCCAATAGTTTGAGGTGTTTTCATTTAAAGGTGCATGCTGTAGTGTTCTGGTCAGTAGTAGAAGACGCGCGGCGCCGGCTCAAGTTCAAATCGATTTTTTAAACTCGAGAAACAAAATTATACATCAAGTGGATGATTTTTGTGGAGAATACACTTCAATTTAATGGTCCCTGAAAATTTTCTAAAAATGAACACCTCCAACAGTAGCAAAAAATTCGTCAAAATTGTCAAAGAAAAAACAAGTTTTCTCAAGTTAACTTGTTCAAACTTGTTTTCATCCGAATTTACACATCGGATACGAGTTCAGGAGATTGAATTTAGTCGGAAAAGATACCAAACTTGTCGTGATCGGTTCTACATGGCCATAAAAACAAAATGGACCACCCAGCAGAGCTTCGCCCCCCCACTACTCCCCTTCAACAATGATGGACACTTTTTGTGCCAAAATGGTATCAATGGGATATGATACGTCGAACTATAGTGTATTCGCATCCAATGGGTTGACGGGTTCCATCCCCTCCATTTTCACCAGCAATTTTTTACCCCCCCTCCAATAACTCAAAACCCCCGGATGCGATTTTTGGCGATTTTGGATATGTTGTAGAGCACTCAATTCTGAACAAAATATCAAATTTTCAGGACGTCCATATTTTTTCCGAGGTTGAAATCTATCTTTCTTGTACTATTATGCCACCGAACTTGACCCCAACATGATAAGCAGGAGCCTCGTTATGCGCAAGCGCCAACTCAATTGAAATCCAAGTTGGCGGGCATAATTTTCTGCGCTGTTTCTGCCTTGGCGAAGTACAAACGAACGAACCGCTTTTGGCGCTGTATGACATTTGCTATCGCCAGTGACATTTGTCAAATTTGTAGGTTAGGCTGTGCTTTTTCCAAACAAATTCCTTCTAAAAACTGAAAAACTAAAAGTAGTAAAAGTAGCAAAGACACAGTGAAGCACACAGAAGAGCCCACGTCCAGCTGTCGTGGTGTGACGTGCTTGAATAAACAAGCAAACATCCAAAAGGTTTGTTTTCAACCAGTACAAAGTGCACCTTCCATATAATGTATCGATTTTAGGGCCTCATGCTTTTAAAATCGATAAGGACCGAAACAGATTATACATACTGCAACGCATGACAAGAGGATTCATCAACTGCCCTGTATTCGGGTACCACAAGTTGGTTTATTTCGAAACAGTCTTGTTCAGCGTGTCTGACATTGTGCCAAAGCCAAATCAGTGAATGATTGGAGTTTGTTTTCGTTTCCTGGAGCGAGGTCGGTACCAATGAATGTAGTTCAATACTTAGAAATAGAATGCCCAAATGATAATGGCTCTTATCTGTTGTTCATTTTAGAGATTTACGGAGATAATTTACAACGGAAGCTTTTGAAGAAAGCACAGAGCCTGTAAGGAACTACGTGGAACGTGGTTAATATGGAACTATGAACGAAATGAACTGCTTGTGATTCAGAGGAAAAATACCTTCTTACTAGAGCCATCACTTATTTTAACAAGAAAAAAACACTAGCAGAGGGTTCCAAAAATTGTGAACATAATTATTCCTCGTGTACCTAATTTAGGAATGGTGTGTTGAAAGTAATCCATGTCATAGTTTCAAAATTCAGTACAGTGATACTTCTTTATTATATATCATAAGAAATGATGTAGTATACAGCTGTAAAATATGAATACAATCATGTTTCTATTGCTATTATTATCATTTTATTATACAGAGTGAATCCGTATCATGATTGACTTTACATAGACCAAAGGCAGATAGCGGTCTTCTAGGGAAGTCAGAATCCACAAGAGAATTTTTTTTGTCCATTGCTCACCATCACCATGATGATAAATATATGTGGCTTTGTGTGTTTGTTATGAAAGTTTGATTAGAGCTATTTCTGAAAGGGTTAAAACATATTTTGTTGAAATTAATTTAGTAATATTCCTCTGTTTGGACTTGTCAAGTAACCATACTGATCGTGGGTTCCACTAAAATATTCAATTAGTTGATAGCCAACTCGAAATAGATCTCTTGATGGATTCTGGCCAAACAATCAATGTAAATTCAGGTTTCACACTGGGTACTCAACGAAAGGGTTGTATACTTGCAATTGAACGTATTTTCCATAATGAATTACCAGCATTGATCAGAAAAAATCCGTTTAAACTCGGTTCAGCTTAAACTGCTAAAAATTTTTGGTGGAATCCGTGGTAAGTGAATTAAAAGGGCCAATGTAGGAAAAAATGTGCCTCCGTGTTATTTGTTGAAAAAAACTTTTCTGACCGCTGTTCTGAAAAACTGTTATCTGGATCAAAAAGTCGATGAATAATGCTAGAAAAGTGTTCCGACAAAAAAATCGGAAGTAGAACTTTGGACCATATTTCAATTTTCGACCGGACATAATGCACAGGTTGTTCAATTGAATCATTCAATTTGTTCTGTGGCTTGACTTGTTAGATAGAATTAGCGCCTGGTTAAAAGAAAAATTTCAGAGCCGGACTTTTTTTAGACTCTTCTGCCGAAAATGAATTTGAATCAATTCAGTCTTACAATTCGTAGATTTTGTCCGGTCGAAAATTAAAATGAGGTCGAGTCGAGTTCGTGTCGCCTGGCCGTCAAGACGAAACCCGAATGCCATGAAACTTGAAAGGGGCCGTGCGGTTTTAATGTGTAAACAGCGGTAAAATGTCTCCGCCGTCCCCCGAGTCGCATTTCTACGCATGACGGGTCAATTTTTCAAAACCAAATCAGCGAATGATTAGGGTGGGTTTGTTTTTGTTTTTTTGGAGCATGGTGGGTAGGTAAATGATGAAAAATGTAGATGGTACTGAAAGATAGAATGAGCCAAGTCAGAATGGTTGTTGTCTGTTGTTCATTTTAGACAGCCTACGGAGATAATTCAAGATACAAAAGGAATGATCTGCTTGTGATTTAGAAAGAAAATGCGTACTCTTGAGTTATCACTTATTGTAATCAGAAAAGCACTAGCAGGAGATATCCATAAATAGTGGACATCATTATTCCTCGTGTAGGTACTTTTGAAATATGGTGTGTTAAAAGTAATCAATGTTCTAGTTTCAAAATTCAATATAGTAATATTTCTTTATTACAAGAAATGATGTATTATACAGCTATAACATATAAACAGGTGGGTACATTAATGCTCTATAACTACTATTTCATTATAAGTACAATAATTATTAGATATATACCTATAGGTACCTAATAATAACTAAAGACCTAGGTTCAGTACCTATTTATAACAAAGCAAAAAAAAGCGTCGATGGATATTATCATTATTCCACATATTATCATTATTATTATTCTTTATTTTGACAGTGACACTACTTCTGACAAATGTCAAGCTCGGTACATAAAGAAGAATAGTTGCTTATGATGTAAGTGTTGAAAGTGACAGATTTTTTTTTGTGAAGAAGAGGATCCAAAATAAGACACTTTTAACATGAACATTTGCAATATTCTATCTACAACGGTTTTTGAAATGTTTGGTGAATGCCAAAATGCAATATGATAGGTAAATACAACAGGACTATCAATAATAATACGTCGCCCATGACGACGTGTTATGTTAAAAGTGACATCCACGGGCATTATTTCACGCTCGTTGTACATAATAGAATATTATATACCAAGGTTGAGAAAGTATTATTATAGCTTCAGCGCCTTATATCCTTCAGCTGCGCCTCGGGATCTAAACTGATCTTTCTCTGGGCTTTCCACTGATGTGTCGCCGATGTCTGTACCTGGCCCCATAAGCCAAAAAATCTGCCTCAAAGTCCAGCAAACACAATAATCGGAATTCATAACGAAAGCCCAGAGAAATAGGATTTTTTTTCATCTGAAGTATTTTGTTTTGTCGGTCATGAATTTTGAGCACCTACAAGCATCGGCGCCCCCTCAAAAGGAAGCTAAAAGATAAGACTTCCCCCCAATTGAAACAATTTTTTTGTTGCCTTGATATTTTTTGAGAAAATCGCGCTGGATTGTTTTAGCTGGGACACCTGTATGTTATAGCTGCATAATACATCATTTCTTGTGATAAAGAAATATCACTATATTAAATTTTGAAACTAGAACATTGAAATCTTTTAACACACCATATTTCAAAAGTACCTACACGAGGAATAATGATGTCCACTATTTCTGGATACCTCCTGCTAGTGCTTTTCTGATTACAATAAGTGATAACTCAAGTAAGTACGCATTTTCTTTCTAAATCACAAGCAGATCATTTCTTTTGTATCTTGAATTATATCCGTAAGCTGTCTAAAATAAACAACAAACAACAACCATTCTGACTTGGCTCATTCTATCTTTCAGTACCATCTACATTTTTCATCGGGTACCCACCATGCTCCAAAAAAACAAAAACAAACCCACCCTAATCATTCGCTGATTTGGTTTTGAAAAATTGACCTGTCATGCGTGGAAATGCGACTCGGGGGACGGCAGAGACATTTTACCGCTGTTTACAGATTAAAACCGCACGGCCCTCTTTCAAATTTCATGGCATTCGGGTTTCGTCTTGACGGCCAGGCGACACGAACTCGACCTCATTTTAATTTTCGACCGGACATAATCTACGAATTGTAAGACTGAATCAATTCAAATTCATTTTCTGCAGAAAGGTCTAAAAAAAGTCCGGCTCTGAAATTTTTCTTTTAACCAAGCGCTAATTCTATCTAACAAAGTCAAGCCACAGAACAAATTGAATGATTCAATTGAACAACCTGTGCATTATGTCCGGTCGAAAATTAAAATATGGTCCAAAGTTCTACTTCCGATATTTTTGTCGGAACACTTTTCTTATAGCATTATTCATCGACTTTTCGATCCCGATAACAGTTTTTCAGAACAGCGGTCAGAAAAGTTTTTTTCAACAAATAACACGGAGGCACATTTTTTCCTACATTGGCCCTTTTAATTCACTAACCACGGATTCCACCAAAAAATTCAATCAAACTTTCATAACCAAACACACAAAGCCACATACAGGGTGGCCCAACGAAAACAGAACAGAGGGGTTTTCAGGCATTTCACCTCGTTTTTTTTTTAAAAAGCTCGAACAGGTCGATTTTTATATTGAGGGGGACATCTGAAACATACATTGACGGATTTCTATCTTCAGCCCCCTCACCCCCACCCGCCACAACTTCGAAGTTTCAAATGACACCACCCACTTTGCGATACATCAAATTGAAGAGAATTAAATTCTCTTTCTGAAAAAATATTTGTATAATATTCAACCCCACCCCCCTTCTTCCTAAAATTGTCAGAGTTTATGATGTAATATTTTTGATCTCTTGATTCTCTTCAGTACAGTCAACGTCATGCTACACAGCATTGTGTAAAAAGTGCGACCCAAATTCACCCTTTCACTCCCCCACCTCAACTTAAAAATCTAAAATGACACTACCTACTTTGTGATACATCAAATCGAAGAGAATTGAATTCGCTTCCTGAATAAAATATTTTCAGAATTTTCGAAAAGCCCCCTTTCCTCCTAAAATACTCCGAATGTTCAATTTATCAGGAGAGGGGTTGAAAATTTCAAAAAAAATGTTTTCAGAAAGAGAAATCAATTTCCTTTTATACGATGTATCACAAAGTAGGAGGTGTCTGTTAAGTTTTGAAATTGGGGTGGGGGAGAGGAGAGGGGTGAATTTGAGTAACACTTTTCTCCACCGAAAATTTTCTCCATAGATGCTATTTAGGATGACGCTGATCAAATTGAAGAGAATTGAGGGGTCAAGGATATAAAATGGGACAGTCAGAGAAATTTAGGAAGATGGGGAGGAAGATGGGGGGTGGGGTTGAAAATTTTGAAAATATTTTTTTCAGGAAAAGAATTTGATTTTCTTTGATTAGATGTATCGCAAAGTAGATGGTGTCATTTAAAATTCTAAAGTTGAGGTGGGTAGGGGTGAGGGGGCTGAAGATAGAAATTTGCCAATGTATGTTTCAGATGTCCCCCTCGATATAAAAATCGACCTGTCTGAGGGTTTTCCGAAAAAATGATGTGAAATGCCCGAAAACCCCTCTGTTCTGTTTTCGTTGGGCCACACTGTATAATTATCATCATGGTGATGGTGAGCAATGGACAAAAAAAATTCTCTTGTGGATTCTGACTTCCCTAGAAGACCGCTATCTGCCTTTGGTCTATGTAAAGTCAATCATGATACGGATTCACTCTGTATAATAAAATGATAATAATAGCAATAGAAACATGATTGTATTCATATTTTACAGCTGTATACTACATCATTTCTTATGATATATAATAAAGAAGTATCACTGTACTGAATTTTGAAACTATGACATGGATTACTTTCAACACACCATTCCTAAATTAGGTACACGAGGAATAATTATGTTCACAATTTTTGGAACCCTCTGCTAGTGTTTTTTTCTTGTTAAAATAAGTGATGGCTCTAGTAAGAAGGTATTTTTCCTCTGAATCACAAGCAGTTCATTTCGTTCATAGTTCCATATTAACCACGTTCCACGTAGTTCCTTACAGGCTCTGTGCTTTCTTCAAAAGCTTCCGTTGTAAATTATCTCCGTAAATCTCTAAAATGAACAACAGATAAGAGCCATTATCATTTGGGCATTCTATTTCTAAGTATTGAACTACATTCATTGGTACCGACCTCGCTCCAGGAAACGAAAACAAACTCCAATCATTCACTGATTTGGCTTTGGCACAATGTCAGACATGCTGAACAAGACTGTTTCGAAATAAACCAACTTGTGGTACCCGAATACAGGGCAGTTGATGAATCCTCTTGTCATGCGTTGCAGTATGTATAATCTGTTTCGGTCCTTATCGATTTTAAAAGCATGAGGCCCTAAAATCGATACATTATATGGAAGGTGCACTTTGTACTGGTTGAAAACAAACCTTTTGGATGTTTGCTTGTTTATTCAAGCACGTCACACCACGACAGCTGGACGTGGGCTCTTCTGTGTGCTTCACTGTGTCTTTGCTACTTTTACTACTTTTAGTTTTTCAGTTTTTAGAAGGAATTTGTTTGGAAAAAGCACAGCCTAACCTACAAATTTGACAAATGTCACTGGCGATAGCAAATGTCATACAGCGCCAAAAGCGGTTCGTTCGTTTGTACTTCGCCAAGGCAGAAACAGCGCAGAAAATTATGCCCGCCAACTTGGATTTCAATTGAGTTGGCGCTTGCGCATAACGAGGCTCCTGCTTATCATGTTGGGGTCAAGTTCGAATAGCAAGCTAGCCATATAGCTACTTTATAAGTATATGGTCTGTATGTATAATTAATTTCACGGCTTTCTGCATTAGATCAAGCTATGGAAAGATTGTGTTGTGTTGGTACCAAGGATGTCTATACATATGTATCCCATACACTTTCTATTTTCAATAATGACTTTTTGGAGCAAAAATAAAGTGACAAGCTGGAGCGCTGGGGGAATACGGCCGATGGCCGCTGATAGTTTCGCTCCAGAACTTTGCAGGTGCCATCAGCCGTAGTCGTAGCCCCCCAGCTTGTCACTTTATTTTTGCTCTGAAAAGTCATTCTACTGAAAATAGAAAGTATATGGGATATACATATGTTATATATAGGAGACGTATGTTTATGTATAGACATCCTTGGTTGGTACGAATGATACGATGACAAAGGATGCTAGCCAGTTGTCTACACGTGCAGTTTTTATTGTGTCACTGTGTCGAGGTATCATGTACGCGAAAGTGAAAATTTTTGAGCATACGCCAGGAATCGTGAGTTTCTATGGAGTGCTTTGCAGTGTGGACGATAAGGGACATTATCTTTACTGGTTGGTGGGTCTCCGTCAAGGTTGTTGGAATTTTGGCGGTTACTAATGAATGATGTCGAAGATCGGCAGGATACTACTCGGATGAAAAGGCCCACCGCCCAAAAGGCTACATCTTCTGATGCACATCACTGGAGTAAGTGGAGTAGTGAGTATTAGATGCCTACTCTAGCTCTAGCTCTACCTATTATACCTACTGCAACAGTAGGCAAGGTATGAAGACACATGCTGGCAGACAACAGACGACACAGTGTACCTACCTACTCACGCCTAAATTGTCTCCTCTCTGTACAGTTCAACTCCATAAATTATTGTCCTACTATCCATATTGTCCATCTAAAGAATAAGTTTCCTCTTGGGTAGTAGGTTTTTCCTTTTTACATTCCATTTCTCAACGGCATCACGGACTTTCGGCATAATTTTCTCAGTGGCCGGCAAAAACCTAATAGCCTTGGCGAAGACCCACCAACCAGTGAAGACAATATCCCTTATCGTCCACACTGCAAATCACTCAAAGGAAACTAACAATTCTTCGCATAGTCGCATATTCTCGAACATTTTCACTTCCGCGTACATGACTCCCCGAGACGGTGACAATGTCACATTGAAAATCGCACATGAAGACAGCTAGCTGCCAACAAGTCGTCAACGTGCCATCCGTACCAACGCAACCCAGTTTTACTATAGCTTGCTCTAATGCAAAAAACCGTGAAATTGATTATATGTCTGTAGCCCTCCACGATAATTACCAAGCCGTTGATCTGATTAAGTTTAAATTTGGTACGTAGATTTGGTTTGGAATGATTTTTTAAGTAAAAGAATACTCACTCCCTTCAATAAATTCCTGCACATGTCCACTTTGCACTTGAAGTTATAGACCGGCGTTTCGCAGACAGGCGTGGCCACGACCTCTTTGTTGTCCTTTTCGAAAGTGACGTAAGTCCAAGGCATGCTTTCCCGCTTCTCCTGCTCCACCTTTTCTTCGTCGATGAACGTCCTGCCCTTGTGTTTTTTCCTGAAAGGCAGATGCAGCGCCCTCTCGATTTCGACGCGCGCCTTGAATGTGGTACTGGGCGGGCCTTCTTTGTTGGCTTTGGACTCTTCAGCAGGATACGCATTTCTGTCATCAGCTGCGTTGTTGACTAGACCGAAATCCGAAGATCTCGCAGACGGCTTGTTCGGCGGTAGAACAGGAGGTTCCATCAGCCGCAGCAGTAAATCGTCTATGCTCTTTGTATCACCGATTGATTGCTGTTGCTCCCACTGCTGCTGCAACTGCTGCTGCTGCTGCTGTTGTAGTAGTTCCAGCTGATTGAGGTGTTGCCATCGTTGGGGCATCTGCTGCTGCTGTTGCTGCTGCTGCCGCCGCCGGTGCTGCTGTTGCCTTTGCCGGTGTTGCTGCTGCTGCTGTCGTTGCTGTTGTCCTTGCTGTCGTTTAAATGTACGGTTCTGATCGTTTTGCTCCTCCATTTTTTCGCACTGAATTCCTACGTCGACCTTATGTTCGAATCTGACACTCTTGGGGCTGTGCTGTTGCCGTGAATTGTTCTTGGATTTCCTTCTTGGACTGCTTGTTGCCGTATCAAAGTCGGCTTGCGTGGCAATATCTACTGATGGCGCTGTTGTTGGAACGACAACGACGGGTTCGTTGTGGACGGCGATTGAAATGTGGGATGCTATTTCCGTTGTTAAATGTTTCTTTTTCACGGCGACGGCTTCCTGTTTAGTTTTCGTATCTTTTCGTGGAGTGCCAGGGTGCAGTTTAGTTTTTGACGTGTCACGGCCAGGTAATGATGGTGACGGTGGAACCGGGGGTAGATTGGGTTTTGCTCTTACAATGGCGTCTTTGAATCCTCTGTCCAGCTCCAACGTTTCGATTTGTTCTTTAGTGCCGAGGGCCAAGAGTGCTTGCACCTGACCGACCACGTCACCGTCGAAGGGGCTCAAGATCGGCTCCCATCCGTCGCAGGATATCGTCGGGTACTGGAACAAGAGCAGAAGGAGTTGCAAACATTTTGTTGCATTTTAGCTGGGGTAAACTGGCCTTTTAGTCCAGGAATTATAGAAAAAATAGCGGACAAAAATTTAACCCAGTCGGATTTTTGCATATAAGCTCAGTTAAGCATGTAAATAGTTTAACATCAAAATACAAGAAAAATAAAATAGTCCAGATGCTCGATGCTAGAGACTGTATGGACCTAGAGTTTTATGATGGCAAGATGTCACTTGGTAGACGTGTTGTTCGAACCATTATTTTTCGATTGAGATTTGGAGCCATCAATACCAACTATGCCGGCGGCATATACAGGGTGAAATCAAAATAAAAAGTTGAACATCTGTACCTCAAGAACCAAAATAGGTGAAGAAATGTCAATAGCCAAAAATATTTCTAATTTCATGGTCATGAAGTCATCGTAAACTTTAATCAAATATCCTTAGCCGTTCCTGAAATATCCTTAGAAGACTGAAGTTGTTACAAAAAAAAAATAAAAAAAAAAATTAGTTTTTCATATACAATTAGTAATTCTTCAGATATTGAATCGAAACATGGTGTTCTTATGATAAATGAGATTTAAAATGAAATAACAGTGATTATAGCCCACATACCCAATTCAACCAATCAGAACAACCGAATGAGACCCACGTGACTCGGTTTAAGCTATCGATTAATGCACACTAGGAGGTGATTAATGGGTGCTTTCCACCTAGCTCCAAGTTTGGTACACTCACCATTTACGCATGTGCGGGTGCCAAACGGTGCTTTCCATCTGCGTGTATAGACAATACAAATAGAGAAGACCATATGTTATCACCACCGTCGTCACGGATATTGGGGCATCAAAAATCAGCCAACCTTTTTTTGAATGATGGACTCGCCTGGTTCCTACGCAACCGTAAAAATCCGTGACGACATAATATGGTCTTTTCTATTTGTATTGTCTATACTTACCCGGTTCTGTGCCGTTCAATGGACCACCTAAATTTGTGTGCCATACTATGCAACATGTGCCATCTGGTGGTATTTGTACCGTCTAGGTGGAAAGCACCCAATGCCCACTAGGTTATAGCACCGGATTGAAATATTTTTGGGCCCACGAATAATATGTAATTGAAACGACTGTATTTATACTTGTTTGGACTGAAATTTTAGCACTGGTGCGTTTAAAGGGTCTTCCACTTACTAAAATACAATTTCACAACCTATTAGACTTCGTTTCAGCATTGTTTCTAGCAACGAGGCCCCTTCCTTAATCCGCGACTGTGCACTCTCCTTTCATGCGCTGTCAACAGATGTTAGTGACATTTAGTTTTTAGCTCTACCAGTCTACCGCCCATGTGAAACTACTGTGTTGTGAACTACCACTCATGGCAAGATAATTATTATTTAGCCAAGCAGAATTAGCTTGATTTAGTAGTGAGCTTCACAAGTGTATTCAATTATTAGAAAGGAGAAAAAACAAAACATTTTTACCCTTCTCTTGAAATTGATTTTTTTTTCAACAAAGCATGCTTTGAAATTGACAGTTCAATACAATGATACATTGGACCTACTATTTCTACTAGTATTCTATTTGGGCGATGATCTGCTAAATTCAACTCGTGCTTTGTGTTTTATTCGAGTTAAATGTTTTAAATTCCTCAAACAAACCATCAATCACTCGAAAAGTAGGTCTACTTTTCCTTCGTGATTGACAGTTGTTTTCGGGTTAAAACGATTTAACTGAAAAACACGAAGCACTTGTAATATTACTATTGAAAAACACTCTCTAAGCCAACTATTTGGAAAAAAAACACACAGTCAACTTTTTTCCGATATACAATAAACTAAACTGCGCAACAAATACAGGATGTTCGGGTCTGGTTATTACAAACTTTGAGGGATGATTCCCCATCAAAAATAAAGCCGAGAGAACAAAAAATTCATTGTCCTAAAATGATTCCTTGAAAAGATACTTGAAGTTGAAGTTGACTTTTCAAATGGTTTTTTTACCGTAACTTTTGAACCGTTGGACCGATTTTAATCAAATTTGAACCAAAGTTCAGTCAAATGAGTCTCCATTGAACAATAATGCCAGAATTTATCAAAAATTTCTGGAGGCGTAGATAATAGGGGACTGTCCCCTATTTTCGCCCCTATTCTCATCTCCCCTGATTATTTTTCAAAATTGTTGATATTTTCGGATTCTACGTTCAATTTAGAAGAAAAAGTTACTCGTGCAAAATTTTGATTGGAGGCTTCATTTTCAAGATATTTGGGCTTGAAAAATTGAAAAACAACACGAAATCGCAACTTTCCAGGGCTCAAATTGTTTTTTTCTGAAAAACTTAATGTTTCTCAGCAAAAATGATGGTTTATCAACTTAAAACACCCAGAAAACTCATTCCAGTTGACGAATCATGGGTTTTCTTGAATTTTAATTTTTAGACCCAGGAAAGTGGCGATTTCGAGATGTTTTCCAATGTTTCAATCACAAATATCTCGAAAACGAAGCCTTAAATAAAAATTTTGCAAGAGTAACTTTTTCTTCTAAATTGAACGTACAATCCGAAAATATCAACAACTTTAAAAATAATTAGGGGAGATGAAAATAGGGGCGAAAATAGGGGACAGTCCTCTATTATCTACGTCTCCAGAAATTTTTGATAAATTGTGACATTATTATTCGATGGAGACTCATTTGACTGAACTTTGGTTCAAATTTGATTGAAATCGGTCCAACGGTTCAAAAGTTACGGTGAGAAAACCATTGGAAAAAGTCAACTTCAACACCCTGTATCTTTTCAAGAAAGCATTTTAGGAACATGAGTTTTTTGTTCTTTCGGCTTTATTTTTGATGGGGAATCATCCCTCGAAGTTTGTAATAACCAGACCCGAACACCCTGTATGTTGTCGCGAAGGAAAAATTGGTCCGAGTTTGGACCACAATAACTTTTGATTGACACAAACCATTTCGATTCTGTTTTGACGGTTAGTGAGCTTAGTCGTTCCGTTATCCACCTTCAGAAGGTGAAGATCAGGAAACTTCATGTAAAATATCTACAGGGTGAAATGTAAAACAGTGCAAAATTTCAGCAAAGTTTGGTTCTGACTTGATGATTTTTCTCTTGGAGGATGCTGACTCATCCTATCGCTACAAGGAAGACAATCTTACTCTGATGATGGTAGGTTGCAATTCACGAATACTGTTTCTTGAACGGTCCCCAGCAACTTGACTCGCAGACCATCTGGAATACCGTGATCAAGATGGATGAGACAAGAACGACAACTTACTTTTTTTTCAGACAAATATTTTACGACGACTTGATTCCTGTAGGCCAAATAGAACTGATGCAGTGGTAGCTTCGTCAAACCGACGACGAAATCGTTGTTGTTTTCCTTTTCGTAAAACTCCACGACCATAAAATTATCCCTCAGCTTGGCCAGCAGTTCCTCTTCGTGAATCAATGGGACTTGCTGAAAATTCATCAAATCATTATTGAATATGTAATATGTATGATGAATAATAGGTAATTAGAGCTTGTGAAAAATAACTCAATGTGAAGAAATATCGTTCAACTAAATGTGTAGGTAATTATGTACTACAGGGTGTTCACGTATAAATTATACCGAGCGTTCATAAATTAAATGGGTCAAGGGTGCCTATGAGTTTGAAAACATCTGTCGGAACTAGCATCGTTCATTTGATGTTTGTAATTTTTTGGTTATCGTAATTTGTCAAACCAGTCGCAGTTTTCGTTTTCGGAACATTTTAAATGTGGTTTTCACGGCAGGACACAAAACCTACATGATCGAGGAGTATTTTCGAACTTGAAGTATTCTCGTGCACTTATGGCAGATCAGAGATCAATAATATGGGACGTAACTTGTCAAAGTTTGACAAATTTATTACAGAAGGATTACGCTAGTCTCGACAGACGTTTTTGAATCCACAGGCACCCTTGACCCATTTAATTTATGAACTTTCGGTACCTCCCTCTGGAGACTTCCCTTTGAAAATAATTTTGAAAATGAAAAATGATTCTCATGATTTTTTCGTTGGCCTCTAATCTGTTCACAAACATTTTCTGTGGTATATTGATTACAGGGTTCAACATCAAAGATTTTTGCCATATTGGACATCCTGTATTTTAATGTAGGAATCGACTCCACTTTTCATTTTAATTATAAATATCTATCACACTTGATAGGTAAGTCAACGGAGCACTTGTGAAAAAAATAACAAAATTTTGAAAAATATCGGAGTTTTTTTTTTTTCTCGAAAGTAGGTAACTCAGTGAATTTTCTATCATTTTGGTAAAATGGATATGATTATAGTTTGCAACTTTCACCCAACTCAACCAAACTCTACGACTCAAAAAAAAATTTCGATATTTTTTCAAAATTTACACTAGTTTTTTTCAAACGTTACCAAATTTTTTCACATGTATTTTTTTGATCAACCTATCAAGTGTGAAATATATTTACATATAATCAGAATAAAAAGCAGAATCGATTCCCATCGAGATTCCCATATTAAAATACAGGTGCCCAATTTGAGAAAAATTTTCGATAGTTCATCCTGTAAACGATATACCACAGAAAATTATAATGGGCAGATTCGGAACCTGCGGAAAGAATCATGTGAGAATCATTTTTCTTTTTAAAATTATGTTCAAGAGGAAGTCTTCAAGGGGGGAGGGTATAATTTATACATGAACACCCCCTGTACTTATACAGGTTGTTCATATGTACTTCATTTTCAAACTTCCTACCCCAGACTTCTCGCAGCCAAAAAATTTCTAGAAAAACGCCGAAACAGGTCAATTTTTATTTCGAGAGGGACACCTGGGGCATGTATTGCCAAATTTCTTCGATCAACACCTTCGCCCCCACCCTACCATACTTTGAAAATGTCAAATATCATTACTTATCTTGTGATATATCAAATTGAAGGTAGGTAAAAAATTCTGTTTCTGTCAAACATATTTTAAAAATTTTCAACCACCCCCTCAGCCCTTCTCAAAATTTTCTCACTGTTAATTGAAGAAAAGTTTTACTTCTATTAGCTCCAGATTCTTGAGAGATAGATTTTCCAGCAAAAACGGGTGAGTTTTTATTTCGAAATGCACGTTCTAAGATACGTATTGCCCAATTTATATCGTCATCTTCTTCGCCCCCACCTCACCCTACTTTAAAATTTCAAATAGCATCACCTGTCTTGTAATACACCAAATTGAAGGTAATAAAATGCTCTTTCTATCAAACAAATTTTAAAATGTCTCAAAACCTCTCTCAAAATTCTTTCACTGTTAATAAAAGGAAAAGGGGCAAAGGGGTTGAAACTAAAAATTTGACAATACGTATTGATGTCCTCCTTGAAATTTAAATCGACCTGTTTTTGCCGGAGAATCTATTTTTAGTATTACAAGATAGGTAATACTAAAAGATAGAATGGCTATTTGAAACTTTAAAGAAGGGTAAGGTGGGGGCGAGGGGTTGAAGATAAAAATTTGGCAATAGGTACGTGTTCTGGATGTACCCCTCAAAACCAAAATCGCTGTTTCAACGTTTTCCTGAAAAAACAATTACCGTGAGATATCTGAGGCGGGAAATTTGAAAATGAACATTCTGTTCAGGGAACACCTGTATATCACACCGCAACATGATAACATAAACCCTATTTTTGGCCTGAAGTTTTGAGCTTGAAAACTTTATTAGATAATAAAAATACCCAAATTGATTTCGTCAAATCACCGGATAGTCAGGTATTGATTGTGAAAAGTGACGAAATTTTATGGATTTTAAAATTAGATCTTGTAGATTATGACTGTAAAATTATCGTCATATCTGTCGCGGAAGCTCTCACAGGTATCCCTCTGTGCAACCATTTTGAAGATACTGCCAGAGTCACCACCATAAAATCCGATTTATTTTAAAATTAAATACATTAATCAATAGCACCTGGCAAAAATTATACGCAGGATTCGCATCAAATTCCACAACTCTGCTGTAGAATCTGTCGTCCTGACCGAAACTCTGACAAGTCAAATACGAATTCTGCAGCTCCCTCGAAAACCGCGCTTCGGATATGTAAATAAAACCAAACAGAACTTGTTTTGGAACTTCCGGCAAACAACAAATCGGTTTGGCTGCTTCTTCTTTCTCCCGTTTCAATTTCTGCGGTATCCAGTCAGTCGGAGATTCCAAAATCTCGTTTTCTCGTTTATTGCACATCGCTTCAACGAATTCTCTGCCGAAATACAAGCGTCCGCAGCCCAGCTGCACGGATATTTTTAAACTGCCGACGACCAGCGGCGTGCTCTCGTTCAGCTTGACCGAGAGCTCCTGACTGCTGCTCAAATTTTGAGCCATTTCCAGAGAACCAAAACGAAAGCTCGCGTGACCCAACAAGCTTGCTTGTTTCTGCCTGGGCCCTCTGAAACTGATCCTGAACTTGAGCTCCAATCCGTCCAGATCTGGCGAATTCAGAATGTCGTGTATCGAGACCTGCTTGAACGGTATCGGGACTCGGTGATACGAAGCTCTGGCGCACATCCGAACGTTTCTGTTCGAATCCAAGCCCGTATCGACTTTCGATTTGCTCGTCCTCTGCGTGTTTTGCAAAACGTCCGGAAGGTGGTATTCTAAAAAATAGGTTTGCGTGACGCTCTTGCGGTCGTCCAAGCTTTCCGCAACTTTCTTGCGACCGGCTTCGTTCAAAAACAAACTCTGAACCGTGATTTTCAGCGAATCTACGTATTTTAATAGTCCGTTGTTGCTGTTTTTATCTCTGTCTCTGACGGCTTTGTCACTTTTACTAGACCGATCGCTTCGGTAAGTCCGGTCCGTGGTTTTGCACAAATCGCTGGCCGACATCGACCGAAGCGTTTCCAGAGCCTCGAGTTCGTCCCTCCTTTCCATCTGGTCGCCTTGCAAGAACGCCGTGATTTTCTCGCTGGTTTCCCGAGATACGTGCTCCAGTTTCAAAGGTTCTCGCGTGTCACGAACCACGTCTGTGTTGAACGGGTCGTTATTCAAAATCGACTGCACCATGGCATTCCGCAACCTCTGGCCCTGCTCCAGAATCTTGTCCACCAAATCCGAACGGGAGCTGCAGCAATTTTCACAAGCCATTTTCAACTGTTCATCGATTTCTACCACGAAAACTCGTTGTTTCAAAAGTTTGTATTCACAACTGACGTACCTGTCAATTTGACATTTCGTCGCCCACTGACATTTGACGAGAAAAGTGACAGCTAAAGTCACCAGAGTTTTTCCGACACCAAAACAATACCACCAATCAACAAATTCCGCGGGTCCCCATCGATTTCTAATTTGTCATTGCAAAGGTTTTGATATCGCTTCAGGATTGAGCTGCTTACCTGGTTAAAAACGGTGGGTTTTGAGTGAAAAACCGAATCAGCGGGCTGCACCTCTGTCACCAGACATGGAAAGCTCAGGGAAGTACTGCCAACCCTTACGAGCTAAAAGTGCCCAGAATGCCGGAGCAAAGCTGCAAAAGGGCACACAAAAGGGGCTGAAATTGGTAAATTAAAAATGATTAATCGTGTTTTATTGTCGCATTGTGTGTCTTTTGATATTTGGACATTGTGTCCGAATTGCCGGGTGTCGACGAGCTTGATGAAAGTGAGAATGGAAAAATCAGAATGGGACAGGGCCGGACTGCGCAAAAACCGGGCCGCGATGTTTCTGAACGGGGCAGGATGAAACGATCGATGGAGCAAATTTCAAGCTTATTGTTGCCGCTTGATGGTGATGATCAAGATCGAAATTAGACTCTGTCAAGATTTTCCGATACAGGTATGAGCTGCGAAAAATTTCGTCGTAAAACCGTTGATTGGACCATTATATATTGGACTATTTAAGGACTCCCTCCTCAACCTAAATATGTGTAAAAGGAAAATCACCACCATTTCACCGTCAGAGGTGAACAAAGTTAGCAGAATCTCCATACCTAGTCATGAAAATGTCGGAAAAGTGAGCGGAAATCAGAAAAGTGAAAACTCGTTCTTGAAGCAGGTCTTTTTGGCACGACCTACATGTTGTGTGTATGTGTTATGTGTCGGTACCTACCCTATCAAGTTTTATTGTCACAATTAAAACGGTTGGAAGAAAATAGCCAGCCTAAAACTTCTGGGGTGACTAACGCCGGGTTGCTCACTTCGAGTTTAACTTTACCGGTTTGGTTGCTATGGAAATATTTGTTGCAACAATGAAATCTATGGCAACCAAACCAAGTTTAAAGTAACTCGAAGTGAGCAACTGGGCCTAATTCACTTATTATACGTACAGGCAATGGTGCAGAGTAGTAATACCTACCTACAAATACCTACAGGGGCAAAACTAGGAATCTTTTCAGAAAACATACTAGCTGTCCCATGAATAACTGTCGGAAATGAGGAGCTTGTGGTGTAGTGGTCAGCGCGTTCGACTACCACTCCAGGGGTCGTGGGTTCAAGTCCCACTGTGGGCGATCGGATTTCCGTCCTCAAAACAAGCTCTTTGATCTGGTTGGAATGCTTGCTAAATGCAAGACGCACCGTGTGTCGAATAGCACGTGAAATGCGAACTATGGTGCCGACCCCATACGATGTTGTTGGTCGTTAAAAATCCCTACCCTGTGTTGGAATACACAGGAGTTCGGCAAAATTTCCGATATAGTGAAGAAAAGCATTCACCGGCGTCTGTGCTAGGCCTCGCTGCGGAAATAGGCCGACGTTAAATGAACGAATAAAAATAAATTTTGTTTTCACAAATTCAGCTTGATGTGACGGATATACGACACCGAGTACGACATCTTAAAACGCTGTTATGAAACTGGTATGGGCACTAATCCACATTATACCTGCCTACCGTAGGTACCGTATCACTGGCCATGTCCGTGTTTTAGGATTCATGTATTTGCCAAGTACATATGAGCTCGCGAGTGAGCTCCAGATTTCATCTAAAAAAAAAAACCATTGATTATTATTGATACCAAGTGAACTTTTACTTTTCCGCCTCCCCACCAACATGGAAGGGAAAGTCGAGGGGAAAGTATGGTGATCGTACAGAAAAAGTTTTGAGATTTTGACGGATAAATCTATTCTGGGTCCCCAAGTCGATCAGGACCATTTCCGGAATAATGTCTGTCTGTCTGTGTGTGTGCGCGCCTGTGTGTCTGTTTGTAATCTTCCACGATAGCTGCCCAACCGTTGATCCGATCGACTTGAAATTTGGTATGATGGTATGCAGACATGAGGTGCTTTCCTTTTAGCACAAAACTCACTGATCTGATCTAAGTTAGAGAGAGAAAGAGCGAGAAATCGCATGCGCGAAAGTGAGATACCACTAACAACTTAGGTCAGAATACTTAGTTCAGGTTGTAAAAGGAAAGCTGCTATTGTTTTGCTGTCGAATGACCAATGACCGGATTAGTTTTTGGCTGTCATCTGTCGAACGGAAGTATCACTATCAAAAAACGACAGAAGTTACATCTTTCAAGTTACTTTTTTTGCTGATAAAATCTTTCAGAAAAATTACAAAAAATTGGAATATGCTCCAAAATGACCTCTAAGCTCTGTAGTTTGTCACTTCGTACCCCAATGTAGTTGACTGAGCAAGGTAATGCTACCAAAAAATAATTTCTGGAATTTCCTCTGCTCTCAAATCATTGTTGGATCCGGTATTTAGAAATGGCGACTCTGACGTCACCACTAATATCGCGTATAGGACGATAGGAGTGCTTCTCCAAGGCTTTGTAGCATTTTACTATATTCCGGTCTTCCCTACATTTATATCTGATGGATTTTAGAGAGTTTAGATCGGATAATTGCGAGTAATAACTACAGTGGGTATTATAAGGTATTACTGGGTATTACTGGGGTATTACTGGGTATTACTGGGTATTACTGGGTATTACTGGGGTATTACTGGGGTATTACAGGGGTATTACTGGGTATTAGCGGGTATTAGTGGGTATTACAGGGTATTACAGGGGTATTAGTGGGTATTATAGGGGTATTACTAGGGTATTACTGGGAATTAGTGGGAGAAAGGGGAATTAGTGTACATCATTTTGGTCAGCGGTTTACCCCTCGGGTGGCTAAATGTAGAAAAAAATCAGTAGTATGGAACTGGTAGGTATAGACAATACAAATAGAGAAGACCATATGTTATCACCACCGTCGTCACGGATATTGGGGCATCAAAAATCAGCCAACCTTTTTTTGAATGATGGACTCACCTGGTTCCATGTGTCTTTTCTATTTGTATTGTCTATACTTCAATTTGTTGATGAAACATGTTTTTTTATCCATTTGGAAGAATCTAAAAACTTCAATAGGTCGCGGGAACAAATATGGCTGCCTAAAGATGGGTATATGGTATGATGTTATCTTCACTAGTACTTGGTAATATAATTTTCTTTGGTTGTAATAAATACAAGGATAAATTATCAAAGAATTGTCGCTGTATTAAAAAAATTATTGCGCTGAACTCAAGATTTGGCTGAGTACCTAATGAGTAAAAACGAGCGAATCTCTACTGTGCTACCTTGGCACCCCCCAATGCGCAAACGCGGGCAAGAAGCTGGCAAGAGGCGCTTCGTTCTCGGCTTCGTTGTGCCGGCATGCCTGCAACGTTGCCATAGCGGGTGCCAGGGTGACGGTTATGTTCCCGCGACCTATAGGCTACTTCGTTTGGGCAGGTGCGCATGTGTGAAAGCGCCAGATTTTTTGGAAACTTTCGTACATCTGTCAGTGTGAATATGAAAACTTGGCAACGCTGCATGCTCTGTCTATCCGCCTGACCAAACTGGTTCCTCGCTGTCACTTTTATCACGGCACTTTTATACACACCGTAAAGGTGGCCTTACATTGAGCATTGTTACGTTTTCGCTTATCTTGCTGATCTCGGCTCTGAATAATGAGAGATGGCTCTGGTAAAAACATATATTCTCAAATACAGGGTGATTCATGAGTGACCTTACATAGGCTAATGGGAGATAGAGAACTTTGAGGCGAGCCAAGATCCACTGAAGAAATTTTATTTTCTCCAATGGTTATGAAGATACAGGGTGTTTTGTGTGTTTCGTATGAAACTTTGATAAGCGATATTTCTGAAACGGCCGAAGGTATTTTGTTGAAATCCACCAGTAATATTTCTCTGTTGGAACTCATCCCGAAGCCATACCGGGTAAGTCAAAATCCAGGGCCGGGCTAGAAAAAAGGTGCCCCTTTTTTGTTCCATCAAAAAGTACATTTTCTGACCGCCTTTCTGAAAAACTGCTATCGGATTCAAAAAGCTAGAGAAAAATGCTTCAAGAATCACTCTTCAATTTAGATGGCACACCTAAACCGTTTCGACAATAAAATTAAAAGTAACATTTTTGCGTGAGTTCCCATTTTCGACCGGACATAATCGACTCATTGTTTGTTTGAATTCATTAAAATTCATTTTTTGGCTTGTCTCTGTTGAATAGAAGGGCTTGGTTGAAAGAAAAATTTCAGAGCTGACAATTTTTTTTGTATGACAAAATCGAGAGTGGAACCAAAATTAGACTCGATTTGGTCGTCAAAAAAAATCTTCAGCTATGGAATTTTTCTCACTACCAAGCCCTTCTGTTTCCCAGAGACAAGCTAAAAAATGAATTTTAATGAATTCAATCAAACAATGAGTCGATTATGTCCGGTCAAAAATGGAAACCTACCCACAAATATTACTTTCAATTTTTTTGTCGAAACGGTCTAGGTGTGCCATCTAAATTGAAGAGTGATTCTTGAAGCATTTTTTCTTAGCTTTTTGAATCCGATAACAGTTTTTTATAAAAGCGGTCAGAAAATGTACTTTTGGATCAAATAACAAAAGGGGCACATTTTTTCAATCTCGGCCCTGGATTTTGACTTACCCAGTATGGCTTCAGGGTAAGTTCCAATAGAGAAATATTACTGGTGAATTTCAAGAAAATATCTCCAGTTGTTTCAGAAATATCGCTTATCAAAGTTTTATACCAAACACACAAAACACCCTGTATCTTCGTAACCAATGGAAAAAACTAAATTTCTACAGTGGATCCTGACTCGCCTCGAAGTCTTCTATCTCCCATTAGCCTATGTAAGGTCACTCATGAATCACCCTGTATACAAATTGTGTAATAAAATTGTACAAGCAACGACGTCTTCTCTTCTTATCTTCTGTACTGTCAATGTCAGCTGACAGTCAGGGTGTGCAGAGGTATCCGTGGCAGTGGTGCACGGCTGTCAACACGGCTGCCAACAAGCATCAAATGCTGCAGCATTTTTAGCTGCTGAGCTCTCATTATGGTCATTGGTCTCATTGCCAGCAAAATTTCATGTGTCTAACTTTTATGTTTTTCTTCTCTGGCATATACAGGTGTCCCAGAATAACGTAGCCATACGGCCTATGGGAGATAGCCCAGAAGAAACTAGGAGACCTCTACATTGTTTTTCTGCAAAAGCTCAATATTTTTGACTTTTTTGTTGGTTTCTCATCAAAAATTCAATAACTGGTCGAAGTATTTGGCTGAAACGTGCCAGGCACTTGTTTTGAATGAATATCTACCGTACCTATGATCAAAAACTTTCCTCCTCTAGGCAGGCTGTGGCCTGGCCAAAATCAGCCTCATTTGCCTGCCAATGACCAGACCACAGCCTGCCTAGAGGAGGAAAGTTTTTGATCATAGGGTACTTATTGGTATAGGTATTATTTTACTAAAATCCAACCAGTAGTGGAAAGATTTGAAAACAAATTCAAATGCCGAAAAAAAAATGTAGGGGCCTCTAATTTCTTCTGGGCCATCTCCCATCGGCATTTGGATACTTTATTTTGGGACCGTCTGTATAGTCTAGAGTCATTTTGAAAACTTCCCACCCCAGATTTGTTGTCGTCAAAAATTTTCCCAGGAAAACGCCGAAAAAGTTTTACTACAATTTTGAGGGGATCGAACGTCTAAAACACGTATTGCCATATTTTTATCTACAACCCTTCCGCATCCACTCTATACCTTACTTGAAAATTTCAAATAGCATTAGGTACATATCTTGTGATACATCAAACTGAAGGTAATAAAACTCTCTTTCTATCAAACATTTTCTAAAAAAATTTCAACCACCCCTCAACCCTTCTCAATTCTCATTGTTAATTATCAAATGAACTTCACCCCCTATTAGCTCCCGATTGCTGAGGAATAATTTTTACAGCAAAAACAGGTCGATTTTCAATTCGAGAGAGACACCCTACTCTAGGGAAGGATTAAGGGGTGGTTTGAAAAATAAAGAGAACTTAACTACCTTCAATATGATGTATGACAAGTTAGGTAATTCTATTTACGGGGCGAAGGAATTTAAGATAAAAATTTGGCAATAGGTACAACGTGACTTAGATGTCCCTCTTGAAATAAAGAATAATCCGTTTCGGCTTCTTCCCAAAAAAAAAAAATTACGGCAAGGAATCTTGGGTGACTAAAATGAACACCTGTATGTAGGCGGTTCACCAGTTTTCTGGAATAAAAAGACGATGTTATTATTTTTTCTTTCCGGACGACAAAGTCACAATACTACACCAGAGCAATGTCGAATGCTAGCAAGGGGATCGAGGCCTACTGGCCTACCTTGAGAAGAAATTGATCCGATCACTCTTCACATTGACTTCTACCAATTTTACGATTCCATTACTTCCCTAGTCTATCCCCTTCTGAATTCCGATTTAAGATCAAGCTAACATATCTAGTGGTTTGGTTCAAAACTCGTTGGAGACCACAACGCGAGAATGAGACACACACCTGCACAATTGGCGGAGGAGCCGTCCATCGCGAATACTCCCGAATCCATCAAGAGACTTTTATAGAGCGCTCGCGAATAGGACAGCTTCTATAAAAAAATAATAAGAAGTACAAAGTGTGCAGCAACCCCTATGTGGTATGTACTCAAATTATCAAGTGGCTTGGGAGTGAGTGTCAATTAAGTAATCATGCAGAAAGCATCAATACGAATTATGAAGTGGGTATGATAATTATGGAAAAACCGAGGGAAAAACGCGAAAAGTGATATAAGTACTTTGGTATTTTCCAATATTTTAGACACAATAACAAGTAGGTACTGTTGAAAACCGAATCTCAGTGGCCGGAACCGGACCCGGATCGCCGGATCTTGATGAAAATTTTGTGCAGGTTTCTTTCACACGAATGACCGATTAGCGACAAGTTTCTGGAAAATATGTAGCTTTTGTAGCACTTGTGTAACTACTGCTTGAAATTGAAGACAAAATTTCGAAACCTTCAGAAATAAATGTCAACTCTGTGATGTGTATATTGGTTTTAAAACCCATATTATCGACAAATTGTCGCGTGATTCTTGAAGCTTTCCGTGCCCGAACTTTCCGAGCTTATTTCCAAATCGAAAAACTGAATCTCTACGTATACCTATACCTGGTAGGTATAAATAATAGGTTTTTGATTTCTGAAGCCTTGATGAGCGATGAGGAATCAGAGGAATTCCCAGTTCTTCCAATATATTTATTCCATAAGTATTTCTATGTGAAATTTCTGATACGAAATTCATCATTAAAATATGGAACTTCTATACTGTTCATCTGATTTTAGCTCGGATTTTAGGCAGAAGACGCCCCTGGCCCATCTCGGGTTGATGGACTCGGGTGATCTGCTATTTCCGAACGCCTTGTGACCTCCAGCAACGCACACTCACACATACACAGACGGGCACAACCTATATGCACACATCTTCCTCTACCGCCTGGGTCTTTTGAGCCGGAGGATTTATTCGCATCTCTTCTAGGCGAGGGGTCCGGAGAGTCGAGGGCGAGCCATCCCAACGCCGCTGCTGGCTGCTGCTGAAACCAAACCACGCTTTGTTTGTGTTCTAAAAGAACTGTAACGGTATAGAGGCAAGCGCGGGACGCGTCCAGTAGCTCCAGTACATGTCCGACCAACGAGGGTGCCGTACCACAAGGACGCTTATTGCCAGGGCCGTTGATACAAACAAAACGTGAGTTCTTTCATAATTAATTTCTCGTCAAATATCTGAAACAATGAACTAGAACAAAGAAAGAAACGGCTTCAGATGAGAGCGAACGCGGGATGAAATGCGTAGAGGGTTGTAAAATGCGAAGGATTTGGCGCAGAGAGGGTGGAGGGCAGTAGCCAGTAAAACGAATCGATATAGGCAGAGAGGGTGGAAAGGCACACGCAGCAGTTTAACTACAGCCGGTTTTTTAAGTGCGTATCACCTATACGGAAATCTGAACCGCAGTGTTTGTCTGCAGGTAATGAGTGATAATACGGAAGAGAACATCGAAAAAAGCGACGACAAGAAAGACATCGAGATGGAGGAAAGGGAGAAGATGCTGAATGCCGAAAACAAGGCGCCGGTTCAGCAGGAGAAGGACGAGAAAGCCGGTGAAGCCTACGACGACAAGTCCAAGGGCAAGGGCGACGCAAAGGAGGGCATGGAAACGAAGCCGAAGAAGATACCGATCGGCGGCATCCAGATGCCGGGTTTTTTCACCAGGAGCAAGTCCAAGGATAAAGTCAAGGTGAGGTTTTTTTTTGTTTTATTTTGTACCATTTGAAAAATCATCCAGTAACGGGTATAATAGCAGGGTTTCCTTTTCGTTTTCATACCGGAAGGAACCATGCTTTGTGCGTTTTCTATTTCAGTGAATTATTGTATTCTCCCATTCATGTGACGAAGTAAGTACTTAAGTACTTTTATACTTCTAGGGCTCATTTATACACAGTGGAAGTGTTTATTCTTTCATGCAGACAGACATTTCAGGATATCGCAAATTGGTGAGGAAGTAAAATGCTAGAGAGGGGTTGTTACCGCGCTTCTATTTTCATGTAAATTTGTACGCTAAGCTTTTGTGACTATGCAGTAAATCAGTGTTCAGTGATCTAAACATTGACAAATTATAGTGAGGTAAGCTGTACTGAACAATGAAACCTTTCAGAACCTTTCAGGAACACTGTACTTTTTCGATTTTTTATCATCAACAGGAACAAACGGCTCTATAATTCATGTCAAATTCAACTGACCAGACCTTTATCTGTAGATACCATTTAAAGAATGTGCTGCTTTGTCTACGCTTTACCTAGTGTATTCGCAAATAGGCGGGAAAATCATAAACATGCTTTCTTGAATATCTCTTCTGATAATGTAGGGATATTAGAAAAACTACAAACTCCTAAGAAAAACTACAAAGTAGATACAAAATACATCATAACTATTTCTGTTGATAAGTCTGGAAGAAATCCCAAAGTTCCAGACGCTGTGCTGCATGGGAGTGAGCATCCTCAACTACTCGGAAACAATCGTTCGGAAACAGAAATTTTCCATTACCTACTCCCCACAGTGAACACACCTTCAGCCCGTGTACAGGGTGTTTACATTTTTAATTGAAAACTTTTCGATTGTCTCGAATCTTTTAGATTTCTAAACCGATATATGCCTGCCTACCTATGATTGCGTGATACCTACAATAACTTTTCCGCAAATTATCCAGTGGCGTAGATACTGTGTGGCAGTCGCTTCCACTTTCCTACCTAGTTGGCCATTCTTCCAGATATTGTGCACTTCTCAAAAAAATCTACATATTTTTTCTATGCTCCATCACCTTTTTCTAACAAGGATGACATTATTCATAAATTGAACACTATACAGGGTGTTTCACTTTTTTTGGCAATTTTCTCAAGATATAAGGTGCATCGAAAAACAAGTACTTCCGCCAAAAAAAATCCATTAGATATATTTGGAGTTGTACCAAAAAAATTATTTCAAAACTCAACTTTGAAAGCCTCTATCTTCGTTAAAGTCCACTTATTTTTGATGCTCTACCATCTCCTGAAATATTGACGAAAAAAGTGAAACATCCTGTATACATACACCTACTTATATGTGGAGCCTCTTCCGAGGCTTTCTTCTTCCTCCCAACAAATATGTACATCCCCAAGTTTCGTCGGATTTGAAGAGCTCTACAAAAATCCATTAGCTTCGCTCATCAATTTGGCAAGCTGTCGAACGGCTCCTCCGCCAATTGTAAGGGTTTGTGGCTTATCCCTGAGTTGGAGTCTCCAGGTTTACGTCTCATCCCCGGATCGGAGTCTCCAGTAAATATCGTAACAATCTTCTATTATCTTCTCCAGAGAATATCGAAACAATCTATTCATATTGGGACGATGAGGGCGGAGAAAGCGACGAAATCAAACACACATATTCCTATTAGGACACATACTGGAGCGTCGCCGTCCCACAGAATACAGGGTGTTTCAATAGAATCGAGCCACCCTGAATAAATTTTTGCCAGGAGAAACTAAGAAAATTTCTCGAGACCCGTCGATTTTTGTTTCGAGGGGGACATCTAAAGCATACATTGGCAAGTTTCTATCTTCAATCCCCTCACCTCCACCCACCCCAACTTCGGAATTTCAAATGACACTACCTACCTTGCGGTAGTATCAAATTGAAGAGAATTAAATTCTCTTTCTACACCTTTTCCAGTTGTAGTTCAGAAAATATCAGTTGTATTTCAGATATCGTCAATGGGGTACTTGCTTATTTTTTTTTTATTGGCTTAATCGATAGTATGGTTAAAAATAATGTACCCGTATTTTTTCTTTTTCCTAAATTCCCGAAATTGCGGCCGCAATGCGTGTTTTAAAAATATATTTGTGACGTCACAAATATATTAGATATAGAACATAGAAGGGCTCTTTTTCCTCGTTGGGTTGGCAATGATATAACGTCGTCAAGGTGCCGTTTTCAAACAACAACAAGATCTGAGTCTGACTGACAACGTCAAACCGCCGACCGTAATTTCTTCCTGTGCCCTTTTTTTGCCTTTGACTGCTTCGATCGAGGCTTTAATCTACGCGGTAAGTACCTACTCGTTTTGTTCATTTCTTCTTCAACCTAACTAGTCTCTTTCTTTAGTCTTCAGTGCTGTCCACCTAAAAGCCTTTCGCATGTTTGTCACCCGTGCTCTGACCTGGCTGACCCTCGGCTTCATTTTGGACATCAGTGTTCCTGCTCCCCACATTTCATTTGGAGATCCATCGCGTCCTCCTCACATGGATCTCTTGTAGCTCTAAAGTATTACCTATCCGGAATTGTATGCTAATGATGAACCTATAAAAGCTCACTGTTCATTTTCGGCCTCTTATTTCTGTGCTATTTGGTGATCCTCCAGATTTTCCCCTGGAAATAAATTATATCGACTGAGACAGTGTTATAAGAGGTTTCTGGAGTCAGTTTCTACGAAACATTGTTCGATTTTATTGTCTAAATGCTCACGGTAAGAGAATTCGATAGGAAACCGGTTTTGCGATAGCATGTTCAAAATGACAGTGTCACAGTGACATCCCTGACATTCTCGATTATTCCATTGTCACACAGTCAGACCAACCCCACTCAAAATCCCTGTCCTGGCGCGAAGCTTTTAGGAGGATTTTTCAAATTCGTTTTTTTCTGTAGAAAACGAGGGGATTTTTGTGAAATTCTCTGTAGAGTCCCCTTATCACTTATACTAGCAATCAAAAGTATTTCCAGCTGAATCTATTCCATTGGCAAGTACCCCATTGTAGTTCAGAAGACGTCAATTGCATTTCAGATTAGTAAAATGTAGTTCAGAAAGTATCAATTTTATTTCAGATTAGTCAAATGTATTTCAGAAACAGTCAATTGTATTTCAGATTAATAAATTGAATTTGAGAAAGCATCATTTGTATATCAGAAAGCGTGATTTGTATTTCAGAACATGTCATTTGTAGTTCAGAAAATAATTTATATGTATAATTTATCAATCAATGCAGCTCCAAGATAATTGTAGCATTTGTCGTTCTTCAGTGCTGCAGAAGCCGGTCGTGCGATTAACACCCCCGCAGGCATCTGTTACACAGAAGATGTGCCGAATATCTGCAGTTCATCATACAAGAAGATCAAGAGTTCGAAGCTGTGGCTGCGCAAAAGTGCCCCAATTTGCAGGAGTCCGAATAAAATTGATACTTTCTGAACTACATTCTACTAAATCAGAGATGCAACTGATGTCTTCTGAACTACAATTGACGCCTTCTGAACTTCAATTGACGCTTTCTGAAATACAATTGACATAATCTGATGTACAGTTCAAGTTTTCTGAACTACATTCGATAAATCTGAAATTCAATTGACGATATCTGAAATACAATTGATATTTTCTGAACTACAACTGGAAAAGGTGTAAAAGGAATATTTTTAAATTTTCAACTCCACCCCTCCCCCATTCTCCCTAATGTTCTCTTGTGTGTCCAATTTGATTTTCTTGACCCCTTAATTCTCAATTTAGTCAGTTTCATCCTAAATAGCATCGAAGAAAAAAGCTTTTGGTGGAAAAAGTGTCATCCAAATTCACCCCTTTGCTCTTCCCCATCCCATTTTTACAATTTACCAGGACACTACCTACCTTGTGATTCATCGGAAAAAAATTTTAACCTCTTCTTCAATAAATTGGACATTCGGAGTATTTTAGGAGAATAGGAGGTTTTTCAAAATTTGAAGAAAAAAAATTTCGGAAAGAGAATTCAATTATCTTCAATTTGATTTATCGCAAAGTGGTTGATATTCTTCTGTGTTATTAAACCCTTTAACCTTTACTATTGTTTCTAAATTAGGTCAGAATTGAACCGGGTCACCTCGAAATGTTGCGTCGATTAAAATGAGGATATCTGGAAAAAAATTGTCAGGTTTGAACATTTTTGTGATGCTCGGTCGGCTCTTCTCCGCTTATATATTCCGAGTGTTACCTTCGGGAACATTCCATACGTTCTCCGCCACATTCCAGCACAACACAACAGTAGGTATAGGTCGCGGGAACATAACATAATCCTTTTCGACGTTGAATTGACATAAAAAGCTCGCGCAAGCGCAGACAGGGTGCCAAGGTACCGCTGTAGAAATTCGTTTGTTTTTAGCATTATTCAGACAAATCTTTAGTTTAGCACAATTATTTTTTTGATAAAGTGGCAATTGTTCAATAAATCATCCTCGAAATCATCTATATAATTTATTACAACTAAACAAAATAGTATTCACAAGTACTTGTGAAAATAACATTATACAATATAACCCATCTTTAGCACGTCATTTTTGTTCCCACGACCTATATACCGGCATGGTCCGGAAAGTCTGCATCTCCGCCAATTGTGCAGGTATTTCTTATTCGCTCATTGATATCTCCAGCTTGCATGAACGATCTAGAATCACCGCGAGTGTTCCCGAATGTATTGGAATCACACGAGAGCCTCGCAACTGCTAACATTGTTTTCCATCGTTTATTGCTGATTTTCCGCTTATTCCGATGTATGTGTAGGTACAGATGATCCGTAACAAATTGTTAGTATTTTAGCTGCGAGCTCAAAATAACTTGATTCACCCAAACATACAGTGAGGGGCAAAAGTATGCAACCAATTCATTAAAGAATTCGCATTTACTTTCTCAAAAAATTCCTCGAACAGGTCGATTTCGTTTTCCAGTTCGGCACATTTTGATGTAAAATTCTCATACTTGCCGCCATTTTTGTAAAAGCTTCGACGTCATCAGCCATTTTTTTCAAATTGAGCCACCCTCACCCTCCTTTTCTGCAGATTTGAATAGATTATGAAATTCTGATTTTAGCAATATGCACATTACACTTTTTGGACTGATAGTTTTGGGTAGGTATATTAAATGTCAAATTTCTTGATTCAAAAATTCTAATTCCTAAAAAATAATTCATGAAAATTGAATTGGAACTCCTTTTGATTGATCGAATGCTCAAATTGCCACCCGTTGGTCTCTTGGCAATACGCAAGCCTGTTCGAAAGTTCTCGGATAACATTTTGGATAACTAATACATTGATCAAGCGACACTCCTCACGAATTTGATCTTTTAAGTCTTCCACATTTTGTGATCTATTGATTTAGACTTTTGATTTGAGGTATCCCCATGAAAAATAATCGAGGGGGGTGAGATCCGGAGATCTCGCGGGCCACTCTATCGGTCTTCGTCTGCCAATCCACTTTTCAGGAAAAAAGGTGTTGTCCAAAAGAGCACAGACAGATTGCGCATAGTGCGGAGGTGCCCCGTCCTGCTGGAAGCAAATGGTATTATTGGTAGATCGGGATCTCCATCTTCATTGGAAAACATTTCTGCTAATGTGGGAAGAAGAGAGATTCGCAAAAATTTCAAGTATCTTTGTCCTGTTAGATTCTCGTCAAAGAAGAAACGACCTATGATCCGATTTTCCAAGATTCCTGCCCAGACATTCACATTTTGCGGGTATTGAGAATGTGCTTCTACCATCCAATGATGATTTTCTCTGGCTCAGTACCTACAGTTTTGACGGTTGACTGTACTTTTCAAGTAGAAGATAGCTTCGTCCAAAAAAAGTATTTTACGAGAAAAGTGTGGAATATTGTGACATAAATTCATCAGTTTCACAAAATTGTAGTCTACGATCTGGATCATCTCCAGTAAGTCCCTGAACGAGTCTAATTTTGTATGGATGGTATTTTTTTTTTTTCTAATAATAATAATAATAATAAATGGTCTTTTATTGCGAAAAAATATCAAAATACATAATTAGAATGAAATCATATAGGCGGAGTCACAGTGTTCGAGCAAAATATCATCAAGGAAGTCTTGCTTTCATTTAATTTGAGATTGTTCTCCCTGGCGTAAACAGCAACCGCGTTGAGGTCAAGATTCATCTTATCGCACGCGTTCGCCACGTCCAAAGGTGAAAAACAGAAGCTGAGCTGAGTGTCGTCGGCAAACGCCATCATTTTAGTGTGTGAAACTGTAGAGAAAAGGTCGGTAGTATAAATCAAGAAAAGAATTAGCCCCAAGACAGAACCTTGCGGAACTCCAGAAGAAATACCTGAAAAATCTGAAGTATGACCCTCAAGCACAACCACTTGGCTTCGCCCTGTGATGTAAGAGCGAAAGAAATTCACCGAAGTAGTGTCAAATCCGTAGTATGCGAGCTTTGCACAAAGCAGGTCGTGATCCAAAGGGTCAAACGCCTTAGAAAAATCCAACATAATAAGGGCGGAAACTTTTTTATTGTCCAAAGCTTGGAAGATGCCATCAGAAGCATTGCATTGCAGAAGCATTTTCATCAGACGTATCTAATGCTGAGTGCTTGCTAACTTGACTTTCAGAAATGTTGAAAATTTCATATGGTGTTTTTGTGTTATTTGTTGCTCTACATCAGTTTTATAACCTCTAGAACTTTTCACGGGCATTTTCAAGAAAAAATAGATTTTTTGGATTTATGACTCACCCTGTACATACACTAAACAAAATTATAAAATACATTCAAAGGTTCAAAAAATATGTTTTTTGGTCTGATGAGAAGAGTTCACTGAATTCTTTCGAAATAACGAAAATAGAAGCGGTCGAAGGACCACCTTTTGACCCTCCATATTTCCAAAAATAACTAGATCATAAATTTTTTTCCACTTTTTTTTGACAATTTTGGATCAATGCCCTACTTGCTGTTCAGTTTTCTACCCCAAGTTTGCAAACACCTTGTATTTGCCCCTATTATTGTTGGAAAATTAAATCCTTGATGGAATCTTTATTGAATTACACAAACAAAAGAAACAAGATTGAAACCAGGGAATCCCTAAAATCAATCTTTACCCCAACGGCTTCCCCAGAGCCCAAAGGTGTTGAAAATGCTCCGATTTTGGGTAATTACCCAACAAGAAAATGGCAAGAGTGCTCGAAACAACAAGAGATCGGCGCTAACTGTCACTTGTGACAATTATGACACTTCTTGTTTCTACCTAACCTCCATTCCATTTGCTCATGTTTTGAGGATAGAACACAACTTATTGAAAATGGTTCTACCGAGAAGTTCAAAGGAGCTATGAAGAGATGCGTTCACGTTGTGTTAAGTGACAGCCAGAAACCAGTAGCTGATGGTCAGAGGGCTAGACAGAGCATGCAGCGTTGCCATTCAAACTGACAGGTGTACAAAAGTTTCCAAAATTTGGTGCCTCCACGCATGCGCACCTGCCCAAACGAAATAGCCAATTCTGTATACCTACAACACTGCACTTAATGGTCAATAAATTGGTAGAAATCGCTCTTTAGTCATGTACCTACAGTATATTTTAGTTTTATGGTCAGTTTATGATGAGCGATACCCGGCGGAGCGGAGCTGAGCTGAGCGATTTTTTTTTGTCTGGACCAATCCCGTCCATTCATGATGTCACGTCCCCGCATCGTAATTGGCCTAGGCAAAAAAATCGCTCCGCTCCGCTCAGCTCAGCTCAAATCGCGGCAAAAAATCGCTCATCATAAACTAAGCTTTAGTCTGTTTTTACTATTTTAGTAAAAAATAGACTGTACGCGTAGAGCTAGGCAAGAACTTATACCTACTGTTGAATCAAGAAGCATTTTCAAAATTTTATACGTAACAAATGATTGCTAACAAATCACCTAATTTTGCAGGACGTGGAAGAAGTCGAAGGTGCAGAACTGATCGAAAACCAAGCGAAAGACGCCGACCAAGCCGCTCCGGCCCAGACCACCCAGTCCAGGATCAAGCTGCCCAAACTGCAGAATCCCTTCCGCAAGTCCCGCTTGACCAACGAAGAATCCGACGGCGAAAGCAAAGACGAACAGCAGCAGCAACAGCCCAAGGAGAAGAAAAATCTCCTGGACCAGATCCGCATTCCCCTGGTCAACGTGCTGCAGCGCAAGAAGAAGGACGAGAACCTCGAGAGCCAGACCGCCCAGGCCGGACTGGCCTCGATGGAAACCCTGGACGAAAAGAGCACCGACGGCAAGAGCACCGACAACAACGGCACCGAAATGAAGAACGTCGATTTGTCCAAAGACGTGGAGAAGCAGCCGGACCAGTCGTCGCCGGTGTCGGACGAAGAACCCGAATGGATAAGGCTGCTGAAGGCCTACCGGCTGCAGATCAGCGGCATTCTGCTGTTCGTGGTGGTCGTGATCATCATCCTGGCCGTGACGCTTTCCGGCAAGAATTTCCCCCGCGAGTACCCAACCAGGAGCGGGAAGTTCGTCGAGACCGTTACCAGCTGCGGAAAAGTTGAAGGGTACGTCTACGTGGTTTGTTTGCCATTAGCATGTCGCCCTTTCAACAAACTTCCGAATGCGAGGCCCTTTCCATTTATACCGAGCAATGTCACCTGTCGTTACTGTCCATGAGAACCAATCGGAACGCTCTATAATCAGTTACACGGCTTTCTTCATTTGAGCAAGCTATGGAAAAAATGTGCTGTGTTGACACAAATGGTACGACGCTAACTAGATTCAGACGCCTTGATAGATGTGCTGTGTATAATGTGACAGCAGCTGTCACCGTCATCCTGACGCGATGCACCCTTAAGTAGGAATAGAGTATTATCTTAAAAAAAATTTTGATTGAAATGGAAACTACATTGAAAAATAATTGACCCGTGTTTTTTTATTCAGTCAGAAACCGTATCGTTTGGGAGTAATAGATAAATAACATCAACTAGTTCTGACGTCACAGCGAGTCACCGCCTATTCTGCCTGTGTAAATGACGTCAGAAATAGGTAGAATATCGGAATTTCGTTTATTTATTGCGGCCAAACGATACGATTTTTGGCTAAATAAAAAAATACGGGTCAGTTATTTTTCAATAGGTATAGATTCTGTTTTCATCGAAAACGAAATATTTTTTTAAAAGTAGGTATAGTACTCCATTCCCGAGGCTGCGCAACGAAAGTAAGGAAACGTGAGCCCGTCTGCAGTGGAAGTTGAGTGGTAGCGAGAAGCCACCAACTATGGTAAAGACGATCTTCTTTTTTGCTAGTCGAATTTTATCTCTCTTGTTTCGACGTCTGTTGCATTTGAGGGCGATCGGTTGACTATAAACAATTTTTACCAACATATACAGGTATGCAGCACATACAGGGTGATTCAAAAGTGTCGGACCATCTTGAAGGTGCGGAATATGGAAATGGATCAAAGTGTTGGAAAGTTGTTGAAAAAATTCTGTCTTTCAATTTTGAAGTTATGGAGGGACATGTATGAAATATGAACCTCTGAATCTGTATTGAATTTCTGTTTTCTTTACAAGGTGAGTCGTAAACTACAAAAATTTCGTTATTTTAAACAAAAAAAAAAAAAGAGTTCTATTGAAATGATTTGTGTTTTATTGTGCTCTACACAGGTTATTGGACCATTGTGACTGTTTGCAGGCACTTTCAGAAAATAATAATTTTCAGGATTCATGACTCACCCTGTATACAAAACAAAAATTCATTACAGATTCAGAGGTTGATTTTTTGAACTCATTGTTTTTCCATAAACAGTTTACTAACATTTTTTAAAACAACGAAAATAGAAGCGATTGAAGCGATCGAAGGACCAACCAATCGATAACTTCTAAATTAAAAGACATAGAGTTTTTCTAACAACTTCCCAGCACTCTACTACACTTCCATATTGTGCACCTTCAAGACGGTCCGACACTTTTGAATCACCCTGTATGTGTACATGTCCAAGCTTCATCCAATTGGGAGAGCTCTGAGCTCTAAAAAAGTCAAGCTGCTTTGCTTATGAATCTGGCAAGCTATCGAACGGCTCCTCGACCAATTGTACCTACGGGTTCGTGGCTCATCCCCAGGTCGGAGTCTCCGGATTTGCAGCTTATCCCCGAATCGAAGTCTCCACCGAATCTTCCATATGTTCCAAATGGTTCAACATATTATCGAGTTAGTTTTTTCGCTTATTGAATCTCATCTACATCAGCTCGACACCTACTGCATTTGAGGACGATCGGTCAACTTTAAACAATTTTTAACAAAATGCACCGACATCTCAAAGTACCTACTTAGTAATTATTACTGTTTTCCATGCGCAGGTTGGTGGAAGACAGTGCGGTGGCTTTCAGGGGGATACCTTACGCCCGGCGTCCCGTCGACGATTTGAGGTTCAAGTACGCCCGGCCTTTGGACAACATCGCTTACTGCTGGAACGGAACGTTTTTGGCGCACAACGCCACCGAAAACTGCCTGCAGATCCACAGCAACGGAACGGTGGAAGGAACCGAGGACTGTTTGACCCTGGACGTTGTCACCCCGTACGTGAGGTACGACAATCCGTTGCCGGTCATCGTCCTCATCGGGGCGGAAAGCTTCATGGGAGGATCGCCCGGAAAGATGCGGCCCTCCGCCCGCTACGCCCGCGCCAAGGACGTGCTGTTTGTCAGGCCCAACTTCCGCATGGGCGCTTTAGGTATGTTTTATCCGTGTAATAATTATTTATCCCTCAGTACGGAACCTTCATCCGCTTCAATCCTTTTCTAATCACCAAAAAAATCGTATGAGGGAGGGCATAGGTCGTGCCTTGTGTACGCAGTGTATATTGTCGCACGCTAGGAAGAAGCGGTACCTCCAGTCTGTCATGGGGAGGAGGAGGCCTACACCCTCCACCATGTCGCGCATAAGGAGGACCGAGCCCCGGTAAAATGCTGCTAGAGTTGCATTGGGCTGCTTCTGGATTTACTGGGGGGAAGTTGATGGAACGTAGTTTCACCTGGCACGTAGATTCCGCTGTTGGGCTCATTGTACCCCTCCCAGACCAGCCGGACTCACCGAGCCACAATGTGGTGCTTGAACAAGCGCACGGTGAACCGGGACTCCATCTTTACATCTAACTTAGTTGCGGTTGTGATGAACACACCTCACTTCCTGCGCCTGTACCTTCTTGGCTTCGTCGGTCTCCCTTACTACGCGGTCGGTTTTCCTCTATATACTTGAGGGGTTTTGCCCAGGGCCGCCCGATAAGGAGTGGTCAGCCAGCTCAGAACCACATCAGACCCGCCCAGTAGCTCGCATACTGGCACTACCTCTCGACGGCCTCCCATCCAAGCTCTGAATTAACTTAGCGTTGCTGCAGTCGAGATATCACCCGACTGGAGAAGTGTACTACTCGCAATGCGCTCCTCTGCATTGGGGTGCGTAGCTCGAGAGCGGGGACCACATAGCGCGTGGTACCCCGCTACAGTTAAAGCTCGACTGCACTAACGCGGAACTGGGTCAGGATTTATACGTCTAGGTGACCGAGTGGGCAGACTTCGTCCAATTCTGAACTAGCTGACGAATCTGCTTCGGATGGCCTTGGGCAAGCCTCCGAGCATTGCGCCTGCAACCGGCAGTACGGCAATGTGTAGAGGATAACTGCCAGCGTGGGCGGGGGGCGGGACGGAACCAATAGCGAAACGCTGCGGGTACCGAGTATCAATATAGCTGCACTTGCGGTTGGGAATCTGGCGAATTCCCAGTGTACCGGGCACTTGGCGGCTCTGGGTGGTATCACGGGACTTGGCTGTGCATAAACTAATGGACGAATGGTTTTCATTAATATGTCAGGATGGCTTTAGCACACATCCAAATCCCGAAGATAAAGGGGTCCTAGCTTTTAAGGCTAGGCGGGGCGCGGGCTAGACCTCCCGATCTACTTAGTCATGGGTCCTTGTGGAGAAAGGTGGTGAAAGAAAAATCAATTGTTCTAAAGCTACTCTAATTCTATTTAAATACTGAACAAAAGTGACTAGATTTTTACTCGCAAGGAATTTCCTACAGAAGGTAATTCGTGGACCTAAACTAGGCGCATTAGCTTAAACATTTCGAACTGCATTCAAGCTCCATTAATTTCGATAGCGGCGTCTTAAAATAACAAATATACATTATGAGAAAAACCATGAACGAGACATGCACAAGTTAAATCTGACAACAAAACCTTCTTTTAGTTTAGCAATATTTTCTGACCTGCTACTTCCATCATGATTAGGACTCGTTACCACTTGGAAACTTTGCAATTATTTCACTAATATTTTGCTATTTTCGACTTTAAGGAGGGTTGTTAACTGGCCGGTTGACTCAACACTAACTCCCCTCGGAGGGTCAATCCGCCTTTTACAAAGCAGGCAAAATGACGTCACGATTGTGCAAGATTTTCTGCGAAACCAAAATTATTGATGTAGTGTTAAAGCTTGGGTCTGCTGGCACGAGGGGCAAGAGGGAGGCATCATCTCAAGTTTTTCCACACAGATAAGGGATGTTTATGCAGGTGTTAATATTTGATAAGCAAAATCCCGGAGGAAATAATTTTGAAAGACAAGTCCATTTGCTAAAACAACAAGATGAGTTCTAATATTTATAAACTTTGCGATATACGCCAGCACCTCGTCCCGCCTCTTCTTGGCCTCTTAGTTTAAGAAGTGCTTCGGTATTGATTTCTGTTTATAAACAAAATTTTGTGAGGAAGTATGAAGAGGTAATTGATTTTTCGACGATGAGTCCTGAATCATTTAAAAACCAGCATCACCCGTGTGTGGTTGAAAAAGAAATGTTTTAAATTGATTGTGTTGTCTCGTTATGGTTACGTGCTTTGTACTGCTAGTTAATCCAGCATGTACTTCTTATTAAAAAAAAATGGCATGTTCTCACTACTCAAATCGCTGCTTAGACATGCTGGCATTTAATTAACACGCTGGCTGTTATTGACAATTTCTGGCATTAAATTGATAGGCTGGCTACAGCTTAACAATAGCATATTATTACAACTGCTTGTCTATTACTTAACATGCTGGCTAAAGATTAACAATAGCGTTACTGCTTATCTATGAATTATCATGCTGGCTACAGGTAACGATTACTGCTAAAAACCTAGTAAGATTGTTTGATATAACTTGCATGCTTTTTGATATTATCACTAGCCTACCACTATAGACACTAATTCTAACAATGCTGATGTTTATGGCTGATTGCTACAGATTATTATTATAGATCTAATTTTAACAATAGTATTTATGACTTACTGTTACAGATTATTATTATAGACACTAATTTTAACAATGGTATTCATGGCCTACCACTACAGTGGGTGCGATTATCTCTGGAAAGTAATTTTACATGCAATGATCGATGCTTTCGCTATAAATTGCCATTGCACATATTATCGTCAACTCTAACGTAAAATACTTCCCCTTCCATGTTGGTGTGGGGGCCGGGAAAGTAAAATAGACTGCTCATTCCGCCTACAAGCTGCTAGGGAAAGTTGGGGCAATATTGTCGGGATTTGCTTAACGCCGCACCCGGTATGTTTCGGTTTAACCGACTTAAGTTGGAATGACCCTATGACATGTTCATATTGCAACATGTACGGATATGTCGCGTAAGCGTATTCCAGACTTGTATAGGATTTAGATCGGGTGAGAAAGCGGGCCAGATCAGTGACTATTGTAATTTTGCATTTGATCGTGGTTACTTCTGGTCGAATATATTATTTTGATGTTTCTGCTTTGCAATCAGATAATTTTACAGATAAAATAACTTCAATTTTTAATTGGTTGTTCTGTATACCGCGGCTGTCTTGTGAACTCTATTTGTTATTATACTTTTGGAATGTCGATTATAAAACAAAAACACAAATGCATTTTTTGTGACTAAAATTATGCAATCAAAACCCGTTGCGATAGCGTGATGAAACAAAAAAAAAAAAAAAAAAAAAAGACTGACAATACTGACATTGTTCATGGTCACCTAGGAAGACCGCGCGGCACTACAAACTTGACGAAACACTTCAGTCACTTGTGTATAATAACTCACTTTATCCACAACCATTGTATGTATTATGGTGATTTATTTACTTCTAGATGCTCAACGACCAATATAATTAAACCCGTGGATTATGAATCATAATCCACGACAAAGGTTGATGGAAAGGTTCATTCCAAAAACCTGCTCATTAAAAAAAAAAAAACGGGTGTTACCTATCTGAATCTGAGCTCAATCCACCAACTCGAATTCCCTTGCATTCGCTAGTAGAACCGGGTCGAGCATCAGTGTGGCGGAAATATCGTCCACTAAACCGAAACAAAATTTGTTTTCTTTTTAAATTGGCCGTGGATCAAGTACCTCGGCTCGGATATCATGGCTATTATCCACTTGGGTGTTCTTGTAACATTTGTTGCCGCTCGTGGTCTAATGTGGGTCTAGTCGACACCCAGGTGAGTAAGAGCTCTCATTATATGCTCGTTGAACAATATACTATTATTCACTGAAGACCGATGGTAGAATGGAGTCATTATACCTACACTATACAGGGTGGTGAAAATTTCGATGCTCACCATTGGTATCTTGGAAACGGTAAGAGATACGAGGTCAATTAAATTGGAAAAAAGTTGCGCATTTTTGTGGCGATTGAGAATCTGAGAAGAATTTTTGAATATTTTGATTGGTTTACGATTTATCACGAAAAAACTAAAAATTTTGATTTCAGAAATTATTTTTTATCTTTTCAACCATTCAAGCTATTTTAATCAAACTTGGTAGTTTTATGTTTTTGATCACTCCGAGTCGAAAAACGTTGACAGAAATTTTCCAGGCCTTCTAGATGTCAAATTATGATAGTCAACTTTTGTTTTTCTTATGGCCGCCATATTGGATTCTTGCACTAATAGATAGAGAAAAAAAATTGCTGTCCAAATTAGTAACAACATGTTCTTTTTATGACATTTTTAGCGTCAAATTTTGAAATTTTCGTAAATTATTGACAAAATCGGGAGTGCTTTGGAAAACAATTGAAATATTATCAATAGCAACAACAAAAAAGACAGATTGTGTTCAATGGACCTATTTCTTTTTCACGCCCATTTTGCCTCCTATCTCCGCTCATTGGCGGGATTTGCCTCACATTCTCCCGTAGCAACTGTGTCAGTGTCAGTGACTTTCATGTGACTTTCTACTTCTCATTACCCCTGACAACGATATGTTACAATTTGTCATCAGTTGTCAGTAGAGCAGAACCAAAATGTTGAGCAAAAGTCTTGCCACGATGCAAACCTACAGACTCGACAACGCTTCACTTGTTTATAAGTGTAAGCATCAAATGACGGGGAACCAGCGTGATAAGGGGTTGAAGTACAGTGTGGAAGGATATTTTGAAGACGTACTTGTGAATAACCTGAAGGTAGAGGTAGAAGTGAAGTGCTACAGGAGCCAGAAAAAGGAACAAGCTCCTCAAGAAAATGTTCGGAACAGCATTTGTTTTCAGTGTATTCTTTGTACCAATCAATCACTGATGAATAGAAATCTTCCGCTCTGAAGTGCCCCGTGAGACACCTAAGATTGAAGCAAAATATTGAGGTTTTGTTGTGAAGCTACAGTAATCGTCAAATAGGAAAGTGAGGTAGCATTCCCAGCACTTTGAACGGTGATTTGGACGCCCCCTTTTTGGCCTTGCAAGTACAACTTGTAAAACAGCCGGCATCGTGCCTTCCAGTGGCGGCCATCCATTTATTTCGCTTATTTTCGTCGGCAGGAAAACCGTGGAATGCAACATGTGGGGGAAATGCTGTCTTAGACTTTGTGCGGTCAACTTTTCACACAACATACGCGCATTTTTCGAATTGTTCGATCAGTGTAGCGACACGACACATTTTACAGTCATAGTGACAGTGACAATTCTAATTTATTGTGACAGTATCGCCTTCCTCGAATTTCGCGCCTAATAATTAAAGGCGTTTAATTGGCCAGGGGTGTGGCTTAAAATTATTCATCCTTGTCTGAACGTCTCTGTTCCCCATAAGAAATAGGTCTATTGGGCTCGATACCAAGTTGCAGGCGCAAAGTTTGGGACGGCGTAACTCGCCAAATACAGCGCGGTCTGATTGGTTGGTATCCGCCGTTGCTATGGTAAAGGCACTGACGGCGGTCTCAGCCCCAACTTGATATCGAGCCGTAACTTCTTAATCGTGTTTTGTGCTTGTTTGTACCGATAGTTCATAAACTAAATGAGTCAAGGGTGCCTGTGAAGTGAATTCAGAAACGTCTGTCGAAACTAGGGTAAATCCTTACTCCTTTTCTAATAAATTTGTCAAACTTTAACAAGAACGATGCTAGTTCCGACAGACGTTTTTGAACTCACAGACACCCTTGACCCATTCAATTTATGAACTACCGGTACAAACAAGCACAAAACACGATTAAGAAGTTAGATACGTCAATTGCACACCATCTGTCACTTTTTTGTTGTTGCTATTGATAATATTTCAATTGTTTTTTGAGGCATTCCCGATTTTGTCAATAATTTACGAAAATTCCAAAATTTTACGCTAAAAATGTCACAAAAAAGACATGTTGGTTACTAATTCGGAAAGCTAATTTTTTTCTCTATCTATTAGTGCAAAAATCCAATATGGCGGTCATAAGAGAAACAAAAGTTGACTATCATAATTTGACATCCAGAAGGCCTGGAAAATTTCTGTCAACGCTGATCGACTCGGATTGATCAAAAACATAAAACTATGAAGTTTGAAATAGCTTGAATGGTTGTAAAAATTTCTGAAATCAAAATTTTCAGTTTTTTCCTGATATGATAAATCGTAAACCAATCAAAATATTCAGAGTTTCTTCTCAGATTCTCAATCGCCACAACAATGTGCAACTTTTTTCTAATTTAACCGACCTCGTATCTCTTACCGTTTCCAATATACCAATGGTGAGCATCGAAATTTTCACCACCCTGTATACCATCAGATCAAAATGGTTTTGCAACAATTTCTCGCTTGTTTGCAGGATTCTTGGCGCTGGAAGCCCTGAGCAAGGACGACTACCCTCACTCTTCTGGCAACTACGGCCTGTCTGACATCCTCGCCGCCCTCAAATGGGTCAAGCTGAACATCGAAAATTTCGGAGGCGATCCCGAATCGGTCACCCTCTTCGGTCACCGGGCCGGCGCCACCATCGTCACGGCGCTGTCGACCATGAGCGACGCCTCCAAGTACTTCACCCGCGCCTGGGCGTCCTCGGGCAGCGCCATCTACCCGAAACGCACCCGCCAAGAGACCGAAACCGACAACCGCAGCTTTCTCCAGATGGTCGACTGCACCGACATCGACTGCCTGCGCAAGCTCCCCGCCGAAAAGCTCGTCACTTCCGTCGAGGACACCTGGCGCAAGCCCCAGCCCGACCTGCCGGCCAAAACCGAGAACCCCCTGATGCGGCACGAATGGTTGGTCCTGGACGGACGCTTCCTGAAGGAAAATCCGGCCACCGTCTGGGCCAGGGAACAAAAGGAACTGGACGTCAAGCTGGTGATTGGCAGCACCGCGCACGCGGGTGCTTCCCAAAAGCTGCTGCTGAAGCACACCAACTGGACCGAGCCTCTGGTCAAACAGCACGTTTACGATTCGCTGTTGCACGCCAAGAACTTGAGCACTGAAGCCTTGAAACGCTATCCGGCCACTTACAAGGGCCTGAGCGCCATGATCTCCGACATCAGAATCGTCTGCCCGCTGTTCGCCATCAAAACGCAAATGTACAAAGTTCCGTTTTACGTGGTGACCGAAACCAGGGGCGAACACGACATTGCCGATGTCGACTCGGACATCGACGCCATCCTCGGCAGGTACGAACCGAAAACCCCGGAGCAGAGACGCTACTTTTCGGCCATGCAAAACCTGTTCTACCACTACGTCTGGCACGGAAAAATCGAACAGAGCGAAGCTTTCGCTCAAAAAGTCCTCGTAGTCGGTCAAGATGTGCTCCCGAATTCCACTTACTCGCATTGCGCTTTCTGGATCCAAAACAACATAGTTCTACCTTTCGCCGCTCTCGACTAAATGTCACAACTTAGCTCTTTTTTATTTATTTACATGGAGTACTAATTTTGTTTACTTAGTACAAATTTGAGTGATTGTTATTTAGTGATCTTGCCAAATTTTGTGATCTTGTATACTTTTGGTCGGATCTGCTCAATTCTCAGGGACTGGAACTGCCGTTCTTTTTTGTTTATTATTGTTTTTTTTATGTTGTTTCCATCAGTGTAATATTTTAAGATATAATCGCCAGCAGATTTACAAGAATAAGTATGAGTATAGCTGGAAAAAGTACCAGTCCCAGCATATCAATGATTTAGCTAAATGAAAAGAAAAAGCATTAAGTAAGGCCTACGCGCGATTTTTTGATCTCTTATTATATTTATGTATTTTCATATTGTTGTATGCCAATTGTAAGATAATATACCTATTTCATAATATGATATACAGTGATTTTTGTAACGATTTTGATACTCAACTCTAGCCTATAGGTATAACATGTGTATTTAAACAAACGCTAATAAGTATTTAAACGACTTTTTTTTTACACTTCAAATAATTTATTGATTGTATATTTTTAGCAAACAACACCAGACTGTAACTCTAATGATTATTGTGGAACATTTTATATGTTATGTACCTTTCTAATATTATAACGAATATATAATAAATAATAAAGACATGGATACAGTACTTGATCGGATTATTCTTGTTCCTTATTGGGACAGATACACATTACATCCGACATAAGAATTTCACACCTCTTCTAGAGGCTCCCCTTTACGTAACTGTGTCATATTCACCAGCTCCGATCGCACTTTTTACAGTAACGATACTCACAACACTGAGAATTTTGATGCAGGCAATTTCGGATGGATTAACAATTATTCATTAAATTGCGGCGAACTACTTTTCAGTGCGTCAATCACTTAATGGTCGCAACGCTGGCTCTGTAGGGTTATTCCGTGCAATTTCGCTTTACTTCGGGTCTCAAATGTCAATTTCATGCGCTCATATTCGGTACATTGTTCTAAATGTGTTTTAGGAGCCCGAAAAGCTTCAATTCGCCAGGAAAGCTGTGTTGTGTACACGGACCTTTCAGGTCCCTAGTTGTTTTTTTAAGAGCCCGAAAAGCTCCAATTCACCAGAAAAGCTGTGTGCATGGACCTCGTCAGGCTCCTCGTTTTTTTATGAGCTCAAAAAGTTGCAATTCGCTCGTCACTTTCTGAACTTTTTTCCAGTGACCTAATAGTTAGTTTCCCTTTCTGTTGCTGTTTTTCTTTATTTCCTCATTTTTCTCTCTTTTTCTGTTCTTTGTCCGTCTTCATTTATGCTGATCTGTCTTTCCTATCAAGGTTTTTCGAGTGCAATTCAACCTTCCCACCCAGCAACCCACCCAGCATCCGTTTCTGCTCCTCGGTCCCATTACTGAGAAATCAACAAAATTCTCTTTTTCTTTTCAATTTTCCTATATTTTGGCAGTAATCTTCATTTGTTTTTTTTTATTCTTTCAAAATCACAGCTTTTTTGTGAAAGCCATTTTTGCCTGTTCTATCACTCTTTCTCGCGTATTTAAGCTTCTTACCCATCCAGCATCATAATTCGCTCTCCAGTCCCGTAACTAGAAATGAGGTGAAACCGAGGGGTTGATCACTTGGCAATTTTGGTGTACAGCCGTGAGCGAATTTCGGGCAATTGTGGCAATTTTCTAGCAATTGTGTGGCAATTTTCTGGCAATAGTGGCAATTTTCTAGCAATTGTGTGGCAATTTTTTGGCAATTGTGGCAATTTTCGGGCAATTGGCGATATTGGTGTACACATTTTTCTCAGGTGGTCAACCCCTTGGGCCTTGGGTGAAACAGACAAATGCATGGATGATCCGCATTTTTTTTTATTTGTATTTCAGATGGTATTTTGAATCGATTTTCATTTTTACTAGATTTCTTTGCATGCTAGTGTATACGACACAAGCCCCCCCCCCTTACACCAATTTTGAAAAGAAGAACGAAAAAAAAACAAACATCCTGTCCCAAATATTTCGAGAACGAAGTCTCAATTAAAATGTTACCAATATAACATGATCTATCGAATCCAACAGTAAATCTAAAAATGTTATCAGTTTTGGAAAATCTTCAGTGGCGTAGAAATAAGTAGGAAGGAAAGGGGCGACGCTCCTACCATCTACGCCACTGGGAATTATTGATAAAATGCGACACATACTTCAATATAGGGTGATTGCATGTAGAGGAAGTTTATGGCGAAATGTCAATATGTAGTGTCATTGTCATCTGTCAAGTTTCATTCATGTCGAGTCAACGTCAACCGGACTAACCTCACTAAATACTGTCAATTTCACGTGTTTTGTTGACATACTGGTTTATTCGGCGTTTACGAGATCGAGATTGTGATTTCTAGTCATTCTAACAATGCCTTACACCTGTTATGTGCCTCAATCCTTGTCTATGGCCCCAATCCAATTCCCTTACAAACGTCAAAACATAACTAGATCCTTGCGCTGCCTGCCGGTGATTAGGTGAACGAATTTCATGCAATCACCTTATACAGACTTATTTAGTGACATTTTGGTATAATTTTGAGCAAAATCGGTTCAAAACGGCTGAAAATTATCATGATAAAACGAACTTTTGTTTTCAAATTCGAAGGGCTGTATCTGCATTGATACGCGTGTGTGAGAAAAATATTTCAAGATTAGTCCTTTTTGCAGAGTTTTTTACATAGTGGCCCACAGAAAACATACAGGATGGTCCATCCTAGCGTAATTATCCCAAAGCGGTCTTACCGTTCAAGGTAGAGAAAAAGATGGAAAAAAAAGTTATATGGTTTGACGAGACCTATAACCTAAAATTGTGTTCAGCTATACAGGGCCGCTATTCTTGAATCGTGTGAGAAAAGTCTCTGGGAGTTTTATATAATCCGTGCCACACTTCTGTAGCGGAAGTTGCCTGAAAACCACGATTTTAGGCAACATTCGCTACATCAGTGTACTGCGGAATGTATTTTACTCCCAGGGACTTTTCTCACACGATTCAAGAATAGCGACCCAGGTGTCCCATTTTGACGGGATTACCGAAACGTCAATTTTTTTAAATGGAACACTATATTTTTTTCCATTTTCATGTTCAACTTTTTCAATTGTATTATGCCTGTATTTTTGTTTTTCAATTGTGTGGCAGTGCTACCAACTGAAAATTAAAAACTAAAAAAAATTGCGTTTTCACAGTTTTCTTAGAAAAATCGTAACAGCCTTGCTTTTCAATAGTTAGAGATGAAACTTGACATGGTGATAGTTAAGTCAAAGACCAATATTCCAATGTCATAAAAATGCGATTTATTGATACAGGGCGTTCACAAAAAACATCAAACTTCATAATTTTCAAGTACCATAACTCTTTTTTTTTCGAATGGCATGCCCATAGTTTTATAACGTTATCTAATAGTTTTTTTTTGTTCTCTTTCATTTTTACTATCGGTGCCCTACCCTTAAACTCCATTTTTTCAAGATAATCGAAAATTTTCACAGAATTTGCTATTTTTTGTTTTTATTTCTTTTAAATTGAGTTGGCCGTGATGAATGACAGACAAGCCAAATAGTTGGCAGCTGTCAGTTAATCAGTCTAAATATTGTCAAACAAAAAAATGGCTTCAACGCAAGAAGAAAACAAAGTGAGATCCTGGATATCTGGATTATTACCAGAATATATTATCAATCCTTTCCTCTCGCGTAAAGTCATTTTTCTTCGTTCGACAATATTCAGACTGACTAACCGAGAGTTGCGTACTATTTGGCTTGTCAGAGCCAGCCTCCTCAGAACAGCCAATAAGCGATGCAGCGCTTACGACTAAAATTAAAACTTGCGGCTAAATAAGCTGACTGAACGCACCTTAAGTGATGTCACAGAGATGTTTTCTTGCTGAGTGGGCCTGTACAGGGTGTCAATTCGAAAACTTCCCACCCCTGATTTCTCGCCGCCAACATTTTTCATAGGATTTTTTTTCGAGGGGGACATCTAGGACACATATTGACGAATTTTTATTTTCAACTCCTTCACCTCCACCCCACCCTACTTCAAAATTTCAAATAGCATTACCCACCTATCTTGCGAACATCAAACTGGAGGCAATGAAATTCTCTTTCCGTCAATCATATTTCTAATTTTTTCAACCATCCCTAGTGGAAATCCTCTCTTTGTTAATAAGAAGAATTTTTTTTCCTTATAAACTCTCGATTATTGAGAGATAGACTTTTTCTAGAAACAAAATCGATTTTTATTTCAAGGGGGTCATTCAAAACACCTATGGACACATTTTTATCTTCAATCCCTTAGCACCGAATCTTTGTAAAAAGTTAGGGTGGTTCCAAAAATTTGAAACCATTTTTTACAGAAAGAGAATTTTATTATGTACCTTCAATTGGATGCAGCACAAGGTAGATAATGCCATTTGAAATTTTGGAGTAGGGTCCTAGTGTATCAAATTTATCAACATGTAGATACGCGCTTTACGCTAAGCACGGCAGTATAGTGGTTGTGAATAAAATGTATTTTTGTCGTGAGAAAACATTGAAACATGAGAAACATTTTGTTTATCGTTAATTTTGATTTATTTGTCATTCACAAGAGTGCTGTCATGCAATTCTGTTTTTCTGTCTTGGTAAATCTGTCGTGTCCACTGACGTATAATACTAGACCGAGTTGTTTACATCCGTGCATGCGGCCAAAACCTAAATCCAGTATGGCCGACGTCAGGAAAATAACAATATGCAAGTATATCAACTGAGGTGAGCCCGCTTAATGAATGCAGGACCAATGTGTAGATTTTCACTCCAAATCGTCAAGATACTCAATTTTGTACTATTTCTTGAAAAGATTTTCCATGTCTAATTGAAAATTAAGAAGTAAATTAGGAGTAGAGGTAGAGAGTAGGGATTGAATTCCGAGTGATCACACCTCGTATTGTAGCACCTTGTTGTGGGAGCGGCTTGTTATGAGTCGCGCGCTGCGGTCAGCTGATCGCATTGCATGCTGTCACACGTCACACCATAGCGGTCCCATTTCTTTGACGCTTTTCGCTCATTATTATTTGTCGTTTCGTTTGATATTTCGCTTATTTCGCGAGGTAATAATGGTGCAGCAGTGCCAGGTGTGCAAAGCTTCGGCATAACGGGAGCATACATTGACGTTATTTTGGACCTTCATTTGTCTTGCCCCCTTAACATAAAGAAAACGCTGCAAGCACGCCAATGTGGCGTCCTGATAACAAACTCCCGCGCCCCCCCACTTTCCTCTGGTCCTAGCGGTTCTCGCGCGTCAACACAGTGTGTAATGGGTATAGGAAAGATCCGTCTAGTATTATACGTCAGTGGTCGTGTCAATATGTTTTTCTGTCGTGCTATTATATATAGGTCGCGGGAACAAAAATGGCGTGCTAAAGATGGGTATATGATATAGTGTTATTTCCACTAGTACTTTTTAATACCATTTCTTTAGTTGTATTAAATTATATAGAAGATTTATTGAACAATTGCCACTTTATCAAAAAAATAATCTATATATATTTATAAATATAAATACTTTTGTTTTAGGTTGTTTTCATTAGTATCTACCTACTTATAGTTATGTAATTTAGGTAGTGTGGTTTTTCCGAGACATTATCTGAGAAATCGGGTGGGCACGCGGGTGAGCACCTATGATTTTAGGGGAGGCATGTGCCCACTCTGGCCAGTGGCCACCCTCTGGCGCCGTCGCTGCACAGCAAGGTGATATGTCACAGTGCAAATAGACGATTTTGATGCCAAAAGATACTTCAGACAGTTGATTAGACACAGGCAAAAGTCTCAACTTCAGATCCCAAAAATCAAATTGCTCTGCGATTTTTGAACGAAGTGTCTGCCAACACATTCTTTAAAAAAAAAAACTGTAACTTTTGAACAGCTGAAGCGAATTAAGGTGCGTTCAGTCAGCTTATTTAGCCGCAAGTTTCAATTTTAGTCGCAAGCGCAGCAACACCCATTGGCTCTTACGAACCAGCCTCCTCAGAACAGCCAATAAGCGATGCAGCGCTTACGACTAAAATTAAAACTTGCGGCTAAATAAGCTGACTGAACGCACCTTTACAAAAACTAAAAGGATTTATAAAGCCTGAAAAAGGACAAATCCAAATATGTAAAGTGTAAAAATAAACAGAGAGTGCCATTTAAAAAAATAAAGGCTGCTCTGTAAAAACGGGGTACCCTGTATATGCAGCAAAATAATTTAACGAATTACACTTTGACCTCTCGTTTGCAATGACCTTTGGATCATTTAGGTATCATCATCGGCGTAGATGCAAACGAGCTTTCCCGTATCAATGACTCGCCCCCTGTATAAGTGATCCTCATAATTGCCTAGGAATGTACCTCGGAACGTACCTACTAAATTACTGTGTGCGAAATTTGATGGAAATTGATAAGAGCAGATGATGATGATATGATAAGAAAACGAGCTTTCGTAAGGCGTAAGCGTTACTAAGGGAACCACAGCAAAAAAAATAATCTGAATATCTCTGAGGGAATATCTATATTTAGAATATCTGTTTTCATGTTGCCACCTGATTGGTCGATTCCTGTGTCACTGTCACGCGGTGTGTCGTACTCGTGGAAAAGTACGAGTACAACCCCTTGGTATCCGTGAAAAATACGAGTACGAGTATGAGCACCTATCATACGTTCGCGAGTAGGTACGAATACGACTCGGAATACGAGTACAAATTGGAAATTCCTAAAAAGTATTCGAGTACGAGCACAGATACCATGAAAAGTATTCGAATACCTACCTTGTACTCGTACTCGTGCAGAACCCTGACCCCTGATCAGTGATGTAAAATACCCGGGTTTTTATATTTAGGGGTAAATACCCGGTATTTACCCAAAATCAGGTCTCTAATAGGGTATCTATTCTATTTTCATTGATAATAATAACAATAATAATAATATCAATAATAACATTAATAATAATATAACAACAATAACAATAATAACAACAATAACAATAATGATTTTTGCTCACAGCAGCAAAATGATGAAAAGTACTTTGGAGGGTATGTTTATGAACCCTTGGAACTTGGAAAAAGAAATCATTTAAACTTTAACCGTCAAAACTGTCAACCGAGCTGTCAACAGTGTCAACTTTTCTGTCAAATTGGGTAGGGTGGGTAAATATCGCTCAGGAAAATATCGGGTAAATACCCGATTCACATCACTGCGGCACTGCCCCTGACCACAGCCAAGGAGGTTATAATTATAGCAGGAGGGAGCATGAGCTCAAAAAAGTGAAGCCATGTGACGTCACGTTCTGTGTATGCAATCCGCAACATACGAACCACACGAAGGCACACGAGTTACAGAAGTCTATCCCACAGAATTATACAGCAAAGTGACGGCATCGTTCGTTTTTATGGTTAAATTTTTTCATTTGTCAGTTTCGTACTTCAATGTGGCATTTTCAATCGCTTTTAGGGCTTTCGAATGGAAAACCACAGCGGTTGCCGTCCATAGATTTGCCGTCTAGAAACAGTTTTTTCAAGCAGAAGACAATCCAAAATAGGAAATACTGTTGCATAAGTAAGTGCACCTAGCGATGATAAATTTTGAAGTTACGAATTTTCCCAATTCAAGGTTTGCATCTCCGAATTATTGATTATATTCTGCGACGTGTGCCCTTGTCCAGTGCCTAATTGAAAAGGACATCACCGCCTTGCAAACTCATGGAAGACCAAACAAATGAAAAGCTCGAGCAAGCCAAAGGCCAAAGTATGCGTCCTCTGCACTGCACACTGCATAGCTGCTGTGTACCTACCTGTTTAACTCAGTATATGTACCAATATTATTGTACGTACGTACGTACCTACGTGTGTGTTGTGCTCAGTGATGTAAAATACCCGGGTTTTTATATTTAAGGGTAAATACCCAGGGTAAATACCCGGCATTTACCCAAAATCGGGTCTCTAATAGGGTATCTATTTTCATTGATTGTTATTAACAATTGGAGAAACAACAACAAACAATTATGATTTTTTACTCACAGCAGCAAAATAATAATAAGTTCTTTGGAGGTTATCTTTATAAAGCCTTGGATCTTGGAAAAAGAAATCATTCAACCTTTAACCGTCAACACTGTCAACCGAGCTGTCAACAGTGTCAACTTTTCTGTCAAACTGGGTAGGGTGGGTAAATATCGCTCGGGAAAATACCGGGTAAATACCCGATTTATATTTACCTACCTACCCGGTAAATACCCGACTCACATCACTGGTTGTGCTAGTGTGCACCTACACTGATAATTCATAATAATAAAATGGAAGAAAGTCAAATAATAGGTAAGCAAGAATTAAAAACTTCACACAAAATTTTGATAATATTGGTTTTATCTTCTCAAATCCAAGGATGCCTATATCTTTTGATTCCACATGCACGATTGAAGAGAAGATACTGCCTTCAACTCAAGAAGAAACTAAACAAAGAAAAGAAGTCACTTGAAATATGAGCACCTCGACCTAGTCCACCTGCAAGTGGATGATTTGATGAAGTGGAAGTGTACTACTGGTGGTCTCTAAAGAAGTAATGGAAAGATGGTGTGAATATTTCCGAGAGTTACTGAGTGCACAACCAAGATACACTGATGAAGACGACATTATTAATTAAGAAAATACGATCGAAGACAGACAAGGACGGTAAGAGAAGACCTGAAATAAGCATTCCTGAAATTATGGAAGCAAAGCTCCTGGACATGATAAATTTACATCAGAGATGATGAATAGCTTAGGAGAAGAAGGAAAAAGGTTGCTGCTAGAAATCTACAATAAAGCATGGAAAGAAAAAGGGATTCCTTATAAGTGTGCAAACCATAGAAGCATCATCTTGCTGAACATGCCAAAGAAAATATACAAATACTTGTAAAGAAACTGAGTAAGACAATTGAGCCAACGTTGCTCAACACTCAGAGTGGACTTCGAAAAGAAGGTAGCGTGCAAAGCTCCATCTTCACAGTGCAACAAATAATTCAGAGAGCACGAGGAGTGAAATAGAAACTAATTAGTGCTATAAGAAGTCTGTATAAGAATACCACCAGTAATATGTACTATTAGTGCAAGCGGTACACACCTAAAAACACATCGATACTGCATTTTGGAGTGCAGTAACGAGATTTGGTATGGGCATACTTTATACCAAGACAAGCGATTTGACCCGCAGCACTCGATATTTTGTCCCTTAGGGGGCCAATGGGGGCCCTCCAAATTTTCAAGATGCAAGAACTTCCACATGACGATCATTAAGTATCGTCATGTATGTCATAAGTGAAGCTTACGGGTCTATTGAAAATATTTTCATCAATTATCGTTGTGTCCGATTCATTCTTCACACTTGAAAAAAAATGTCTTTGGCAGAGGTCAAAAAAACTGTTTTTATTTTTTCTTCTATGCAAGGAGACGATAAATTCATATGTTCTGTTGCGTTCCCAACTAAATCGCATTCCCTAAAACTAATTATAAAGAAATTTTTCTTGTAATGGTATTTTTCAAAGAAGTGGTGACCTCTTCAGTATCTCTTTTCCAAGAGCATTTCTTTCTATGTCCCCACTGGATATCACTCGAAATTTTTGCAGGAATGGAGACCTCGAACTCTTTTCCTGGTAGTTGCGAAGCAACATGACTTTAAAACGCCCAAGGGAGCTCAAAAAAAATTTTTTTCTGCTGGGCCGTCCAACTTACGATATTTTGATTTTATAGTAGGAGAGACGCGGACCAGTATTCAATCCAGGCTGCAGGCGCAGGCGATTTGGTTTCAACAGAAAATATTCTCCCATGCCGTGTTTTATTGCAGTACAACAAAACCCAGAGTCGTTAGGTGTAAGTAGGTATATTTTCCGGTAGATTTTATTCGCCTAGACTAGATCTTATTTATTTGCGCGTCTCCCCTACTACAAAATCAACATGCCAAAAATTTGACGGCCCAGCAGAAAAAAAAGTTTTAGGGCTCTCTTGTGTGTTTTGAAGCCATGTTGCATGGAAATTACTAAGAAAAGAGTTCAAGCTTCTCATATCTGCGAAAATTGACAGTCTTATCCACTAGGAACATTGAAAAAAATGCTGTTGAAAAAAGTGTACTGAAGAGGTCACCTCTTCTTGGGAAAATGATATTGCGGAAAAATTGTCTTCATATTTGGGCTTACGGAACGCGATTTAGTTGGGAAGGCAACAAAACATATGAATTTATCATTTCCTTGCACAGCAGAAAAAATAAAAACAGTTTTTTTGACCTCTGCGAAAGAATTTTTTTTTCAAATGTGAAGAATGAATCGGACACGACGACATTTGATGAAAACATTTTCAATAGACCCGTAAGCTTCACTTATGACATACATGACGATACTCAATGATCATTTTGTGAAAGTTCTTGTATCTTGAAAATTTGGAGGGCCCCCATTGGCCCCCTAAGGGACGAAATATCGAGTGCTGCGGGTCAAATCGCTTGTCTTGGTATAAAGTACGCCCATGCAAAATCTCGTCACTGCACTCCAAAATGCGGTATGCTTTTGCGTACCGCTCCCACTACTATGTACTGTACTATGCAATGAACAAGAGACATTAATAAACGAAAAAGAAGTAACAAAGAAGACTATAAGCTCAAAGTACCTATATAAGATGATTTTCAGATAAATACTGACTGATGGCCCACGGAAGTGAGACACAAAGGTCTTATCTTAGAGAATGCAGAAGGAGCGTGAAGCAACAGGAATGAAGTATATACCTGCGAAGTAAAAAAAACATACACTGACACTGAAGAGACACAATTCGTAACCCTGAGTAAGAAAAGAGCTGAAGATGAAGCCTGTGACGAAATTTCTGGATAAGAGACAACTGTTGGTGAGGACGCCTACAAAGCATGAATGAGGAGAGACCAGTAGAACAGATATGGGAAGCAAGAATGACAGGGAAAAGAACCCAGAGAAAACAGAAGGAAACATGGGACGCAACATAAGGACAAATAGTAACAGAAAATTGACTGAGCTGGAATGAAGGAAAAACGCTGATAAAGACAAGAGACGATGAGCCAAGCTCATACATCAAGAAAAAATTGATAATGTCGAGAGAAAAAAATGAGTTTTATTGTTGATATTTTATGAGAATGTTACATTTTTATTTGTATTATTCACACTACACCGCAAAATAAAAAGATATTGATAGATATAATACAAATATCGACTGCCACATCTTGTCATCATCGGTGTTGCACCTCTTCTGTTTCCTCTCAATCCTTGTCATCCATTCCAGCTACTTTTCGTTCTCTCCCAACAATTGACTCAGAGTTCTGCCCTCCTTCAGCGATTCCTGACAAGACCTCAAGTGCTCCATCGTCTCTACCTCTCTTCCACAACACGACATACCCTGGTAGCTACTCGACGTCAGTACCCTCATCAGTACCTCATCACCACACCAAAACCTTGCAAATCGTTGCTTCCAGCCTTCAAGTTCGGATTAGACGTGCATCTAGGCACTTTGCCTTGTAGCTCCTTGTATTTTTGGTTTGGAATATCTAGGGTCTTGTATTTATCTTGTTTCACTTCACAAGCTTCTGTTCGTCTCTGTTTCTGCTTTCTACTTCTGCTGCGCTATGCCCTTTCGATTTTTCTGTTTCAAAAAATTTGTTTCTGAGCAGCGGCCGCTGGTGGTCTCGGCATCCAAAAGCCATAAAAGCGACTGAATCCGTCATTATGAAAATGAGAAATTGGCAAACGAAAAACACAAACACAAAAACTGACTGATTCTGTCACTTCGCTTTCGCAGTGTCAGATTCGTGATTCTGTGGGATAGACCTCTGTGTCAGTTACTCGAGTGCCTTCGTGTGGTTCGTATATTGCGGATTGCATACCCAAATACCGCTTTCCCCTTACCCCGACCCGCATCAAATTTCCTCGCCTACAAGCTGGGTTACGTTCCCTCCTGCTATTATAGGCGATTTACATTAGAAAAACGCCACCTGGTGTAGAGCTCGGTACTTGATCGTCGAGGACGTTTTTGCGAGGAAAACATACTCCGACGTCTAGTAGCCTAGGTGGGCACTAGTGGATACCTGTAATACCCACATATTGACATGGAAATTTGACAAGTAGAAATAATCTGAAAAAGGGGTTTGCATTTGTGTCTCTTATTTCATGTTATGGTTAGCGTATTTAGCAGGTTTGTAGATCTAGCTCCAGAGGTGCGCAGCTGAAAGACTACGCCCCCAGCAATGCACTACATTATTGCGATAAAAAAAGACAACGTTCACGTCGCGAACACAGAGGTAGCTAGGGCGAGCTTGTTAGAATGAAAAATGCGGATCTCCAGCTGAAGTCGAAGCAGGAAATCTTTAGAAAAAAGCGAGGAAAAAAGGTAGGTGGTGGTTGACTCTGCACGGCCAGCCCGAGGTGATTTTTTCTTGGCTGCGGCAGGCTGGTCGACGGGCTTGTGTGTTTCCCTCCGTGCGGGTGTGACAGAGTCTGTTGCTCTTCCTTGGGCGGAAGCTATAGATGATTTAGAGAAAGGTCTGCGACGACGCTGGTCATCAACATGGGGCCCAATAACGAGCCTATGGGGTTCCAAGGGTTCACAGGAACGAAAGTTTGCTTGTAGCGTACTGCACAAGACAGCAAAGTGACAGTTTTGACATGCCACCAATTGACGTAACCACCGCCGTTGCCGGACGGCAACTTACACCAGTTCTAAAAATTAATTCCCTAAAACTTCCTCGACGAAACGGCCATTTGCCCCAATAAGGTCAATCGCCTATAACCTCCTTGACCACAGCCTGCTGTTTGACGGAAACGCAGCATTAGACTTCGCTGCTGGTGGAAATACGCCTTTAGATGCAGCAGTTGTCACCACTGTCATCCGTCAGTCAACGCAACGCAATCGTAGATTACGGGCAGTTAGCGCGACAATTTCAAGCGCGACAGGTCACAAGAGCGACAGGTTGAATAAACATGGCAACATGGCCACCTAGTTTGACGGAAATGTCAAAAACTTGAAAAAATGCATTCCCCTTCCTACAAGCACCCCTCTCACCCTCCAAAAGCGCTAGGCAACGTCGCAGTGTCGCGTTTGTTGCTTTATTATTGTTTGATTTGTTGTCCATGTGTCCCATATAATGATATGCCAGTTTGTAAACATAAAGGCGAGCATAAAGGTAGGTAAAGCAAATAGAGTTTGGAGTAAAATCGGATTTAATTTAAATTTATGTAGGTAGATGATTTAAAGGTGTATTTTTTAGTGGCTCCGGGGAGACACAACAGTCATTTCGGGGGAGGATATGTTTCCTGCCTTGGGACTTGAGGCTGGGTTTCTTCCAGAACTGGTTAATATCCTTGTCAAAGACCCTTGTGATAATCATATCAGGCTCATTCAAAGGGTGAGCAAGTCGTCGCCACATCGTACCTACTTTCTCTTGCATCCAGGACCAGGACAGAAGATGGTCCCTTGAGGCTAAGATGGTCATCAGGTAGGGTGCCAGGCAAATACCTAATTGTGGACATTGTCACTGTCTCTTATAGATACCTTTTCGGGTACCTACATAATTTTGTTGTTTTCAAAAGAATTTTGACCTGCAAGAAAGGCTTCGCCGGCTGCTATTACCTACTACAACAATGCTACTACCAAATACACTGCTCTAATAACTTGACACATCTTATCACCATTTTGCGGCCACTACTTGGTGGATAAGATTTTTTAAATCTATCAACTCGTTCAAAAGATATCGGCCGACAAAGTCGCGGTCACGAAATGGTGATGGATCGAATTATTGGACCAGTGTAATATAATTACTCAAATCAAATAATTGAAAGGCTTTGGATTTATCTACTCATGTATATTTTTCAGCCCCTAAGGAGAGACACTTTTTGCAATGGATGCCTGCTAGCCTCCAGGTTTTGAGGGAAACAAGGAGCTAAGCCATTTCCGGAGTAAAGTGCATATGGTTACCTCTTGGTCCCAGAGGACAGACCTGAAGCTGCTGAAAAAATTCATACCCATGCGGGCGGACACCCCCCTCCCCCTGGATTCACCAAGCCCATAAATTTGATCATCAAATAAATATAAACTTGCAGTGCTGTTGGTCAAACAACAGTGAAATGCCCATGGTTTAGTTGGTAAATCGATAATACAGGGTCCTGCAACAGTGCTTCGGGCTTTCTTAGCGCCCTTCCCTTACAAGATAGAGACAAAGGTGTAATACATAAAATTATTGATTTGGAACGTTCTAACCAGTGAAATTATTTTCAACTATACAGGGTGTTCCATTTTTGCGCTATAACAAAAACAAAGATTTTTTTGAATAAAATGCCCCACTTTTGATTCCATTTTCTTGTTTAGCTTTTCAAGCTCTATTACAAGCGTATTTTTGTTTTTTCGATTTGTGGCGGTGCTACCAACTAAAAATTGAAAATTGAAATTTTTTTGTAATTTCAAGCTTCGTTTTGATAATTGTAGGAGCCTCGTTTTTTGCAATCAAGAAATGAAATTTGACACAACAATAGTCGAATAGGAGGTAAATAATTTCATGACAAAAAACTTCAGAATCAGTGATACCGGGTGTTCAGAATTTTTTTTCGAACTTCGCAAATTTCAAAATGCCATTAGTCATTTTTTTTCAAACGGAATGCCCCCTATTTTATTAAACCATTCGACAGCTTTTTTTCTCCTCTTTCATTTTTACCAGAGATACCCTACCCCTAAATTTGATAATTTCCGAGATAATCGATAATTTTGATAAAAAGTGCTATTTATTAAAATTTTTCACGCCGGGCAGGCCATAGTGATCATCAACAAATGTCTGATTGAAACATTTTGCTTGGTTTGATGCTAAGAATAAGTTTTTTTCATTGAATAGCTGCGCTAAATTCCAATCTGAAGAAAATGCTTAAAAAAGTATTTCGTTGCCCGATGGAAAAAAGAAAATTCAAATTGAGCTTAGTAAAGTGGTTTTTTCGACTTCAAAAACCTTCAAACTATCAAATTGAGAGGTGCGTTCATTTTTGCACGTGATTTTCTGTATCAGGACCTATTAAGAACATAAAAATCCAAATAAACGACAATTATTATCAAAATTATCGATTATCTCTGAAATTATGGAGTTTAGGGGTAGAGTATACCAAGTAAAAATAAAAGAGGAGGAGAAAAGCTATCGAATGGTGAGATAAAATATGGGGCATTCCATTCGAAAAAAATGACATATGGCATTTTGAAATTTGCGAAGTTCAAAAAAAAATTTGCACACCCTGTATAAGTAAACCCCAAGTTTTTTGTCATGAAGTTATTCAGCTTCTATTCGAATACTGTTATGCCAAATTTTGTTCCTTAATCTCAAAAAACGAGGCGTCTATGATTTTTCAAAGTGAACCTTGAAATTATAAAAAATTTCAATTTTTAATTTTCAGTTGATGGTAGCACTAGTTGATGGTAGCACTGCCACAAATAGTAACTTTCATTATAGTGGTATACCCAACGCTTGCGCCAAGTTTTGGCGTCAAATACAAAATTTGCGAACAAATGCTACAAAATCGCAAGAAAAACTGCCACAAAGTTGAAAAATACGCGCCGCAGCGAACAGGGTAATAGGCTAGAGGTTAATACACACTAGTGATTACTTATTTTTCATCAAAAAGTCCGCATTGTTCATTAAATTATAAATAACTGCGTTTTACATTGATCGGATGTGCGTACGCAACCCATAATGCAACCCCCACCAACTCTATTTTCAGTTTGACAAGCAACGGCCGTGACTTTCCGCTGCTGTCTGCTGTCAACATCAACTATTTATTCGCCATTTTGAAGTTCGCTCCGAGTGTCGTACGTTTGTGAACAAGTGGGCCGCTATTCTTGAATCGTGTGAGAAAAGTCCCTGGGAGTTTTATATAATCCGTAGGTACTACACTTCTGTAGCGAAAGTTGCCCAAAAACCACGATTTTAGGCAACATTCGCTACATATCAGTGTACTGCGGAATGTATTGTGTATGAATGTATTGAATCTATCCTTGGTGACCCGTTTCGGAGTGAAATTTTTCCGGTTACACAGCTTCACCCACCGTGCACATTGTCACATTCCTCGCAAGACTTTGCGTGTTTTTCAAATTTCTCCAGTACCAAGTTTTTACGCTATTTTAAGCACGTTTTTGGGAATCGGATAAAGAAATACATATTTTTGTCATTATACCGACTATCACTGTGCCCATTCCCATGAGCACAATGTTTCACGGCCCCTTTCACTTGTTTTTCCATGATTTTTGGAAGGATAACACCGCTGATTTAGTTTCGAAAAAACTGATTTTTATACTTTGAAGAGCACAGGGCCGCTATTCTTGAATCGTGTGGGAAAAGTCCCTGGGAGTAAAATACATTCCGCAGTACACTGATGTAGCGAGTGTTGCGAACTTTCGCTAGTCAAACTGAAAATAGAGTTGTTGGGGGTTGCATTATGGGTTGCGTACACACATCCGACCAATGTAAAACGCAGTTATTTATAATTTAATGAACAATGCGGACTTTTTGATAAAAAATGAGTAATCACTAGTGTGTATTAACCTCTAGCCTATCACCCTGTTCGCTGCGGCGCGTATTTTTCAACTCTATGGCGGTTTTTCACGCCATTTTCCAGCATTTGTTCGCAAATTTTGTATTTGACGCCATTACTTCAGAAGACGAGTATGCGCGCTGATGGCGCGCTGGATAATGAAAGGTACTATTGAAAAAACAAAAATCCACTTGTAATAGAGCTTGAGAAGTTGAATAAGAAAATAAAATCAAAAGTGGGGCATTAATTTCATTTGAAAAAATATTTGTTTTTGTTATAGCGCAAAAATTGAACAGCCTGTATAGTTGAAAATAATTTTACAAGGTAGAACTTTTCAAACTAATAATTTTATGTATTACACCTTTTTCTCTATTTTGCAAGGTAAGGGCGCTAGAAAAGCCCGACGCACTGTTGCAGGACCCTGTATATTATGAAGGCTTGGTGCAACCAGAGGTCAATTTTTTTTTATTTCAAGTTATCTAAGTGGTAATAGTTCAATAATTTTATTATTGTAGATACCTACTCATTCGATGTCTTTTTGTAATTGCTGATTTTTCATTATTTTAATACATATATTTACGTTCACAAATGCTGTAGATTATTTTGCTTTTAGTCCTTCACCATAGTTGTTTTTTACAACATACTCCTATTACATTCATACCTGATACCTCTGTCATACATTTAGCTATCATTCTTTTCAAGCATTCACCCAACACCTATGGGGTCTGACTCCAGGATTTTTGTCTTAAGCAATGAGGCTTTCAATTTTACATGTTCTTTATCTATTTGAGATATCTATAGAGATAACGAAAAAAAGAGCAGAGTCTTCCCGCAAAACGTTTATGAACATTTATTACTGCAGTTTCGGGAGCCATTCACTCTTTCGTCGTTAGAGGTGAAATAGTGAAAGCTTGTGAAATATTCTGGTGAAGGAGTAGGAGTGAATATTTAACATATAATTTATCCCTTACGCTCCCGAAACTGCAGTAAGGAATTTCTTTAGGTTTTGTGAGAAGACTACCTTCTATTGATAATTTTTAGAATTTTACACCCACTGGTGAACGATGGCAGATAGATTTCTGAAGACCAACACTTTAATTCTACAATATATGAAAGTTTTGAGAAAAAAGATCTGGGAATGAACAAGTTTTCAACGCAGTGCGCTCAGCAGCACCTCATGCATTCCAACTTTATAAAATATTGTCCGTCTAAGTACGTTTTATCAACCTCACAGGGGCCACTCGACAGTATGGGCATTTTCATTCCATTCTCTTTGGTATTGCCGCGCTTGACAGCTTGGTCATCATTCTCTTCAGTGAACACCGCTTACAATCTTCCCGCAAGCATAGAGTCCGCAAGAAACCTAGAACTACGTTCTCTACATAAACACTGATAATAATAAATTGACTTTATTTTCAGGCGGCATTCAGCACAGTGCTGCTTCTTCCATATCATCCAGGCAGTTCCCATTGGAGGTGGAGATTCAGTGGTGAATTAGCAGACTGCAGACTCTAATAGGCGCTTTAAAAAAGTATAAAACGTTAATAAATAAAAAGAAAAAAGGACACCACGATGGCATAACTTCGAAATTCGATGATGTGCGTAACCCTCAGCAGTTCTGGCGCGTGTATAGGAACGCTACAAAGACAGTTAGGAGACACCCTGTGTCAAATTTGACGTCGGCTCAATTGCAACAGTATTACATCAGCTTTTACAGGACGGACGCTCTGACGACGGACCTCGACTACATTGACGTTAGACATCCTTATTTGGACAAAGACATCACTAGGGCAGAGATGCACAAGGCAATTAGATGCGCAAGAAATGGTAAGACCTCGGGAAACGACGGTGTAGGAAACGAAGTATATAAGTCGCTCCCAATCGATTGGATTGAGTACATCCGCACTTTATTTAACAATATCCTCAGCACGGGAGAGGTTCCGAGAGAATGGGGGCATGTTAAAATTCACCACATATATAAAAAAGGGGACACAACATTGGTTGAAAACTACAGACCAATCGCTCTCATAAACTGTATATGCAAACTTTTCACATTCATAATAAACAGCCGAATAACAACCTATGCGGAAAGCGCGGGCATACTTCCGGAAAGTCATAATGGATTCCGAAAGGGTCGGTCTTGCCTGGATAATGTCTATACACTAAATACGATCATAAACAACAATTTACGTCTGCCGGGACGAAGAGTATATGCCATGTTCATCGACTTCCAAAAGGCGTTCGACTCGGTGGTTCACGAGCGTTTGTGGCGGGAATTGTTCGACAGAGGGATTAGTACCAACGTGATCAGAACTATACGAAACCTTTACAAGAACGCGAGTATGATGACAAATGCGGAATGTGGTGAAAGGGTGAGAATCGACATAACAAAAGGTGTGTTGCAGGGTGACTGCTTAAGCCCGACGATGTTTATTTTGTTCATCAGCGAAATAGAAAAATATATGCATAGTAACGGCGCAAAAGGAGTGGCTCTGGATGGGGGAGAAGATGTTCTGATGCTGCAATATGCTGACGACATAGTCATGCTTTCGGATTCTCCCGTATCTCTTCAGAGGAATCTGAATATCCTTAGCAATTACTGCAAAGAAATGAAATTGAACCTTAATCCAGAAAAGTCAAAGATAGTCATCTTTAGAAGAGGAGTAAACCTTAGGGAGCAGACCTTTTTTTTCAACAGAGAAAAGATTGAAGTGGTAAAACAGTACAACTACTTGGGTGTCACTTTTCACTTCAACGGCTCATTCCATGAACATGTTAAATCGGTTACCTCCAAGAGCAAAATCACAGGAGGAATAATAAGAAGTGTTATAAACAAAAATAACTTAAACAACTGGGGGGCAATTCACAGATTGTATAAAAGCACAGTAGTTCCTACTTTTATGTACTGTGGTGCGGTGTGGGGAATAGGATACTTGACCGAACTGGAAAGAATACAATTAGGCTTTTTCAAAAATTTATTATACCTGAAAAGAAACACAGCGGATTCCATTGTCAGAATTGAAATAGGTATCTGCAAAGTAGCTAGTATTCTATTCAAAGAGGTACTGTTATATGTAAAAAGGATTGGTAAGATGACAGAAGGAAGATTACCTAGACGTGCGTTGCAAAGACTTGTCGGACTTCATAAAGTAGTAAGGAATGATAAGTATAACTGGCTTGGTCGGATTATGGCTTACCTGAAATCAATGGACGTTGACTGTGATGTGAGTAATTTTCTGACCGTGGATGATGAGAGGATCGATTCCATTCTTACACAATTAGAAAAAATGTACTGGGATTCCGACTGGAATAGGGTCCTCTTGTCGATCCATAATCCGCGCTACAAATTTATAAATTCAATGACGCAGCAGTACGGTCTGAGCGAGGCGAATGTGCCGCTTAGCCTGAGAAGATTCCACACGCAGCTTAGGACATCGTTTGGCACACCAACTCGTCTATACTTTGGTCAAATTACATACGATGTTGATGCGGGTAACAAATGCACAATTTGCAATCTCAACGAGGAAGAAACATTGAATCACATCCTTTTCGTCTGCCCGATGTACAGGGAATTCAGAGGAAGGCTCTGGGGACTAGAGAGGGATGTGGAACGGTTACTGACAACTGATGAGGTGAGGACTATAAGGACTGTTCGCCAATATCTTTACCAGTGCTTGCGACTGAGGGCTTTTGTTCAGGAGGGGGATGGTTGGTGACTGAAGACTCTGAAACCGGGATGGCCTGAGATTCGAGGGTGGGGGGTGAGCGACTTGAGCACTGAGAGTGTCTGTCTCTTGTTTGGTTATAATGGGAAGTATGTAGAGTTGGAATGGTTCACAAGAGTGCTTTTTTCCTCATTTTTATTTTGTCGGAAATGTTTGCATAGCTATTAGAATTTGTGTCCTTAATTTGATTTTGATCTGTTTTTCTATCTTACGAGCTCCTTGCTCAAAATTTCGTAAAAATTATTAGAGCAATAAATGTATTGTATTGTATTGTAATTATTGCGCATCAGGGTTGTTATTGTTGAAGCTGCCCCTACTCCTCACTGCACAAAAAGAAGTTTCCAAAAAGTCCTGTAACGTTTTAAGACTTAGTAAATAGTCCATGCCTTATTCACTTCTTATACATCCCACATTTTAAACTAGTATGTCTCATCTATCCATCTCTATCTATAACTTTTTTGAACTCTACTACACTCGACTATACCTATGTTCTTCAAATCGATAATGAGCCTCAGAAAGCTCGCTTTCCTATTGGTATCCAATAACGGGGTTCCGAGGTAGCTAGGATGAGAAATAAACAACATCGTTACTTATTTCTAGCTACCGATACCGACAAGCATGCAGTGTCGGACTGTCGGTGTACAGAACTGTGGTCTTGCGGCCTGATTACGGCGAGTATTTTGCGAGTCTGAATAACGTAGTTCAATACATTTCTGGGTCTCTTTCGGGAAAATTGTGAGCGGTGTGTTCACTGAAGAGAATGGAATGAAAATGCCCATTGTCGAGTGGCCCCTGTGAAGTTGAGAAAACAAGTTGTAGAGTTATATTAGTACATAAGGTGACGCTGAGTGCACTGCGTTGAAAACTTGTTCATTTTCCCGGCCTCCATCTTTCTTCCCAAAACTTCCACTGTTGAATAAAAGTATTGGTTTTATCCTACCGGCCCAAATTTTATAGATCTCACCGGCCCAGGGCCGCGATTCTGTACTCTCCTACCGACACTTGTCGGTGTCGGTAGCTAGGCAGGAGCAAATTTGATTGGTTCTCACCCTAGCTACCGATCCGATAGTTGTCGGTAGGCAAGTACAGAATCGCGCTCCAGGGGGTAAATTCCCTTCTACTCCCTTGGCCCATCCGCCCCTGCTTGGGTTCATCGGCTTTATTTCATTATTTCTTTTTTCAAATACAGGGTGTCCCAGAAATGGCGCATAAACTCTTCAGTACGTTGTAGCGGACCTTCCAGGGAACTCTAGAAAAATATTAAAAAAATTCCTCCTTGACCACTTTTCGAGATATAAGACTTTGAATTTGAAAACTCAACTTCTTTATTCCTGTGATTTATTCAAAACCACAATATTTATCTCATGGGGACAAAGCTCTTTTATCATTTTCTGGTGACATAATCCTCAACAACTTTTGATTAACGGCTACAGCCAATTTTGAATTTTGCAAATTTCCAATCAAATTACCCAGAAAATGGATCTGGCATCATCGGTGGAAAACAAATGAGTAGGTATACCTACAATCTGACATTGAATAAATAAAAAATCGAATAAAGTCAATTTCTGACAATATGATCAGTCAGTGTCATTTTACATCATTCCTGCCTCGTTTTCACTTTTCCGCGAATAATGTATGCGGCTAGCGAATACACTGATATGTTACTGATTTTGGGCGAACGTCGCGGCAATCACTTTCAGGCGGAACGCAATATTTACCCCCAGCAATACCCTCAAAGAAAACATCCCGATCGTATGTGATAATGAGAACAGAAGACAGAGCCAGAAGGACCGGACAGGTAGCATCAGTATTATTACAAGCAGATCGCGGATGTCCTCGTCATGTGAGGGTAGGTACCTGATGCCTGATGCTGCAGAGGACGTTTTTGAACTGCTTCAGAATCAACCAAATCGAAAGGCTCACAAAGTTTCACCGGAACAGAACAAGTTGAATAAGTGAAAAAGGTGTGCCGTTTTTTTTAAGTGAATTTCTTTCTGAGACAGCCTCAGGAACACCTAAATAAAAATGGGAGAAATGCAGTTTTACAAGTTTATTTCCTGAATGCGCGAAAGTTGTTGAAATTACGAAGAGGTGCGATCGGTAGCTATCAAAGCCAGTAGCTGTGTCAATAGGCACCAGTATCAGTACCTACAAGGAAATGTCTAAATTGGCCCTAACAATGACCGTTTCTATGATGACCATGTTTATATTGGAACAATTGTATTCTTACCTAGCGGTACGTATGTAGGTGAACACGTGCAGTCGTGCACGTTTGCCAAATCGACCGTTTAGTTTTTTGGCGATAACTTAATAAATAAAAGCCAAAGAATTTTTCTACTATTTTTTCCCGACTCTATGATGAGTTCCCAGCAACGTACTGGAGAGTTTATGCGCCATTTCTGGGACACCCTGTATAAATAGAAGTTGATTTTCTATGTTTTTCAAAATCTTCCTATTGTTTTTCACCGCCCTCTCCGTCTCTCTGGTTAGTCCCCACAGACAAGTGAAGAACTGACAGGTGAAATCACTGACAAAATATAATGCATCCTCTTGGTTTGTACGCCAATCCAACACCCTTTGACCAAAACCCACCCAACACCCCACATATATTTGTTTCTAAAACACAAACATTTTTCTAGCACTCTTAAATAAGCATTGAGGAACCTGACATTGACAAAAAGTTCAATTGTTCATGCTCCGACATAGGATCCTGATTCCCGTCTGTTTTCTCACAGTATTTTTCTTCAAATCTTGGGAATGATAGACAATTTCAGTTTAAAAAAAACGTGTATATTGGCAACCAACGTTTCAACTTTCAACCTCGTTGATAGGTCTTTTTCAAAGGAATGTAAATTCTAAGAAATACAATATAGAATAATAGTACTTAAAAATGTAATAACACTAGAATAAAAGAGTAAATAAAAGAAAGTGGTGGAAACGGCGTGAAGATGTTGACGAGGAGGTGGCACTCTCCATAAAACACGAGACAGAGCGAGATCAATGATAATGTTAATTATTTCTGGGTCTGGATCCAATGATCCAAATGAGTTGCTATTGTCGGTTACCACTGCTGGGAGTGATGACATGATGAGGCAAGTTTTGAGAATGTTGTCTACAGTTCTGTGGAATTCTGGTAAGGTGTGTGATGGTTACCTCATGGCCACCATGGTCTCCTACTGTAACAAAAGAACACATTGCATTACAATTACGATAATTATACTCGACAGTGATTCGCGCGGAGTGTACTGATTTGATAAATTTTGGCTTAGTGTCAGTGACAGAAGGCCAAAATTCATCAAATCAGTACACTCCGCGTGAAACACGGTCCTCGTTTATTTTGCGTACGATGGTAGCTACATTATTATTCTGGGAGTTGATGAATATATCAGTGATCACATCAGACATGAGACTTGAGCAAAGAGTGGAATATATGATGCATAACTGCGGAGAAGTTATGACTTTATACCTACCGATTCCTTTCATATGTACTGACATCCTTGGCTCTTCCTGTTGGTTTCGTGGATTTTACAAATATCCTCCATTTGAAACAGCAATTAGGTTGTATAATTCGTACTGCTGTAACGAAAAAAAAAATTAATTATTCTGTCATGCATAGCTGTTTAAACCTAATCACAATACACTTACTTTTACTTACTTAATCCGGAGTCTTCCTACCGTTCGGTGTAAGACTATAGGGCCCGAATTCAGCTTGTTCTGTTTGTTCTGTTCCTCCATTCCATCCTGTTCTGGATCAACGCATCGATCTCCCACCTGCTGATGTCCTTCTCCTCCGCTACATGCCTCACCTCCTCCCGCCAGGTTTTTCTTGGTCTGCCTCTTCTAGTTCTTCCGAGAGTTCTTCCCTGTGCTCTCGCCTCATACACTCTCCTGGGTTTCGTCTTTAACTAATGCTCTTTGAAAATCTTGTTCCCGATTCTGTCCCTTTTTGTCTTCCCCTCTATTTTTCGTAGGGATCTCGTCTCTGCAGCATTCACTCGACTCTCGTACTTTCTTGTCAGGGTCCACGAGTCGCTCCCATAAAATCAGTGTTGGAGTCACCACCTTCTTCACTACCTCAACCTTTATTTCCTTTGTAACTTCTCTCTTCCCGAAAAATGTTTTTCTCATGGACCATGGGAGTTGTATATTCTTCGCACCCATTTCGCACCATAGCAATTCTTTCACTCACTTTTCTGTCCTGTCTTCCGTTCCCTTCAATTATTGTTCCTAGATATTTGTAGTGCTCTACTTGTTCGATGTTCGATAACAATAGACACTAACGTAAAATTGCACTTATAATTGTGGAGCACGTGCATTTTGACACTTTGATGCGGTATTGCCGAATGGTCAAAAGGGTACAGGGGGAATCAGATTGGCAGGTCCACATTTCGCTCTTATGTCGCCAAGATGTGACATTTTGATTTTTGACAGCCGTGCAGCGTTGCCACGTGTCGCGGCTGGGGTCTGTCGCGCTTATGGGCTGTCGCGGTAACTGCCTGTCACCGCAATCGTATGTCAACAATGACAGCTCAGACAGCGACCCCAACATAACCTTAAATCTGTTATCTTATCCTAAAGAGAATTCGAGAACGAGAACGAGAATTTCCAGGCATTCCTCGCCAATTTAATGCTCCCGCTGCACTCACGATGATTCCACTAAGCGAAGTCGTCGTCAAATATGCCATACTCTTCTTCTTGTGGGCGGAATATCTTTGGGAACTCTACTTGTCCATACGCCAGGTGAGTTTTTGCCAGCCTGCAACCCATTCCTGTGCTCATGAACCCTCTCGGAACAATCGTTCTTGTCTTTTGCAGTACCGAAAAGCGTCCGCCACCCATGAAGTACCGCGCGAACTGAAAAGCACCATGACCAAAGAGACCTTTGACAAAGCCCGAGAGTACACCTTGGCGAAGAGCAGGTTCGAATTCGTCAAAGACGCGTACTCGATCGGCATATCTACAATCGTGATCCACTGCGGCATCCTGGCCCTGGTCTGGGACTACGCCAGCGGCCTGAACTACGTCAGGGGAGAGGTGTTCGTCAGCTGTGTCTGGCTGTTCATTTTGACGACGCTGTCCACGTTCGCCGACTTGCCGTTTACGATCTACAACACGTTCGTTCTGGAAGAACAGTTCGGCTTCAACAAACAGACCGGTAGGTTCTTCATCTGGGACAAGATAAAGATGTTCATTTTGAGCCAGGCTCTGACCATGATGATCGCTTCCGTTATAATAGTAACCATCAAGAGCGGCGGCGAATACTTTTTCGTGTGGTTGTGGCTTGTCGTTTGCGTCATCACTCTGGTGTTGTTGATCGTGTACCCGTCGGTGATCGCCCCGCTTTTCGACAAGTATACCCCGCTGCCCGAGGGCGATTTACGTACGCAAATCGAAGGTCTGGCTGCTAGACTGGAATTTCCGCTGGCTCAGCTGTACGTGGTTGAGGGTTCGAAACGGTCGTCACACAGCAACGCTTACTTTTACGGTCTGTTCAAGGCGAAGCGCATTGTTCTTTTCGATACACTCCTTTCGAAAGGCGACGGAAAAGGTTGCAGCAATGAAGAAATCTTGGCGGTTCTGTCCCACGAGCTCGGTCACTGGAAATTCAATCACATCACCAAGAATTTGGTTTTGATGCAGGTCAACTTGTTTCTCATCTTCGCCGCGTTCTCATTCTTGTTCAAACACGCGCAGATTTACAAGGCTTTAGGGTTTTACAATTCTATGCCGGTGCTTGTGGGTCTCATCATCGTCCTTCAGTACGTCATGATGCCCTACAATGCCATTTTGAGCTTCTTGATGACGTGCTTATCCAGACGGTTTGAATTCCAAGCCGATTCTTTTGCAGTCAAATTGGGTAAAAGCGAACCTTTGGTCACGGCTTTGGTCCAGCTGAACAAGGACAATTTAGGTTTCCCCATTTACGACAATCTTTATTCGGCTTGGCACCATTCGCATCCTCCTTTACTGGAAAGGATCGAAGCATTGAAGAAGAAGAGAGAATAATTCCACATTTTTTTTACAGTTTTCTACCATTCATTTTCACTCACCCTACCTACTGTAGGTACAGTGTACACTTTTTTGATGATTATACGTTTTACCTAAATTAACTCAGGTACAGCACAACAATTTACCTATTCCGATTATTTCTAGGTATAATTATTATTCCAATAATAGATTTGTGTGATAAAATATTGAACTTGATGGCCGCAGCAGATCTTATTTATTTAACAATGCATAACTTCTGCATCTACATAATTAATGTATTTAATGAGAACAAAGAATGTATAAATATAATAATTGAAGAAAAATAATGCACGTGTTTTCCTTCAAACAAAACCTTGGTCCTGCCATGGGATTTTTCTTTCCAATCATTATCCCAGCAAATTTTTGGAGAGGATAAGGTATGCTGATGATTACGAGCCTTTTTTTTGTGTTGTCACTGACTGATTTATAATTTCGTTTTTTGAAATTGAAGGCAAGAAGAGCTTCCAACTAAATAGTGGGGGCACTAGGTGAATGAACCTTGCAAATGGTGATGAAAGCATGAAACTCGGTGCACATACTCAGAATAAGTACCTCTTTCAGATAAGAGGTGGAGCCACGCCGAATTTTCACCGGAAAGGGGCTCGGGGGACTCCTGAAAGTTACACTCCGCGCATGCTATGTAGGAACCCAATTGCCCCGGTCGAGAGTAGGGATCGACCGATACCGATATAGTATATCGGTATATCGGCCTATTTTCGATATTTGGCCGATATGTCGCCGATATTTGAATGTGTAGAAGGCTTCTTCAAAACACTTGGAAAACATAGAATCCAAATGATCTTGAAACATGTAACACACTCAAAAATCATACCAAATTATTATTCTTCGTTATTAAACTACTTGAAAATTCGGAAATGAGGACAAACAAAAAAGACAATCATATTTTTTTTTTTTTCCCTTATCGGCATTTCTACACCATAGGAGTTGCTGCATTTATTTTAGTTGATATACAAGTGAAAAATCCGTTTACACAGCACAACACCCAGACCTGATACGCCCGGGAATCGAACCCGGGAGCTCTGCTTGCCGAGCAAACACGCAGTCCACTCGACTAGCGAGCCGTCCAATCATATTTATTCATTTATTTACCATTATCGAACTGAAAAAATAAATTCTGCAAATTAAAAAAAAAATCGATAATTTGGAGATTATTCAGAATGTTGTGACAGAAGCCATTGGAGACTAAAACATCGAAAAACCTTCCGCCGATACGAAAAAAATCCTTTCATACACATTGAATAATGGTATAAAGGTATAATATACCATTACCCAATAGTATAATATAATATACAGGGTGGTGATAAAGTCCTGCACAAAATTTCGAGCAAAATTTATATTTCGTTGACGATTTTTTTTTTAAATCTTATTCTTTTCACAATGGAAAATTTCCGGGACAAGGCGATAAACGCCGTCAATGTTTACAATATATTCATAAGTTTCCTTTTTAATTATTAAAACGAACTGATGAGCCGTTTAGTGGGAGTCCTAGCACCTGCAACTTTCAGGAGCCCCCCGAGCCCCCTTCCGGTGAAAATTCGGCGTGGCTCCACCTCTTATCTGAAAGAGGGGCTCATTCTGAATACATCTACCGAGTTTCATGCTTTCATCACCATTTGCAAGGTTCATCCCGATTTTGGCTCTTAGCGCCCGCACTAAAACCTTCAGATATTAATAAATACAAAACAAAATAATGCTTAGCAAAAACAAGTTTCTGAGAGATAAGTCTCTGGGAATTCCAAAATTGCTCAGGAATCAAGGTGCACAACCACCTAAATTTGAAAATTTGAAAGCCGAAAGCCAAAATAAACATTCGGAGCATCAAAGCGCGAGAAATTTCGGAGGCCCTAAACTCAAGAAAGTCTCAGCGCCGCCATAGGAGGGCTCCAGCCGAGAGAGAGTCTCACCTCAACATAAGAAAATGCGGTGGGTAGATATTTAGTTTGGGATAAAAGCTCGTTTTCTTATCATATCATCATCTGCTCTTATCAATTTCCATCAAATTTCGCACACAGTAATTTAGTACGTTCCGAGGTACATTCCTAGGTAATTATGAGGATCACTTATACAGGGTGAGTCATTGATACGGGAAAGCTCGATTATCCGTGGCTCGATTGCATCTACGCCGATAATGATACCTAAATGATCAATAGGTCATTGCAATCGAGAGGCCAAAGTGTAATTCGTTTAATTATTTTGCTGCATACAGGGTACCCCGTTTTCACAGAGCAGCCTTTATTTTTTGTAAATGGCACTCTCTGTTTATCTTTACATATTTGGATTTGTCCTTTTTCAGGCTTTATAAATCCTTTTAGTTTTTGTAATTCGCTTCAGCTGTTCAAAAGTTACAGTTTTTTTTCTAAAAAAAAGAATGGGTTGGCAGACACTTCATTCAAAAATCGCAGGGCAACTTGATTTTTGGGCTCTGAAGTTGAGACTTTTGCCTGTGTCTAATCAACTGTCTGAAGTATCTTTTGGCGTTAAAGTTAAAATCGAATAATTTGAATAAAAACAAGCTCGAACAAGTTAACTTGAGTAAACTTGTTTTTTTGTTTGACATGAACGGGATATACCTACTGAACGGATCAATCTGATTCAGTCAAATATTGCTCATAGGCTCGCTTATACGTACATCCAAACTAATAGATTTTGTAATCAAGTAAGTAAAGTAATATTGGATTATCAAAGCAATTTTACAGATAATTAAAATTATCTTCGAAGACGATGCAGGAGGGCTACGGTGAGTAGTCCCGCGGCAGGTATGACCAGAGGGGTATGACGACGATTTTTCAATATTTTGGTCGTTCTACTTCTTGTTCAGCGGCCATGTTATTTTACCAGGTTTTTTCAACTTGTGTAAAATCTGCAACTTTTCTTTTTGGTTCTCGTTCTAGATGCCATTTGCGGTGGTTTGACAATAATTTTTTGGAAGTGATTTGCTTGTGGCCAAAATAAGGTGTTATGAACTACACCTTGGCAATAACAGAGTGCCCGTATCATGTATAACCAGACTATCCTTCACGTTGAGCATTATCTAGGGTGATTCACAACTTGTATCTCGACCTATTTTTCGTTGAACAGTTGGCTTTAGAATTTACATTTCCTTTTTCCTTATTATTTTCGTCACTAATCATGAGCTTTAGGCTCGGCTTCAGGTTTCCGTTCAACATCATTTTGCGGCCGAAAGTAGGTACATAATTTTATACGGCGTGTAACACCTTAATAGTAGCAATAGTAGTTTCTACTTGATACTTACGCAATTAGTATATTGGAATAGAAAAAAATAGGCTTTGCTGGAATTGATTCAAACAAAAACGGTTTTTTTACCAAGACAAGCTTTCAGTCCCCTTTTCAGCATATCAGAGGTCCTTAACTCTGGGACTGTAACAAATCAGTATACAGGGTGAAAGTTCATTAGGCATTTCTCTTTACTTTCTTTCTTTCTTGAAAACCCGATGACCCGTAAAAACTGTTAAAGGCTAGTTTGATAGCTATAGTCTTCCAATAAACAATAATAAACATATCAAAAATATATCACCCAGCAACTGCTGTGTATCAAGCTACAGGGTGAAAACTATTTTTCATCTTCAATTTTGTTCTTGGTGGAATTAATCTTGATTTTGATTGAAGCCGGTTCCAGTTCTTTTGCAAGCTTATAATGTCATACTGAACATATAAGAAGAATACATCCCTGCAACTGCTGCTTTCCAATTTACAGGGTGGAAAATCATTTTCACGTTTCAATTTTTTTCTTGGTGAAATCGGCTCACACAACAACTGTCAATGCATGGTTCTTCTGTATACTTGGAGTTTCTAGTTAAACATATCAAAATAATACATTACTGCTACTTCTACGTTTCTATTTATAGATTTGAATGTCCGGGTATATTGCAATAAAAATTCAAAAAATCTTGGAAAGCAGCCAAACATTTAAATCTGTAAATAAAAACGTAGGAGTTTTCACGTTCTACGTAAAAACGTAAATTGAAACGTAAAAATGACTTTTCACCCTGGTAATTAAAAATGCAGCCGTTGTAGAGATGTATCTTTTCAATATGTTCAGTATGACATTATAAGATTGCAAAAAAACTCAAACCGGCTTCAATCTAGATCAATTCCACCAAGAACAAAATTGAACATGAAAAATAGTTTTTACCCTGTAGCTTTTTGATATACAGCAGTTGCTGGGTGGTATATTTTTTATGTTTATTGGAAGACTATAGCTATCAAACTAGCCTTGAACCCTCCTTGCTTGAACCATTTTTTCGGGTCATCGGTTTTTCGAGAAAGAAAGGAAGAAAGTAAAGAAAAAAATAAACTTTCACCCTGTATACTGATTTGTAGCAGTCTCAGAGTTGAGGACTTTTGACATGTTGAAGAGGGGGACTGAAAGCTTGCCATGGTGAAAAAATAGTTTTGGTTTGAATTAATTCCAGCAAAAATCCTATTTCCAGTATACTAAATGCACAAACAATTTGTAATTTCTCCTCCCAATTTTACTTTCTCGGCCCACCATGCCCACCAGTTGGAGCTTTCCGAGGAACTTTCCAAATTTTTGAAATCGGACTAGGCTAGAAAATATTAAACCCGCCTAGCTTATCGAGACCAGGCTCAAATGATGGAGCTCCAAATAAAGCCCTTATGCCCGATTGCACAAACGTGGCATCAAATTTGAGTTCGGTACCAAACATGGGATCAAATATTTAGAAGTGAAATAAAATTAAAATCCGATCACTTCAAGGAAAGAATATGATGGAAATACAAAATAGGTACCTATAGCTTCATACGATTAAAAAAAACTTCGGACAGTTCGCGTGAAATATGTTCAACAAGCCAAAATGAAGGCCTATTTTGTATTCACAGCACATTTTTTCCTTGAAGTATGTAGTTGGGGTTTGCATTTTATTCCACAATAAAAATTTGATCATGTGTTTGATACCGAACTAAAATTTGATACGATTTTTACAATGAGATGATTTGGAAAATACATCGGAAAATGCTTTGAGGTTTACACGGAAAATTCAGATTTTCCTGGATTTTTCATCAATTTTTTGTTCATATATTAATTATGGAAGATGCTTCAAATTTGTTCCAATCTTTTCCTCAAATTGCAACTTCCTACCATACAAAAAATTCCTTCCGTTCCTTGCTACTCGTCGGGAAAGTTTTTGGATGACCACAACCGATTTTTTTTTTTGGTGTCAGTATTCACAAAAGAAAGCTTGGCTAAATGGGGCACGGCTCAACTTTCAGCAGTTTTGCACCATTTCATTTGACACCCTTTAGAAACTTTATTTGGCTTTCCTCTTTTTTATCAAAACCCAAAGTCCGATAACTAATGGATCGAGCATTAATTCCACCAATACAAACACATTCAAAGTCGCCTGAAGGAATCCAAAGCTTGGAAACCCGATGAAGATTTCGATATGAACACTTATTTTGTTGACCACTTTATATCGAGGAGTAGTCAGATAAATATTTCCCGTCGCGCAATGTCTTTTAAATACAATAAATTTTCTGTAACGGATCTTGTTCAGTACCTAACTTTAATGGCTCAATGATGTCATTTGCTTTTGCCAGCATATTTTGTCAAACTTCCTCATTGATATGGGCACATGCTCGGGCACATGTGAATCACCGGAGGAAACAGTGATAACTTTGTTGATAGAAACAGATTTCGTCTCAGTTTGATGATGATGTAAATGAGTACGTCCGAAAGATTGACTGTATTTCGAAAAATTTCCTTGAACGAAACGTTGGTAGGTACTTCCGAAAGAACTGAATGTGCCTTCATGGGCACGAGTCTCAGTAGCGCATTCTCTTGAAAGGGGCATTAGATTTTGGATGTGATAAGATATGGTCGAAGTATATACTTGAATTGTACAATAGGGTCCTTGCATGCATATCCGTTTTAGATATACAGAGTGATTTACGATCATTTATGTGTTCAACCGAAACATTCATGGACCATATCTCACGAATAGATCAATATAGAATCGACTGCAATCTTGCAGGTGTATTCTATCACCAAGGGCATATCATCATGTATGAAATTATTTCAAAATCTGATGTTATATCATATGTCGTAGACTACATTGAACATGCTACAAAATGCGATTCTCAAATTGTTTGGCACTCTTCAGCTGATTCGTAGAAAAAATTAAGTAGTAGGTAATTGAAGCTTTCCAGTAATATTTTCAAGAATTTCAATTCAAATCAGTCAAACGCTATTCCAGATGGTCAAAGAAGTCACCATTTCAATTTTGGTGTTTCAACTAACCGACAATAATTTCAGGAGAATTTTCCGGAAACATGAATTTGGGTAGGTAGGAATCGGGGGGACCAAACTCATGTTTTCAGAAAATTCCCCTGAAGTTATCCTTGGTTAGTTAGAACACTAGAACTGGAACGGTGACTTTGTTTGACTATCTGGAATAGGTTCCACTGACTTTAATTGAAATTTTTGGAAATATTCCTGAAAAATTACAGCCATTATTTTGTTCTTCGAATCGACTGAAGAGTGCTAAACACGGCTAAACAATCATTCAAGAATTACATTTTGTACATTTTTAAGCCTCGCCAGACGTAGTGGCGGAGGCTATTTGTGGCCGCTTTTTAGCGCATTTTCAATCTTGATGAAAATCGCTATTGCAACCGCTTTGTCCGTCCGTCCGTCCGTCCGTCCGTCCGTCCGTCCGTCCGTCCGTTCCTCGAACTCCTCCCAAACTAGACGACCTAGCTTTCTAATTTTTTCGCTGTTACATAGCTGCCACTCCCAAAGGAGGGCTAGGCTATATTGGATGTCTATATTGCGCCGCCAACATAGAGAAAACCGCCCCTGATAAACTTGAAATAACATAATATTGCACTTTTTACCAGACCTGATGCTCTGGTGTTCTCATTTTTTGAATAATACATAGTTGCCACTTATAAACGTAAGCCAAGAAATATTCCGTCATCAATATACGCCGCCGACATGAAAAAACTGCTAAAAACCGCCCCCAATCACTTTAAAATGAAAAACATAAACCCGAAGACATAGCGATCTAGTTCTTTCGGTATATGAACAGCTGACTAAAAACTGGGGAGGATAGGCTACTTTTGGTTAGTCGCCGCCCCCAGATTCCGCCCCCAAACGACAAATAGTGCAACTTTCACAATTTTACTGATTGAGATGTTCTCTCAAACATATAGAAACTGCCAACTCAAATTGTGCAACATTTGCTTGGCCGAACGCTGCCGCTCCCACACGCCGCCCCCAAAGTAAGAGATAAATGAAAAACATGAACCCGAAGACATAACGATCTAATTCTTTCACTATATTGATAGCTGACTGAAATTGGAAAAATATGGGCCACTTTTAATTAGCCGCCGCCTCCAGCTGCCGCCTCCAAACAAAAAAAAGTGCAACTTCTAACAATTTTCACTGATTTAGCTGATACTGTTACCTCGAAGATTTAGAAACTCTTGACTCAAACTGTGCAAGAATTTCTTTGCCAAACTCTAGCCGCTCCCACACGCCGCCCCCAAAGTGAGAGATAAATGTAGAACATGAACCTGAAGACATAGAGATCTAATTCTTTCACTATATTGATAGCTGACTGAAATTGGAAAAATATAGGCCACTTTTAATTAGCCGCCGCCTCCAGCTGCCGCCTCCAAACAAAAAAAAATGCATATTTAACAATTTTCACTGATTGTCATATTTCCCTTACATTTAGAAACTCCCAACTCAAACTGTGCAACAGTTACTTTGCCGAATGCTGTCGCCCCCACACGCTGCCCTCAAAGTGAGAGATGAATGAAAAACATTAACCCGAAGACATAACGATCCAATTCTTTCACTATATGGATAGCTAACTAAAAATGGGAAAGAATAGGCTACCTTTGGCATGGCGCCGCCTCCAACTTCCACCCCCAAAAGAAAAAAGTGCAACTTTCAATAATTTCCACTGAATTACATTTTAATGTTACCCCAAACATTCAGAAACTCCCAACTCAAACTGTGGAAGAATTTCTTTGCCAAACTCTGCCGCTCCCACACGCCGCCCCCAAAGTAAGAGATGAATGTAAAATATAACCCTGAAGACATAGCGATCAAATTGTTCCGCTATATAGATAGCTGACTGAAAATGGGAAGATATAGGCCACTTTTGATTAGTCGCCGCCTCCAGCTCCCGCCCCCAAACAAAATAAATGCAACTTTCACAATTTTCACTGATTGTCATATTTCCTTAAACATTCAGAAACTCTCAACTCAAACTGTGCAACAGTTACTTTGCCGAATGCTGCCACCCCCACACGCTGCCCTCAAAGTAAGATATAAATGGAAAACATAAACCCGAAGACATAGCGATCTAATTCTTTCGCTAGATGGATAGCCGACTAAAAATGGGAAAGAATAGTTTACTGTTGATTAGTCGCCGCTCCCAGCTCCCGCCCTCAAACAAAAAAATATATTGATGAGTGAAAGAATTTTCATTCAAATCTATTTCATTGGCAAGTACCCCATTCTGATGACACAATATCACAATGAGTTTCGAATGAAGAAAGTGGGCAAGGAATGGTGTTTCTCCTTCAACCAAATTTCTTTACGTTCACAATATGCCTCTTTGAGAAAATGCGCTACTGAGACTCACCACGTGAAGTCATACTCACTTGTTTTTTCCTCGTTTCCTAACAAAATCCACCTAAATCCTTAGTATCTTCCGAACGGTTGAACATATCAAGTTCATTTTTTCGTTAATCGAATCTTAACTATTGCGGGTTGATACCGACCACGTTTAAAGATGATCGGTCAAATATAAACAATCTTTTACAGCAATAAAAAATGCATAAATCGCGAAACTCATCTGAAATAGAAAAAAAGCATATTTACCGAATTTATATCATCATATATCATTGTTATCTTGAGTTTAATCAATAATTTCATTTTCAGAATTGGGACCAAAAAATCTTTTTTATACATTCTTATTGCATATATCTTTATTTCTTATTTTTGTTTTGTTACTTCCACTGTTTCATGTTTCCTGTAATTGGGTTATTTACCTGTTGGAAATAAATGTATTTATTTATTTATTTATATCTTTCGACCTGATGAAGCTTTGTGCCTATTTTTTTTTTAATTGAAGTTACACTCGGAAGTAGATACATATCCAGACCTTTGTTACAGTGTGACAGCGGTTGAGAAACAATGGTTTATTATTCATTCATCAAGTTTATGAACATTTTCATCGGCTATGAATGCATCATGATTCTCAGTCAGCGAGGGAAATTTTTGTTTTCACAGTTTTCTATACAGGGTGTTTCAGGGATGATAGCAAAAATTTCAACTGTGTATAGACTTCGTCAAAAGGTGACGAAAACCTATATACCATTTTGCAAAGTTCGGCCTAATGACGAAGATACAGCCCTCCAAAGTTCACTTTTTTCGGATTTCAAAAATTTGTAACTCAGGAACGTTTCGACCAATTTAGATTTAATTCAGCATAAGCTGATTTGTCATAATTGACTATCAACCTGCCAAATTTGGAAAGAATCCAACCAGTGGCGGCCTAGAAGTTATGAGGGGTCACCTTAAGTCAACTTTTCTTCGGATGCTTCTAAATTATTGACCCTCCTAACTCCTACACCAGTGGTTGGATTCTTTCCAAATTTTGCAGGGTGATAAATAATTATGACAAAACAGCTTTTGCTGAATTGAAGCTAAATTTGTCCAAACGTTCCTGAGTTACAATTTTTTGAAATACGAGAAAACTGAACTTTGGAGGGCTGTATCTTCGTCATTAGGCCGAACTTTGCAAAATAGTATGGAGGTTTTCATCATATTTTGACGAGATTCATCCACAGTTAAATTTTTTGCTATCATCCCTGAAACACTTTGTATACAACCAGCGAAACAAAAGTATTGCAGAATTTTTTAAAACAAAAAATTTTGATCTGCACTGAATTACTACTGAGGTGGGCTGGCATTTTTCGTATAATGCCGAGCTTTTATAGAAATAATCAGATATTTGCTGTTTACAAAAAAAAACAAGGCACCTGTTTAGGCTAGCCGAGTTATGGGGCTAAGACTGCCCTCAACGGTACAATGGTATCGAAAGGTATTAACGTGAAATAGGTATGATGGAGATGAAACTATTCACCCCTAATTTCTACATCGAAAAGGTTATATATTTCAAACATTTGCTCTACTCGTCGTGTCTTTCAAACTTTCAAATTATTTAGTTGAATAATCTCCCATTTTTACCGCAAATCGCAGATGAGAGGTATGCTTACGTGTCACATACAGTTTTTCCTTTCCTCTCATTCCATTTTTTTTTGGCATTAATGACTACTTATATTATCTCAGGTCACATTTGGCAAATATGGTTCGATATCACTTCATTGAAGTTTCAGAGTAGGTAGGTACTATTATTATTAATTTTTTGCCAAGCAAGTTTTAAACAGTTTCCAAGCTAACAACAAAATAATAACGATACTTATTTTATGTGTGTACGTGTTTTGTGTACTTTTTGTAATAATGTAGGTACCAAAATGATTCACTGCTGAGAAGGCCTTTTTTTTCATGTAAGTACCTAGTCTCCAGAAATAACATCAGATTTTGAAAATACTCTTTACCAGAATGACTTTTTCAACAGAAACTCGAAGAACAAAGTTTTGAGTACGGTCCTGTATTATTTTAATAAATGAACGGGGCGCTACGGAGGCCCTTGGTTCTTGGTGTTAGAATACCTACATCTGCAAAATTTCAGTCGATTTTATGAGCGATTTTATTGATCTATTCGTGAGAGGCCAATCAAATATATTTTTTGCTGTTAATATACTGACCGAAAATCTATTCAAATAAATGAAACACAAAAATACTGCTGAGTGCTTATTTATTCATAGTTGAAAATTTACAAAGTTCCCAGAATTACAATAAGAGTGCAAGAATCTACTTAAAACTACAATAAAAAAGTATGTGTAAGTGCATCTTTAATTAGCTTTGTTGGTGCAATTGACGGTAAAAATACAATTTTCCCTTAAAACATAAGAGTGCATAGTATGGGTTGTTCGCAAAAAGAATCCTTCACTTGTTCTTTGATTTGTCATACTGAGGGTTGTTAGGATTCATCTGGTTGGCCCTGTTGTCAGCATTGGCTTGTTGACCGGTGTATCCCTTTTCTTGGGCTGAAAAATCAACATTAGGTACGTAACAGAACAAATTGGAATATGGAAATAAAAAGAGATCGAGAAATAAATTGAAAGCACAGCTCACCCCCTTGATAATTAGGGTTGTTGGGGTTCATTTGGTTGGCTCTGTTGTCGTTGCCGCTCTTGTCCATGGTGAGATTGCGTGAAGCGATTGCTGAAGGGAACTGTCGCGAACTTTGTGTATCAGTAGGTACTAAACACTTCTGTGTGCAAACAGGAATAATGGGCTTGACCACTGGCCGCCTTGTTTTTATACTGAGGAATTGAGGAGCCCATAAGAAGCTGTGGGATTCACAGACCGATCGGATGGATATATTACAACATCGTTGATCTCCATTTTCCTACATAACAAGGGTCCTACAAATTAGGAGATTTAGTAGCAAGCATTGAAGTTTTTAGATTTTTCCAAACTGAAAAAATCATGTCACATAAAAGCACAAATTCCAATCTCCTGATTTTTGTCTACATTTAGCCACTTTCCCCGATTTTTTTCCGTTCAACGGTTACGGAATGATAAGTGCTTTTTCTTTTGCACATTTTTCTAACTGAAGGGCTTTTGATGACTCTGAAAAAGTGGATTATAGGATAGTGGATTAGTAGAATAGTCGAGAGAATAGTGGAATTTTTCGAAAAAAATTGAATTCTCAGGAGCAGAGTTACCTGCGGAGGTGAATCCAGCACCGAACGCAAAAATTCCCGGCCAAAAGCCGCCCGAACAGCCGTAATAAGTAGTGCCATAAGAAAATCAAATTCTTTTAGTTTTCTCACACTGAAACTTTCACTTTTCGTGGACTACAGTGCTCAACAATTTAAGTGGAACACCTAAAAATTTTAGTCAAATTAAAATGGTCGTATCGTATTTTCTCAACAAAAAAAACCGAATTGCACTGATAAAAATAAGTAAATGCCAATACTGATAGTTTTATCAGTAGCTACTGATAAAACTATCAGTAACTATTACTATTACCTACAACCTATTAAACTATTAGTTAGGTATACTAATAAAGTTTCAGTAAAAGTAGATGCTAACTTGGTGTAGGTAAGTAGTACCTAAGTATGTGCTTATAAAGCGAAATGGATTGTTCCATCCTAGTTCTGCAGAAGGGACGTCAAAAATGTTGCTCAAGCTTATAAGTATTTGAAACGTTTCTGGCCATAGCCAACAAAGACCCTTTCAAATAAAAGTTGTAGCAACACTTTTGATGTCTCTCCTCTCCTGCAGAACTAAACTGGGCAACAATTGAAGTGATTCACTCGAAAATTTTGTCTCACTTCAAATCTGGATCTCTTGGGAAAAAATGGACCGATTTTGGAAATCGTCATCATGCTGGATAGCGTGTTCTTTTGGCTATAAGATACTTGGATGGTACAGAGGTTCAACGACGTTGAGTGGGCTATACAGGGTGGAAACAGAAGAAGTGCAAAACCGGTCCACATTATTCAATGCCCCGCTTCAGTGAGAAAAAAACACAGATTATTTCTGAGTGCAGTTTTGGAAAGCACATATCAATATCTCTAAATCGTTTTCGAATTTTGATCGTAGTGCGGTTTTTTTGAAAGTTGTGATTTTTTTTTGTACTACCGCATTTTTTCACGCCGATTCTCCCAGTGCTCATGTACTGCATTCAAATTTGAAAGAAATACTTTATGTGGCTATACCCTCCTTGGGCTAGACAAATTTAAATGACACTCATCAGGGCTGCCACTTCCTTCGATCGTATGGAACCTTTGACAAGGCAGGAACATCCGCAACAACGCAACATGTGCGGGCATGTTGCGGTCCTAATAAACACTTTTTTTTTCCTACACTGTAAAACAACTAACTGCATCATTAGTCTTAGTTCGAAATTTTCTTACAAGGTGCTCCATTGAAAATGTTTGAAATTGATATCGGAAACAAGCGGACGCAGGAAAAAATCTTTTTTTGCCTTAGATCTGTTACACGAACTGTCGAACCCCAGGTGGCATTTGGCGGAGGCGGTGTTACTGTATGGGCAGGGGTCACCTTAACTGACAGGACATAATTGGTAATTTTAGAGAACAAATGAATGAATGAATGAATGAATGAATGAATGAATGAATGAATGAATGAATGCAGTGCGATACTGGCGATTAACGGCAGATTTCATGATCAAAACAGTTTATTAGGACCGCAACATGCCCATACATGCTTCTGCCTTGTCAAAGGCTGCAGACGTTCGAAGGAAGTGGCAACCCTAAGTGTCATTTACGTCAAGTTTTTTCATAAACAGTTTTTTCAGCCACATAATGCATTCCTTTCAAATTTGAATGCAGTACATGAGCACTGGGAGAATCGGCGTGAAAAAATGCGGTAGTACAAAAAAAATTCACAACTTTAAAAAAAACCGCACTACGATCAAAATTCGAAAACTGTTTAGAGATATTGATATGTGCTTTTAAAAACTGCATTCAGAAATAATCTGAGATTTTTTTCACAGAAGCGGGGCATTGAATAATGTGGACCGGTTTTGCACTTCTTCTGTTCACACCCTGTATAGCCCACTCAACGGCGTTGAACCTCTGTACCATCCAAGTATCTTACAGCCAAAAGAACACGCTATCCAGCATGACCACGATTTCCAAAATCGGTCCATTTTTTCCCGAGATATCTAAATTCGAAGTGAGACAAAATTTTCGAGTGAATCACTACAATTGTTGCCCAGTTTATACAGGGTGATTTACCACCAAATGGACATAGCTTAAGGGTAGATCCAGTTTTTTCGGGCGAACCAAGATCTGGTTTTGAAATTTCTATAAAGTTATTCGTTTCAAAGTTACAGGGTGATTCATGTATTTCGTAGAATTTTTTGACAAGCTGTATCTTCAGAACGACTCAATGGATTCGATTGAAATTTTGTGAGTTCATTCTTCTATTGATAGCTGACACATCGCTCTATCAAATAGTTCAAAATTTCCAGGGCCGGCTTTGAAAAAAAAATTTCAAACCTTCTTTCAAAAAAAGACATTCTGTATGCATATTTTTCAAAATTCATTTCCATATTCAGAAACCACATGAAACATGCTAATAATATCGCAAAAAAAATTGGTTGGCACCATTGAGCTGTCAATAAAATTTTGATGATCCTGAAAACTTTTGAGGTTAGGATTTTTTGTAAATTGATCATTCAAAATATTTGCAAATGATCTATTATGGCCTTGAATTTCAGCCGTTTCGTCAAAAAATTTAAAAATAATTTTTCACGTTTTTTCGGTAGCAAAAAAAAATTTCACCAGAATTTGAAAAAAAAATTTGATACGTCCCTCAACTTCACTTCTATCCCACATTGAGCTGAAATTGAGGGACGTGACATAAATTTTTCGAAAATTTTGATGAAATTTTTTATTTAATTTTTGATCGATTTATTTTTTTTATTTTTTTATTTTTTTTAAACGTTGAAAAGAATATTTTTATTTTTTTGACGAAACGGTTGAAATTTGAGGCCATAATAGATCATCAGCAAATATTTCAAATCATCAATTCACAAAAAATCCTAACCTTGAAATTTCTCAGGATTATCAAAATTTTATTGACAGCAGGTGCCAAGCATTTTTTTTCGCGATACTTATAGCATGTTTCATGTAGTCTCTGAATGTGAAAATAAATTTGGAAAAATATACATACAGAACGTCTTTTTTGAAAAAAACTTTGAAGTTTTTTTTATCAAGGTCGGCCCTGGAAATTTTGAACTATTTGATAGGGCGATGTGTCAGCATCAATAGAAGAATGAACTTACAAAATTTCAATCGAATCCATTGGATCGTTCTAAAGATATGGCTTATTCAAAAAATCGACAAAATACATGAATCACCCTGTAACTTCAAAACGAACAGCGTTAGAAATTTTCCAAAGCCAGATCCTGGTTTGCCTGGAAAAACTGGACCTACCCTCAGGCTATGTCCATTTGGCGGTGAATCACCCTGTATAGTGGAACAATTCGTTCCGGCTTAGCTTTGAACTACAGAGGTACAGAGCACATTCCTCCGAACTCATTCAGTATCAATTGACAGCATTTTTGGGTTGAGATTTTCTTGAATCGGGTTGAGGGGACGACGTGACCCTACGGTTTTTGCCTTTTCCACAAAAATCGAAGCAAATTTTTTGTTTATCTGTTTGACAAAACAACACCTCTTGGCTGATGATGATGAAATTTGGCGACTGGCTTTACAAAGTAATGTGGATTATAATATCGCGAACATCTCATCGATTCAAAGTTCCATTTGGTCATGACTGTCACGTAAATTGAGAGAAATCAAGAAAAAAACTCGACAACGTTTCTTCGGCAAAGAGGTCATTGCAGCAATTCAGGACCTGGTTTTTCATAGTGAAACAATCGTGTGTGTCCAATAAAGTTGTCGGGGTACTTGCCAATGAAACAGATTTGACTGAAAAGACTTTCAATCATCAACAAGAGAAATAAAGAGTATTTTATGAGAATTTCAGGAATATTTCAGGGCATATCCATTGGTTGCAAAGATTTTTTTTCGATTTTTGTTTCAATGGGTTGGTAATAGCAGGGAAGCTTGAGTGGGATTTTTATGTCTGTATTTTTCAAATATTGTGTTGTCATTCTGACGGTTTTTCGAGTTTTCAATCCAACAGTGCTTTTTGTTTAGTTTTTAGTATATTTGTACGAAGGCGTAGAAGGGCCAACAATAATTTAACAAAGTTAAAGCAAATTGAGCTTGATCATTGCAATTTCAACCTAAACAATTGTAACTTCGAACTTACAATTGTAACTTCGAACTTACAATTGTAACTTCGAACTTACATTGTAACTTCGAACCTACAATTGTAACTTCGAAATTACAATTGTAACTTCGAACTTACAATTGTAACTTTGAACCTACAATTGTAACTTCGAACCTACAATTGTAACTTCGAACCTACAATTGTAACGCAGCTCCGGGAAAACGGCAGCAGGCAGTTGGCGTTGGCCGTTGGCGTTGGCCAAAGCTATGGGAAGCCATTTTTGAGGTTAATTTTCAGTTTTAACTGATGAGTGTCATACATTTTATCCTGCCTACCATATAGCCATAATAATTGATAATTTTAGTTATTACTAGTTTTCACTATGGTTTTCAAGTGTTCCATAATGCATTGCAACAGCGCAATGACGAATGTGAAACAAGACAATTGACACTGACAGTAGATAATATACACCGATGCCCGTCAGACTTGCCAACCTCAATTTTGAATATAGTTATATTGCGTGCGCACTGGGTCCAAAAGTTTCCGACGGGATAGGTCGAGGGGTCAACCACCATCGACAGTCCGTGTACAAATTTCTGACAGTCATGACTGTCAGTCACCACAGTCTCCACAGTCTTGCCCACAGTCACCACAGTCAAGCTGACAGTCCTGACAGTCCCGACAGTCATGATCACAGTCCCGACAGTCATGCTCACAGTCCCCACAGTCAAGCTGACAGTCACCACAGTCTTACTCACAGTCTCTACAGTCTTGCCGACAGTCTCTACAGTCTTAACAGTCTTTCCCACAGTCTCCACAGTCAAGCTGGCAATCACGAGGAGCTGGTTGGCTCACGCATGCGCGGCACCCAGCACCCAGCTGGTATGCAGCTTTTCTGAGATTATTCGTCCATAATTGTGTCTGTTGATATTTCGATAGCAATATGAGTACCTAACTACCTACCTACCCACCTACCACCTACCTACTTTTATTCAGTCGAAAAAAATATAACAAAACAGGGGCTATGTTTGGCCCTTTCCTAGCAACTACACAACATGTAAACCTGTTCCCCGTTTAAAGAATAATAGGGCCAGCTTGACTGTGGAGACTGTGGGAAAGACTGTTAAGACTGTAGAGACTGTCGGCAAGACTGTGGTGACTGTCAGCTTGACTGTGGGGACTGTGAGCCCCCAAACCCCCCCTTGCTCCACAACCACTTCCACCAACTATCAAACCACGTTTACACCCTCCCAATAGCGCACCATGTTTGTTGAAATTTTGTGTATTTGAAACCTCATCATAGTTTGTAACAGGGAGGACAAGGTTTTGCTTTTCCAGTTTCATATTCTCAACTGAGTGGAATTGCAAAGGATTGCTATTATATAATAACATTGTTTTGGAGTGGTAGCAGCCTCTCTGCCAAAAAAGATAAACACAAATTTATGCAAAATAAATTTTTATTTTTCAAAGTAATTGCAATGCTTGCTGTATTTTCAATTCAAAGAAATTGTCCAGCTTCAGAAATAATCGATGGATGGCCATTTGCTCATCCTTGAATAGCTTTTTCTGCTTCTGTTTCTTCGCAATCCTCGGAGGAATTTTACGAATGATTTTCAAATTCGGCTTCGGCGTGAAGGTCTCAAAAGTATCCTCTCCCCAACACTCTTCATCGATTTCTAAAACAACACAATAGTAGTATATTTTCATTTTAAATTACTGACCTACCTTCTGTATCAACAAAATTCAGACGGCGACGGGGCAGTAAATCCCGATCAGCTAGAATTATGAAATGACAACAGTGGTATGGCTATAATAACAATGACCTACCTTGCACCAGCATTTTCGGTGTCTCAGTTTTCGTTATCTCACAACACTGTGGCATAGGGCAGGGCACTGGAGTGCAAAATTCACTAGTTTCGGAAGACATGGTGGTTTGATGATCGTACTAGAGCTACAGTAAAGATGAAACCTATATATACCTATTGATTCCCCCACTATTCAGCTCATATGAAGGTCAAGAGTCCACTCCTTCGTTCCCGGGTTTAATGTCCTGACCGTCGAGGTACGCCTCAGCTCAAGTTGGGGAAACTTCCAAGGGGGGGGGGGGGGGGCGCAGCCCCCCAGAGCAAGGGGAGGTTTGGGGGGCGCAGCCCCCCTAAAAAAAATTTTTCAAGGTCAAGGTCACGGTCAAATCGAGGTTAACGACCCCCTGAGGTCGTTCCTTCAGTATGCAAGTTCAGACAAGTTCAGACACGTTCAGACAAGTTCAGACACGTTCAGACACGTTCATGGTCAGAGTTCAATGATCTGTCAAGGTCACTCCCCCCACCTCCGGCCTGTCAAGGTTGAGATGAATGACCTCTGTCAAGGTCAAGGTGAACGACCTTTTGAGCTGAATGACCTGTCAAGGTCAGGTGAATGACCCGTCAAGGTGAATGACCCGTCAAGGTCAGGTGAATGACCCGTCAAGGTCAGGTGAATGACCCGTCAAGGTCAATGACCTGTCAAGGTCAGGTGAATGACCCGTCAAGGTCAAGGTCACTCCCCCCACCTCCGACTACTAGCCCCTATTTTATCTACTGAAGTGATCTTTTGCAAGCGAATCGGAAAATGTCACCTAATCACAAGTAGATTGTACAGGGGTGCTCTCCGCACTAAAACTTAGATTCGTATTTTCAAAACCCGCGTCGATTCCCCTGCTGTCTTGTTAGTCGTGCAAATAGGGGCCATTCCCCTGATCGTCAATCATCAGTTTAGACTTACTTTCCGAGGAGAACAGGATACTCCCATTGACTGCTCCAACGCTAAAGCGGGCATTATTTGATTTCTGCATATTTCACTGATCGCTGCAGGCCGCAAGTCCGTTTCCTCCCTCGCGCTCGAAGCCTCGAAGCACAATAGATCATCAAGTTAGTCTTACGTTTGGTTCCTAAGCGCTCAATTGAATGTTTAACTCGAGTTAACCACCAAACCACGTCTGAATATATCAACAAAAATAGATTTCACTAGCCTGTTAGCCAGTAGAAACGTGATTTAGGTACAACAATTTTCCTAGTTAACAAAATTTACGTTCAGGAACCAGTGATTGAAGTGAAACAGGTGAATAAGGATTGATTTATTCAATTAATGATGGCTCAAGCCAAGCGAAAAGTAGTTCAAGGTCATATGAGCTAATGGAATGGAACTATTATTATGATGATGAATCGACGAAAAGCCAAAATATGAAACAGAATAGGTACTCTTATGGGATCTAAGGTGGGGTGAAACGGCAGCCCGCTTCACTTCGAGGTCATCATGTGGAGGAACTCTGCGTAACTGACCCGACCGTCGCCGTCGAGATCGGCCACCCTGATCATCTCGTCCACCTCTTCGTCCGACAGTTTTTCGCCCAGATTGGTCATGACGACGCGCAGCTCCTCGGCGGAAATGTAACCGTTGCCCTCCTTGTCGAACACCCGGAACGCTTCGCGGATCTCCTCCTCGCTGTCCACGTCCTTGATTGTGCGAGCCATCATCACTATGAACTCGGGGAATTCGATCGTGCCGTTGCCGTCGGCGTCGGCTTCGTTGACCATGTCCTGGAGCTCGGCCTCCGTGGGGTTCTGGCCGAGGGAGCGCAGGATGGACCCCAGCTCCTTGGCGCTGATAGTGCCGTCGCCGTCCTTGTCGAAGAGCGAGAACGCCTCCTTGAATTCGGCGATCTGCTCTTCCGTGAGCTGATGCTCGGCCATTTCGGTATTTCAGGACGACGGAGCCGTGCGCAATGGATGGAATTTCGTCGCGATAATGGGGGCTCGCACATGACAACGTTCTACTTCCAGGTGACAGGAACGTTGTGAAAGTTGGCGTATGTCACGCTGTCCCTGGTAGGGACCCTGATTATCACGTGACCGACCGGCCAAAGCTGTCGATAATTTAGCAACCCTAGTCCCTGGTGCTCAAATCTAAATTTAGGGAGTTGTCTAAGCTGACGAGATATGGTTTTTCAAATGGATTCCGATGCTTTCGATGCTTCAAGCTTCGCTCCCGAGCTTCAGTCGCGCAAAAGCCACAGCAACGAGCTCCGCAGCCAGATTGATAGGTTGCAAACATCACTGGACAATACCTATGCAGGTTCCTCAAAGCTATACTGGTTTGTATTCCTCCGTGCTAAGAGACAACACTAAGCCAGCAATTACGATCAAGCCGAAACGCCTCAGGAAAATCTGAAAACCCGCTCTGACCTTCTCATGATCACGATGGCTCAGCTTGCTTCTCAGATCATTTGAAATGTGTTAATTGAGCCGACTCGAGGCCCGCAGATGGCGCTAAGAGGGCGGGCTGTTCGCTTGCTGCTTCTGATCGGAAGTTTTCTTGTGAGGTATCGTATATCCAAGCTAGTGACAGTTCAAGAACACACCTCTTGTCTTCAAGATAGCAATCAGTTGGTCTTTATTCAGTCAGATCAGACAGGCGTTACAATAATTGTGCAATCGCAGTCATTCAAGCATTCCCAGAATTTAAGCTCGGCCCGGTGAGCTCCTTTTTCATCATTTTCATATTTTTACTTGAGTGAGATTTCGCCTCTCAGCCGCTTCTGTTGGCCGGCCCATCTCGGAGGTGAAACTCCATTTGGAGGCATTTCAGCCGATTTTGTCAGAATTTGAGCAAATTGATTCGTAATGTTTCAAATGCAAATCCAGCACACGCCAAAAGACAACACATCACTACACAGAAAGCTTGAGCAACCTGCGCTTCCCAACAATTCGAGTGAGCCCAAGACGTCAGTTTCTGAGTATGCCTTCACTTCGAGCTCCACATTCTATAACTCCTAACCTGGTCTCAAACTGGTATTTTGGAGAGAATGTCCATCAGTAGTTTCAATTGTGTACGGGCACTTACTGGGACAGCTTCGGCGTCTCGTTTAGCGACTCGCTGCCTGCAGCAAACTGCTCATGAGCATGCAGAACAGAATCCGTCTGCAGCATCGATGATAATCAAAGACTTCTTCGTGGATGACCTTGTTACGGCTGGGGATGATCCAGCATCTTTGATGAAGAACATTGACCATGTCATCATGATTTTGCTCAGGAAGGGAGGCTTTCGCCTCCAAAAATTGACCTCGTTTGTTGAGGTCTTCGGACTCATCCAAACTCATCATTAAAAACATGAGTTTTTAATCTGTTATTTGTCCTATGTAAATAATTTGTCTTGTGACTGTTGATTGTAAATATTTACATGCGTACCTGACTTTTCTGTATGCACTTGTGGACTTGTGTAAACATTTTCTTTATGTGAAACAATGATAAACATTACATTACATTACATCCGACACAGACTCGTTGTTTTTTAAAGTCGGCCATGACGCCAGGTCAAAGCCGTTAGGAGTGATACGGAAGCCCAAAGATGATATATTCACTTACCTGGTCAAGCCAGGAATTAGAGCGGACAAGCTTCGATCACGAAGCGCGCAATTCTTTCACAAATCTCTCCGACTTTCGATCCTTTGGAAATTCCTGCCCTGTCATAACAGTGGCTAAAATCATACTGCAAAAGCTTTGGCAGTGCAAGTTGGGTTGGGATGATCTCATCCCAATAGAATGTCATTCAGTTGTTCGGAGTTTGAATTTAAAATTGGTCTGTTGAGTCTAGTTATTGAACTTGACTCGGGTATTGACCCGAGGCATGCTTTGCTGCCTAATGCTATACAAATAGAATTACATGGTTTCTCATGGAGTCAGCGTGTCGATGCTTATGAGCTAAGGGACGGGTTTGCTTTTTGAAGCAAACTCCCATTCCAAAACTGGAACTTTGCGCTGATCTTTTGCAGGCCAAACTGGCTAAATGCGTGCCTTCCTCTGTGGAAGTTCAATTTGCCAAACAGATGTTTTGGTCTGACTCCCAAATCGCTTAAGCTTGAATCAGGGGATTTTTGGGCCAGTGGGAGACTTTCGTGGCCGAAAAGATTGCTGGAATTGATTCGTTAACTGAACCTTCTTACTGAAGGCATGTACTTGGTCACGACAACCCGGCGGATCTTATTTCGAAAGGGGTGCATTCAGACCAGTTGATTACTTCCGCTCTTTGGCGGAAAACCCCATCCTGGCTCCAGCAACAAGAAACGCACTGACCACCAGTTTCGTCCCAGACCCCGGAGGGTCCTATTCCAGAAGCCAGGTCCAGAGCTCAGCCTGACGTTATTCAGGTTCAGTAACAATGCACGAAAAGGTTCTTCGGAACGTTCAGGTTTTCTAAACAAACAGGAGTTGGACAACGCTCTCAAAATGCTGATGTTTAGGAATTTACAGTGTAGGAGTGACCAAATGAAAGAGTTTATGTGGATCAAAGCAGTCCCGACGTTTAGGGTTAAGGTCTTATTGTTCCGATTTTCAACAGTTCAAATTGTGCAAGAAAAATTAGGTTATGGTTTGAAAATTCGCTGGTTATCATTGAATAGTTCATTTCTTGTTGCCCACTCCACTAGTCCCTAATGAATTAGGGGCTTTGAGGTTTTCTGTACGCCGGTCGTGGGTCATCAATCAGCGTCAATATTTCTTGATCCAATTAATTGATGGCTAATTAATTAGAAAAAACACCACGTAGGGTTATTACTCTGCGTAAGAATACGTAGTCGGTTCGAGAGAGTGAAGCATCCAGCGTAAGCACAAGTCAGAAAAGACGTTAAGTATTTACTCTTTTAATTATCACGGGTCATTTTATTAGTGTGGGGGGTCTGTATCACCACGCTCTCCTCTCGACCGGGTTTGCCTCAGCTACAACAGGGCTCAGGATGGCTTCGACATATTTCACGATTAAATCTCCAGATCTCCAGAATTATTTTTTTTGTAAATGCGTGATTTTGATGTTGACCTCACACAGGACCTGTGTCTGTGTCAAGTCTATTGGTCATTGAATTAATAATAATAATAATAATAATAATAATAAGTGCCGAAAGGTCTCCAAAAGCAGCAAAATCGATGAGTATCAATTGATAGATGGTACATACATACCATTGAACTTACTGCACAGGGGTTCAATGAATCTGATCCGCTTTTCGCATAGCTGGATTTGTCACCTTATAGCCACCAGAAGCTGTCCTCCAAGTGTTGTGTAAATATTAAATAACATAGCCATGTAGGCAACCAGGCTTACACTAGTGTACGTGCAGTTGCACATAATTATTATACCGGTACGCGCAGTCTCCACGCGCAAGTGGACGCAGCCCTCGGAAGTAGGTGTATGAATAAAGGCACTTACTATTCAACGTTCTCAAAGTACAGTTGTGTTTCAAGAAAGTCAAACTAATGAATAAGTGCGGATAACCAAAGAAAATCAAGAAAGTCACACTAATAAATAAGTTCGGATGATCGACCGAAGAAAATCAAGAAAGTCAAACTAATAAATAAGTGCGGATGATCGAAGAAAATCAAGAAAGTCAAACTAATAAATAAGTGCGGATGACCGAAGAAAATCAAGAAAGTCAAACTAATAAATAAGTGCGGATGACCGAAGAAAATCAAGAAATTACGGAAAATACAAGAGACGCTGACGCACTCACCAACGTGAACAGCACCAAGATGGACGCTAGACAAGCCATCAACGCACCAGGTCAACTGGAATTCGAAGGTAACATGGGAGAGTACTGAGAATTCTTTTGCCAAAAACTAGAAATTTAGCTGAATGTCAGTAAACAAAACAGAGAATCTGATGGAGACAAATTATTCATTTTGCTGAACTTAATCGGAGACAGAGGTTTGAAAGTATACAACACATTCAAATTTGAGGAGGACGCAGACAAGAAGTTATTTAGTAAAGTCATGGCCAAGTTTGAAGAAAAGTACGTCCCACAGAAAAATAAAACATACGAGAGACACATGTTCTGGACCCGAGAAATGCGACCAGGGGAAACTGTTGATGAATACGCAACGGAGCTAGCTAAATTAGCATCCACGTGTGAATTTGGTGCCATAACCGACAGCCTCATCTGAGACAAGCTGATCATAGGAATCAAGGACACACACATCATGATACCACCCCTAAAATAAATACACCGGAAAATTGTAGCAGATCCAGATCTGGTCGAATTGTGAAACCAGTAATTCGAATGGATCTTTAGTATTTTAAGTTAGTTAGTAAGTTAGATAAGTTGGTGATTTAAATGTAAGTACTTAAAATTAAGAAAGGGAGATGTTGTGTAAATATTAAATAACATAGCCATGTAGGCAACCAGGCTTACACTAGTGTACGTGCAGTTGCACATAAATATTATACCGGTACGCGCAGTCTCCACGCGCAAGTGGACGCAGCCCTTGGAAGTAGGTGTATGAATAAAGGCACTTACTATGCAACGCTCTCAAAGTACAGTTGTGTTATTTACCCACAACAGTCCCACAAGGTAACAAATAATAAATAAACAATAAATACAACACCAAGATGTTCGCAGGACACGTTGGTTCAGCCGTTTCACGCCAGTTCGTGATGTTTTCTGTGCGATGCTAGATATGTCGGAGCGGTCGGAAGCAATGTGTAAGGTCAAGCCCGTTATTTTGTTGAATGTTCGTTTATTGCTATCTACAGGTACATACCTACATACACTGCGTGTCTTCAAAAGCTGTAGATACTAAGTGCACAATAAAACTTGATCAATAAACACTACAGCGCCAACACATTATTCTAACCAGTTAACACAATCAGTTCTAAGAAGGTAGGTACTTTTCGGATAACTCAAGATAAGTAGGTACCCACTCATAAGGGTGGTATTATCCATTTCAAGCTTAAAAACAGTCGGCTATGATATTTTGTCTTCAAGTTGGACAATCTGATAAGCATATCTTTCTGGGTTTACTCACAAAAATTCTGTTCAGAGCGCCAACACGAGCGCGCTTTAGAATACAAAATGGCCGGTTGACGTCACATGCGTCACAGTGGCGTAACCTATAAATTGGTGATTACGTGTTGATTGTTTATTATCATTATTTTGCGGACATTTACTACTCCTAATTAGTAACTGAAGAAAGCCTAGCCCTAAATTGACTAGATAACTATCGTTGTACATACTTTGTAAACATCTTTTTATTTTTGTAAGTATAACTCAATCATGGTTGATTTTACCCAAAAGTTCATTATTTGAATGAATCATTACTGCAATACAAGAAAGCTGACCACCCTTCCCTATAATAAAGTAACACAACAGCCCCTTGTCAGTATCTACCTTTTAAAAGTCCCGGTGTCACATATGATATAGTCACGGTGGGATTAGTTTTCACCTTCTTTTATTCATTACAACCCATTCAGGTGTTACATATGGTGGTTAGCAGTAGAATCAAGTAGTTAACCATTAGACCAACCCCTTATACGAAAGTAACATCTCGGTGTTACATATGATGGCACCGTTCGGGACATATCATCAGGTGCCTAATTTATCTTGATTCGTTCTCCGGTGTTACAATTGGTGATTACCGGTGGGATATTGTCGATTGTAGAATTATTTTTCTTATACGTTTTTTGGATTTAATGAACGAGGACCAGCGTGTTACAATGTGTTACACAAGTAGTGATGGGTGAGTGATCCAGTGGCATGAACGCGACCATTGACCATTCAGTAAATATTGAAAACTTGACATGTGAAGGACAACCAAAAGAAAGATCTAATTTTTGTGCAGCTATTCCGAGACAAAGGTAAGTCTGCAAGACATGATTTACGGACCTAACAAGTATTGAACAGTAAAAGCATTCAATTTTGAGAGAAAATTCACTCAGAGCAACCTGACACATTTCAATTTTGACCACTTTCAATAAGTTCATATAGCATTGGTTATATCTAAGATATACAAACATGAATGAATAGATCGAAGAATGAATTTAGTCTGACGAATCTCTGACTCTACTCTGTACTACTGAGTACTGTACTCCGTACTACTGAGTAGATCTTCCTAAATTTACCGGTTAAATCACTGTTGATAGTGTTGAATTGACAGTTAGACAGCCGTTTGAATGCTGGAATTGTTGGAATGTTCAGGTGATCAAATTCAAGAAAAGCGGTACATGCAAGCGCGCCATCTGTTGATTAATAGCAGCACTCTATTGGGTAAGAGTTCTGTTTTGTAAAACTAGTAAACATGTTACTTTCGTCGGTCATCTAATGACAGAAGCTATTTTTAGGTTAAGTAAAGGCACCCTTAACAATAACTATGTAGGTACCTGGTAGGTGAAATCTTAAATAAATTGATACAAGTGCGAAGATACTTATTTCGGTTCTCCACTGTCCACGCGCGGCCAACAATCACGCTTTATGTGTTCAAAAGCGCCAGATACGAATAAGATGCTTTCAAGAGCTGGAAAGATTATCCATATCATACTACAATGCCCTCGACCTCAAAGCTCATACAGGGCCGGGCCTGGCCTATTTGCCGCCTGCGTGCCAGCGAAAAATTGCCGCCCCCCTCACAGGCAGTGGATTTTTAAATTCGAAATGCCACATTATGGTATTAGTTACGTGACCATGACAATGCCAGGGGCGGTGCAAGGGGCAGGAGCCCAATTTTTCCAAATAAGTACAATGGGAGGTAAAAAAATGACATTTTTATCTTTGTTTAATTCTTTATCTAACCTATAAAAACAATTGATATCCTGCCCCACAAAAAAAATGGCGGCGTTCAAGAGTCAGCATCACGGTTCCTATAAAAAAAGTGGCATTTTCTTCCCATTTCGCCGCCATTGGTGTTGTCAAGGTCAATAGGTGACGTTATCAGTGTGTTAAAAGCTAAGATGGCTCAACAGATGGTGCTTGCTCCAGATTTCAAGAAAACGCCACCATTTTGATATAGGAACACTGACCTTTTGACCGCCATTTTTTTTGTGAGGCAGGGTAGAATTTCAATTGTTTCTCTAGGTTAGATGAAATGAGCTTCTGTCTCTTGCGCCGCCCCTGGCATTGTCAAGGATACGTAATTGGATCAAAATATGGCATTTTAACAATCGACTTGTCCGAGTCCGAGGTTTTTGGTGAAATGTTTTTGATTATTGAATTACTGAATTTATACAGGTTAAAGTTTCCACCCTGTATATTGCCGCCCCTATGACTTGCCGCCTGCGTGCAGGCACGCACTGCACGCCTGCTAGGCCCGGCCCTGAGCTCATACTGTTTTTGATATTCAAATAGTTGAGCAATACTCACCGATACAAACAGAGGATAGCACATTACTCCCAGTGGAAAAGTGTTCAAGTTCATGGGTCTTTGAGCTCTCATGATCAAGAACAGCAAATCTTTCTGCAAGGAAACCCTCACTTCGTACCACCTTGAATTGTAAGCAGCCACTGCTATAGTGTCACCCTGCAATATACAAAAACACATGACACTTGGGACTGTCGTGGGCGTAAAAAATTATTTCTTGCTCCAATTGTCGACAAGCAGCTCTGCAGCTATCAATTTGTCTCATATAGGTTTCAATTAGTTCCAGTAAACAAACATGAATAGGTTAGTTTGTGTTAAGAATAACTTTGTAATAATTAAATCAGTAACTGTGCTCATAACGTAACCATATGAAAACTGATGACGTAACGCGAGTTATAAATTATGTTGTGACGTTGGAGTCCTATTTTTTATAATGCTGTGTGTGTCTTTTGAATGGACCTTTTCAATAAAGGCGGTTTCTCTCGCACGATTTACGTTACAGCCCCACATAGCCGCAGTGTGGTACCGCGCACGGAGTTTCCCTTGGAGATATTAGGCGCTGTGGGATACTTTTTGCCAGATGCATATATTTGGTGACCGGCCGGGCGGTGGTCCTCTGACCCGCCCCTTCGCTCGGGTCACTTCCTATTAGTTAGTAAGATGTTGCTTTTCCTTGTTTTTGAAATACTTATATTACCAGTCTCATCTAAGAATTCCCAGAACACGGAAGTGCACACCGTGGCATAAGTCCCATGCACTTTCTTTATTATATCGATTATTAGTCCAGTAAACCTACGTAAAAAAGGGGTGAACCTCAAACTAATTGCAACAGAAATAATTCTTTCGCTATGAAATACCTTGAAGTCCTACAAGCAACATATCAAAAATTAAGAAAAATTAAAATGGCGGAAAGTTTTCAAAATGGCGAATCAATAATGGCGGTGTCACTTTGCATAGTTTTTGCTTATAGTACATAAAAGATCAGTTTCTATCTGAAAATAAATCATGGAAATCTCAAAATGTCAGGATGTGTCCAGAATTGTCTGCCTTATAACTTATCCAAAAACGACAAAAATCGTACTGGAGGGTTTTGTGTTATTCAGGGGAGGGGGAGCTGAAATTGCTATTTGAAATGCATCAAGGTTAAAACTGAGAACCTTTTACTTACACTGACTCAAATAAACAGTTTTCCCAAATTTTTCTATGTGTCAAAGCCTGAAGGTGTCATTTTTCACAAAAAATGTATTATTGCATAACGTGGGGCGGGTGGCACGGCGGGAGTTTTAACTAGAGGTTTGTGAAATTTCTTTTTTTCCATAATGATGCTTCACCGTCAAGTAAGGTATCATTTTTGACTAATTTCCACATTCTGAATCCAATGATAACTTCAAAATTGAAATAAAACCAAGTTTAAACAAGTTAGCTCAAAAACCGTGTTTTATTATATTCTTCAATTTGATTTTTTCAGTAATTATTGTTGGAGGCATCCAAAACTATTTTCCAAATTTGTTTTTTTTTTCAGCTTCAAAAAACAAAATACGCAGGTATTGGTTACATGCTTTTGATGTTAAATACACTATAAAGTAGTGATGTATAAAATAGTTGAGTGCAAATGCCTCCATCAATTGAAAAAAATAAACTGAAAAATTCTAAAGAAATTTTTTCTTAGGTAACTTGTCCAAACTTGTTTTTATTGTAATTTTGAGATCATCATCGAGTTCAGAATGTAGAAATTAGTCGGGAATAATACCTAACTTAACACGGTAGCTCTAATATGGTGGGAAATAAAATAAAAGACATCTAGTCAAAAATCGAAATATTGACTTGCTGATTCTCAAGGGAATAAAAAAAAAACAGGCAAAACTATATGTTTCTTCTTTATTATCCATCAAAACAAACAACAAGACGTAAAATTGTGATTGAACTACGTTAAAACCAGTTGAACTTGAAAAAACACGTTTTTGAGGTTTAATTTTTTTTGGTTTTTAATTTCGATTTGTTCATTGTCAAAAAATATTTTTGTGGAAATGTCTACACAGTTCACTAATGTCAAGCGTTTGACACATCAAAACTATGCTATGGATGGATGTGGATTTTATTCTCACAGATTGATAAAATTTATTTGTTGTGGAAACTGTTCAACGCTAATTTTTCACTCGAAAATTTACGCAGGTTCACGCAAAAATTATGCTGCGTCTATCAAAATATAACTTCTGTACGACTGCCTCCACTGAACGGAAAAAGGAATGCTTTCTCTATAACCCGCAGTTCAAAAACTTCAAAACAAATGTATTTTACCCTTACAGCATTTTTTTTACCGTAAGAGTGCGTACATTTTTTGAGCAAAAATAGTCGTTAGGCAGCTCTTGCAACAAATCGATTATATCACTTTGTTAAAACAAAAGATACATTCAGTGCATGATTTTTCTGTGTGAGATACTTGGAATAGATGAAGTATGCAAGAATTGTGATGATAAATTATTTCAACAACGATACAAATGAAATTGGAAAAAAAGGAAAAAATGTCCGAAAAAAACGTGTTTTTTTCAAATAAAACTTGCTTAAACATGTTTCAATCACAATTAAATCACCTTTATTGAATTTACAACGTCAAATTTAGTGGGAAACGATGTCAAACTTGCCAGAATTGATCCGATATTGACAGAAACGAAAATCGTCCACGTAGCGCCTACTTCCGGATTGGTTTTGACATTTTGGACTTGTTCCCCTACCTATATTGTACTATATTTCTTATGTGTTGTTCGTATAGGTGTACTGAACTGATAAACAACAAAAATTGAATTTATTATAGATTCTTCATCAAGAAGTATGGTTAACGTCCTTCGACCGGATTGGATATACCATTTTGGACGTTTTCCCCTACTCAAATGTTTCTTAATTTTTGATATGTTGTTCAGACAGCTGAACGAAACTTGATGACCGAAAAATTATTTCTGTTGCAATTAGTTCGAGGTTAAACCGTAGTTTTACTGGACTATATTATCATCGAACCGTTGTAGTATAATCCCGGTAATGAACACCCTTAAACTTGAAGGTGAAAGACTATTTTATTTATCATCGCACAGGCGCCGTTATAGCTAGACACCACCAACTGCGCGGTACGAACGCGCACGCATCTGTCTCTTTTCTGAAAAGGTCCATTACTTCATACCAATTTATAAGAGATTCATTGAAGTTGAAATTTAATGAGATAGTCCAACTGAAACTTGAGTTGTGCAATCGAGTTAATCAACACTTGATAACTATAATCAGAGAGTACTATAATTTAATTCTGTCCATTGACTTGTTCTATTTGTGCATCCATAAAATAAATTGGTACTTAATTCTTTTAAACTTATTCGACTTCAACTTCAAGTACAGGCTTTGAGTAAAGGGAGCCAGACACATGTCTAGAGTAAACATAGATGATCATGATTTGAATCAACGAGTTAACATGAGAGAATAATTCAAGGTGTCAACATAAAGTGATGCAATGTCAAGTGAGTAATTCAATAGATACTGTCCGGGAGGACAAGACCCATGCCCGAGTTCTAAATGTTGACAAAAGTTGAAACAATCTGGGGAGTTGAAGCTCAACAATAATATTGCAACTGATATCAGAAACTGAAGAGTTTTGAACTTTTCCTGATAACAATCAATAGTTGTCCTCCTTTTACCACTCGGGGTAACTCGGATGTCGAAATGATCTGACAGGAGTCGTTCGTTTCAAAGCTCAAAATTGTGATAGAGACTCCAAGTTCACTTTTTCTGTCTTCTCAAGTGCCAGCCGTATCGACCAATCACTAGGGACCTTGGGGTCACCCACGTGGGTGAAAGGTCAAAGAGCTACTCGGGTCACTTTTGACTCTAAAAGGAAGGCAGCTAATGTCACAGGTATTATTCCGACTGTCTGACGCGACAGGACACTTGACTCAGGAGTTATTACTCCCTCGATTCGATGACAATGGGAGAAGTTTACCTGTGATAGTAGGCGTTGACCCGCGTGGCAAAGAGAGAAAAGAACCATGGAGCAGCCAAATAGAAACAAAAATGCACCAAACTTGAACCCCTACAAAAAACAGAGTTAATTAGGTTCCTAGAATGAGAATAAAATAAAAAATCAAGTTCCTCACCTGCACGAGCGTATTGGCTATGAGGCAGAGCAGCATAGGTATAATTATGACATAAGCACCCAGAGTAAGCTGGAAGCAATGGTTCAGTTGATCGATGAGGCTGGAAATAAAATTATGTTGAACTGGTGGAGTGCCATACGGTTATTCTAATAAGACCTGAGGATGAAGCAATGGTATCTGATGCAGTTGTTCAAGCTTTTCCTTTGAATCTGTTCGTCCTCACTGTCGAACATACTCTCGAGCAGCGTGGTAAAGTGTTCGATCCTTGAGATTATGTGTTCGACCAGTTCGAAACACGTGAACGAAGCTATACAGCCCGTTCTCATCATCGAAAAGATCATGAACGCGTTCCAAATCAGGATCAATTGCCTCGTGGGAAAGTAGTCGGTGTTGAAAGGGGGCGACCACATGGGAATTGTGACTCCACAAATTTCGTGGTAACCTTTCTCGTCGTTGATCTCGCGACAGGCAGAATCGGATAAGTAGGCTGCGAAGCCGTAGAACAGCACGCTCAAGCAAACGTAGAAGGAGAGTATTCGCGAGTACAAATTCAATTTGGAGTCGAGCTCGACGAAGTTGGGCGGAACGCCGAAACTTTCCCGATCTGAGAGTTGGGTCAGCAGGCCCGAGTACGGCTTTATCTTTATCACGAATAACACCAGAATTATGTAACATCCTGTCATTCCGATTATGAACATTTCATCTTCGTACAGTGGTATTTCCTTTCGGGCTGAAAATTGGAAAGTCGTAACGAAAGGAAGGAAGGTATTTTATATACATATGTAAATATATAATTCAATAATCGGGAGGTAGCGCAGTCATTCAACAAAAAAAATCACCTGAACCGTCAACTAGATACCATGAGGCTGAAAGCTGCATTTCGCGTTTAGGTTCGCTTAATTGAGACGATCGTTTCAAAACACACTCTTATCCGCTCGCTATCGCTGTGGATTGAATACTATTTTGTGGGCGATCCATGGTGTTTATATATACCTCCGACTAGTGTTCTCGAATCTTTCATCGGTCCTCCAGCAAACTTCACAATGACCCGGCATACGATTTCTAGGTGACTCACGATAAATCTTACACCTTTCGCGTGCTTCCCGCGTGTTCCGGACCGGCGGCACCTCCGCATTTCGGTTGATCTTTTCTACTCGGCCCTTGAGTCTCCCATGTAATTCCAATAGCCAAGCCATCGCGGATATTCTGGAAATGTCCAGAGCTTTGCACTTGTACACTGCGACAGTTTAGAAATATCAGGTGTGCTCTAGAATGCACGAGAATCGCCGCTTATAATAATCCATAAGTCCCTTATGAGCTCCCGTGTTCGTGTCATCGACTATACAGGATGAAGGAGAATGAAAAGGACAAAAAATTGTAATAACTCATGAACCAAAAGAAATAGAATCGTATAGATTGTTTTGTACGAACAATCTCAGTTCAGTATTTTATGATTATGGGGTAGCATCCAGCAACTATTGAATATCTTGAAAAGTTTCTGGAACTACAATGGATTTTAGTCTGGCCAATCCTAGTAGGCTGACCATGGGAAATGTATAAAATCTTCAGCTAATCAATCATTGGATCATTTTCTTTTGTAAAACCAGAATTCAATCATTCACCAACGAGTACTGACTAAAAAAGAATTCACTAATCTCGTTTTATATTAATTGAGCGTTGGTGCGACCCAGGTAAGTGGTGTAGTGTTAGCTAGCTTAGTCCATACTTTCATTTTTGTCGATTTGCCAGAGCTATCTGCCGTTATGTACTTAAGATATCGAGTAATATATTATATTTCACCGTTGCCCATTTTTGAGTTGTTGCTATACCAAAGTCGAACGAATATACTGCGTTTTACTTCCTGATTCCATCTCGTGTACAGTTGGGAGCGAAATGATTCATACGGCACCGCTAGGAAGTCGGCTGGATTTCAGAAATGTTGGCTGCTTGGATCGTTCTTGAATGCCAGTTTTGATTACGACCAGTCTCTTATCAAAACTGGCATTCAAGACCAATCCAAGCAGCTAACATTTTTGAGATCTAGCCGACTTCCTAGCGGAGCCGTATGAATCATTTCGCTCCCAACTGTACCTCCGATTGTCTTGAGGAATTCGCGAGATTCGCTACCCCCTCTTTGAGGGGCCTCTGCCATCTCAAGTTGGCTTAGCTAGCATGTAGCAAATCTTCCGTTCGTTTTTATTTTTCTTCGCCCAGTAAAGTCGATGACGCGCATATGCGAACTTACGGGACTTTTGATATTTTGTTCAGCACTGTTGATAGAAACTTGACGGTGTTTAGTTAATCAAGGGTGAGAATCTACAATGACTGGGCTAAGGTAGGTATTATCCATTCAGCATTCTTCCGGGCTGTCAGTGTCAAACCTCATGAAAACAGAAAACATGTGTATTTTTCAAAGGTGCCCTTACTTAAGATAAAAACAGCTTGTGTCATGGAACGACAGTCATATAACTCAGATGCTGTAGCCTGGAAACGGGAGGCGAGAGCAACTTGTACACTGTATTTACAAAACAGAACTCTCACCACCTAGCGTAGAATCACACTAGAGTTAAACGTACTATACTGGATTACTGCTACTATATAACAAATGGCGCGATCACACTTGCTCGTACCACTTCTCTTGAACTTGATTCTCTGAACATTTTACACTTCATGACTTCAATTTAGTCACTTCTGACGCAGGAAGTACCCCCAGATTTGTATTACTATTACAATAAGCTATAGCTCGTCAGGAAAAAGATCAGAGAATGATTCAACAATCAACAACACCGTTCACAAGACTGAAACACATGATTGACTCAGATGATATTGAAAAGTGCCTAAAATTCACACTTGAAGGTACGAGCGCGGACTGCGGGGAGCCATCTCTTCCAGGGTAGTTATACTGATCACGGTTTGGAATCGATGGATGATGAGAATCGCTCAACGAATACGGTTTCACTATGAAACTGCGCCCAATAAATCTGAGCCAGAAAGAAAATCGTCAACACATGGTAGTGAAAAAGAGCTGAATGTTGACGCTAATGTGTTGGCGGCCCTGCACATTGATATTTTCAGTGGTGAACAATGACGTTTCTGAATTTTTCCCACTTTTTTGAAAAAATCATGTTTTAATCAACAAATCAAGTACCGATTTCAATCTCCTGTTTTTGATCTACATTTAGCCACCTTCCTTGATATTTTCGGTTCAACGGTTACGAGAAAATGGACGGCTCGACCCTTTGCACCATTTTAGATTGGGAGAAAACACGGACAAGAAACCTTTCTTCACCCCATGGTTGCAACTAAGCTGAAGTAGGGGGTGAAAATATTAGGGCTGGGCGGAATTTTTGATTAATCGATGATTCGATTGCCGATTCGAGTGTGAAAAAATAATCGAAACATCGATTATTTCGATTAATCGATTATCCAATAATCGATTGTTTCGATTAATCGACTGTCAAATGATGTCAAGATGTGCAAGTTGACCTTCATTCCCGTTTGGAATTCTTGAAAGGGTAGTCACCCTGGCTAGGGGGCTGGAACGCAAAGATTGAAAATGCGCTAGTGATACAGGTTTATTATATATTATTCGTTTCACTTCCTTGCTTATTTTTGTTATTTTGTTCTTGAATGAGTTATACAGGGTGTTTCAGCGATGAAAGCGAAAAAATCAACTTTGGGTAGATCTCGTCAAAATATGAAGTAAGCCTAAATATTATTTTGCGAAGTTCGGCCTAATACGAAGATACAGCCCTTCAAAGTTGACGTTGAAGAGTTCGGATTTCAAAAATTTGTAATTCAGTGACGTTTCGACCAAAATAACTTAAATTCAGCACAGAGTGATTTGTCGAACCTATCTACCGACCTGCAAAATTTTGAAAAAATCCAACAATTGGTGTAGAAGTTATGAAGGTCAATAATTTAGAAGCATCCGAAGAAAAGTTGACTCAAGGTGCCCCTTATAACTTCTATGCCACTGATTGAATTCTTTCAAAATTTGGCATGTTTATAGATAAATACGACAAACCAGCTTATGCAAAATTAAATCTAAATTTTTCGAAACGTTCCTGAGTTACAAATTTTTGAAATCCGAAAAAAGTGAACTTTGAAGGGCTGTATCTTCGTCATTAGGCCGAACTTTGCAAAATGGTACGTACATAGGTTTTCGTCATATTTTGACGAGATCTACTCACAGTCGAATTTTTTGCTATCATCGCTGGAACACCCTGTATGTCCCTCTCGAAAAGAAAATCAACCTGTGTCAGCTTTTTCCCAGGAAAAAATTGTGCAAATGGGGCCTTGCACTGCCACTTTCACACACCGAGGGCGCCACGACCGTTGGGGGCAAATTCGACAATTTTGACGGCGTTGACGCTTCAGCGACCGACGTCCGTCATTTTATGTCTTGATTTGAAATTTGGATAACCTCTGTTTCTTGCTTGACGTCTCCAGTCACTGTCAGTTACTGGTCAAACTACTCAAACTCCCATGTTTTTCCCGTGGTTACGGCCGCTTCATCGAAGTAGGCGCCCCCTACAGTAGTGGCGACCTCACGTTGAGTTTTTCAATTGCAAGGCCCCATTGGAGGTGAA